>OY759264.1:46744344-46846844 GCA_963662155.1 Lamellibrachia columna | reverse complement strand
TCCAACAACACTGAAAATGACATGACATGGTAATGACGTTAGGAATGAATACAAAACTCTAAGTACGTTGATGTTGTGAGTGTTAATGATTGCGGAAACACTACGAATTATTTACGACAGTGGGCGCAGATTAGCTAGACTGGGGCAACACACTTATAACTACGAATAGTGTTTCTCTTCTATGGAATTCATAGCATAATTTATACGTCGTCATTGCGATGAGGTGCCAGAAAATGGGACGTGGGAGACTGGCCGTAAAATGGTGGAAAGTTGGCCTCACGAAAAGATGGGAGGTGGGATTAGTGGGAGATGGGCTCTAAATATGGTGGAATGTGGCCGTGGGAGGTTACCCCAAAACAGATGGAAAGTTGAGACCAATACCACACCCTCCATTGTCATGTGCCTATGTTTTCTAGCTGAGTCATTTCTTTCAATTGAACGAAACAGTCTCCCGCTTTCAGAGCGCTCTTTCGGCTTGTCTGGTTTCTAGTCCGCCGTATGGCGCCACTGTTCTGGCTAAAGCTAAACATCACCAAAACAAACCACAGACTGTACGATATGGTGGGATCGGAATTGTATATGTAACGATACAATGTTATCAACAGCAAATTGAACTATTTGTATTTATCGTCGATAGTACACCGAACTATCGATAGTAACGATACTTGACAACAATTGAGCATGGCTACTCGTGTCACTGATGTGATTTAACAAGATTTAACAAGATTGCCATCTCGAACAACAAGTTCCAGATGGCAAGTGGACAAGGAAGCCATTGGCTTATCGAGAGTCCAACAATAGCCCGCCCTTATCAGATATCTGTCAATTCTATTTTTAAACATATTCACACTACTAGCATTAACACAATCATTTGGCAGTTTGTTCCATTCATTTATCACCCTCTGTGAGAAAGAGTACTTTGTCATGTCCAACCTACACTGCTCGTTAACTAATGCTGTTTTGTGTCCTCTGGTTCTACTGCCTTCTTTAAGTTTGAAGAACATATTCCTATCAACATCCTCATAACCGTTCACTATTTTGAACACTTCTATTTGGTCTCCTCTTAGTATCCTGGTATCTAGTGTTGTCAAACCACATTGTAATAAGCGACTTTCGTAACTAAGGTCTCTTAATTCTGGAATCATCTTAGTTGCTCTTCGTTGTATTCTTTCTAGCTTATCTATGTCTTTTTTACGATATGGCCTCCATGCTTGAATACAATATTCCAAATGTGGTCTAACTATTGCTTTGTACAGGGGTACAATTAGATGTTTCTCCTTATACGTGATAGTTCTCCTAATTAGCCCTAGAATTTGATTTCCTTTCGAAGCAGCAATCCCACATTGCTCTGAAACTTTCATGTCAGCATTAAATGTTACTCCTAAATCCTTTTCTTGTGTGGTTCTACCTAGTACAGCATCCCCCATTTTATATTCCTCGTCCATATTTCCATGTCCTATGTGTATACATTTACACTTCCCAAAATTGAATAACATTTGCCATTTTTCTGACCATTTAACTAATTTTTCTAGTTCATCCTGTAAACTTTGTTTATCTGTATCATTAGTAACCTTTCTGAATACTTTTGTGTCATCTGCAAATTTGAGTACTTTTCTAGATATGTCATCCTCCAAATCATTTATATATATTAAAAACAGTATAGGGCCTAACACTGATCCTTGTGGTACCCCACTCAAAACAGATTTCCAGTTTGAAATCTTACCATCTACTATTACTCTCTGTCTTCTGTGTGTAAGCCACTTTTCTATCCAGTTGATTACATCATTGCCTATACCATGGGCTTTTAGTTTAAGTAACAATCTTTGATGTGGCACTTTATCAAAAGCTTTCTGAAAATCTAAGTAGACAACATAATAAGAATAAGAAAAACGAATTAAACATTATGGTAGAAGATATTGACCCTCACATAATTGGTATAACTGAATCATGGGCCAACATAGATATAACAGATGCTGAATTAGGACTGACAGGATATGTAATGTTTAGGAAAGATCGAATAGGAAGAAGGGGCGGGGGAGTTATTTTATATGTTAAAGAATCTATTCAGGCTTATGAAATAAAACTAGAAAGGGAAACAGATTGCGATGAAGCTGTTTGGTGCAAAATTGTTTCAGGTAATTCAAAATTAACTATTGGATTAGTTTACCGAAGTCCAAACATAAACGAAGAGGACAAGAGGATTTTAGCGTAAATTAGTACACACTGAATTCGTTGTTTTGTTACACAGTGTTCTCCGTATTCGCTAGGTGGCAGGTTTTTTTTTTCTCATGCGAGGTGAATAGAAGACACAGTTAGCAAGTATATTAGACTAAAGTGTTCTTTTGATCACAAAAACAGCCTTATTCAAGGCTAACGTTGCAAACTAATTAAAACTAAATTGTTTGATGGCGCCGTGCAAACGGCAGTTAAAGGCCACAAGGCACTTAATTTGTGGCAGTTGCAGTAACTGGGTGGACTTCGTCAAGTCTGGGTGCGAGAAGTCCTGGGCTGAGGTCCAGGCAGATAGTTTTAGTTTTGAGTGTAGGGGATGTACGAAGATGAAGGAACTAGAGGTGGAGTTGGAAGAGCTGAGGCTGCTCGTTGTGGCAATGGTGGGAAGGAAACAGGGGGGTTGTTCCAGTAGTTCCGGTGGGGGAACAGTAGATGATAAAGTGGGGAAAGACACAAGAGATGCTAGGGAGAGCTCACCGCAGCCTGGGAGGAAGCTGAGAGGAGGGAAGGTGACAGGTCGTAGGGAGACAGGACGTAAGGAGACGGGAAGGAAAGGAAAGGGAGGGAAGACAACCGGAGCGAAGGAGAGGGGAGTAGGGGAGACAGGAGGGAAGGAGAAGGGAGTGGGGGAGACAGGAGGGAAGGAGAAGGGAGTGGGGGAGACGGGAGGGAAAACAACCGAAGTGAAGGAGAGGGAAGTGGGAGAGACAAGAGCAAAGGAGAGGGAAGTGGGGGAGAAAGGAGCGAAGGAGACAGGAGGGAAGGGGTCAGGACAGAATGTGATGGAGGGGATCGAACGGAAGAGTTATTCTGCAGCAGTGATAGAGGGGGTGAGGAAGAGAGCGAGGGTGTTTGTGGGGGATTCGATAGTTAGGAAGACCGACAGAGTCTTAAACAAGGGAGATGATGTGGTGGTCTGCTTACCTGGAGCCAAAATAGAGGCGATAACTGAGAGGATAAAAAACATCGTAGGCTCGGGTAAGGGTGGATCTGTTTTAGTACACGTAGGGACAAATAACGTAGAGAGGGAGGGTACAACTGCCATAGTTAGGAAATATAGGCAGTTGGTCAGAACACTAAAACAGACGCGGGTTGAGCAGGTAATACTGTCAGGGATTTTACCTGTAATGGGCAGGAGGGGTCACAAATATCGAAATTGTCGGGGGATGGCAATTAACATGTTAGTCCAGAAGTTATGTAGGGAAGAGGAAGTTGGATTTGTGGATTTATGGGGAAGTTTTGTTGGGAGGGCTGATATGTACATGAAGGATGGGCTTCATTTAAGTGGAAAGGGGGCGGCAGTATTCGCGGACAAACTTTCAGGAGCAGTAGATAGTGACTTGGGTACAATGACAAATATTTTTGGAAGTAAACATTCTTTAAACTAGAAGTGCAGGGGGGTTACCTAGAGGTGTCTCAAGCAGAACAAGAGGCCACTAGCACAGATAAACCAATATCAAATCATCCGAAAAACATCTCTGAAAAAGGTTATAGATGCGTATGTTTAAATGCAAGGAGCATAGTAAATAAGAAAAACGAATTAAACATTATGGTAGAAGATATTGACCCTCACATAATTGGTATAACTGAATCATGGGCCAACATAGATATAACAGATGCTGAATTAGGACTGACAGGATATGTAATGTTTAGGAAAGATCGAATAGGAAGAAGGGGCGGGGGAGTTATTTTATATGTTAAAGAATCTATTCAGGCTTATGAAATAAAACTAGAAAGGGAAGCAGATTGCGATGAAGCTGTTTGGTGCAAAATTGTTTCAGGAAATTCAAAATTAACTATTGGATTAGTTTACCGAAGTCCAAACATAAACGAAGAGGACAACACAATAATAAAAAACGCTATAAAGGAAGTTAGTAAAGGGGAATGTATCATAATGGGAGATTTTAACCATGGACACATACAATGGAATTCTGTAGAGAGCACAGGGATTGAGGACCAACAATTTATATTTTTAATCCAGGATAGCTTTCTTACTCAGCACGTACTAGAACCAACCAGGGGAGAAAATGTATTAGATATAGTTTTGTCATCACAAAAAGAATTAGTGGACAATGTAAAAATATTTGAACCATTGGGTAATAGTGACCATAATCAAATACATTTTGACATCAATGTAAAATCAGAAAGTAAAAATAAGAAAACGTACAAGAGAAACTTCCACAAAGGTAACAACAAAGATATGAGAAAATACTTAGCAAAGCTAGATTGGAATAACATGCTGATGAATAAGACCGCAATTGAATGTTGGAATATTAAAAAATATGAAATTGAGAGTATCATCGATAAATTTGTTCCCTTCCAAAAACAAGGAAAACGGTGTAGAAAGAAACACTTGTCAAAAGAGGCTATTAGAAAAATAATGCTAAAACAAACTATGTGGAGGGTTTATAGGCGTACCAGAAAGGACGAAGACTATGCAAAATACAAAGAGGCACTTAATGCAGCTACAACTGAAATCAGTCAATCTAAAAGAAGCTATGAGCAAAAACTAGCATGTAACATAAAAAATGACAGCAAGAGTTTTTATGCATATTTCAGGAGTAAACAAAACGTACAAGACAAGGTTGGAACTCTAGAAGACAGTGCTGGAAATATAATATCACAGGGGTTTTTAATGGCAGAAGACCTAAATGGTTACTTCAGTTCAGTGTTTACCAAAGAAGATATTAGTTCATTACCAGTTGCTGATGCTAAATTTCAGGGGGCTAAATCTGACTATTTAGGTCCGTTAGTTGTAACTCCAGAATTGGTAGCTAAGAAAATAAAGGCAATGAAAGATAATAAATCACCGGGAGTGGATGGGATTCCTCCAAAATTACTAATGGAAACAGTAGAACAAATCAGTATACCACTTGCAAGAGTATTCAACTTGTCATTAAAAGAGGGAGTTGTTCCGTTTGAATGGAAAGAAGCAAACATCATACCATTATTTAAAAAGGGTTCGAGAAATAAGTCAGAGAATTACAGACCAGTGAGTTTAACGTCAGTGATTTGTAAATTATTAGAAAGGTTAATTAAAGACCATATGGTGGAATTCCTCGTTAAGCATAAATTATTAAATTCATCTCAACATGGATTCCTTAAAGCGAGGTCATGTATAACAAATATGTTTTTTGGAAGAAATCACTAAGTGGATAGACGTGGGATCGCCAGTAGATATTATCTACTTAGATTTTCAGAAAGCTTTTGACAAAGTGCCACATCAAAGATTACTACTTAAATTAAAAGCCCATGGTATCGGGGACAGCATAACTGACTGGATAGAACAATGGCTGACTGACAGAAGACAACGAGTTGTAGTAGATGGAGAAGTTTCAAATTGGAAATCGGTTTTGAGTGGGGTACCTCAAGGATCAGTATTAGGACCTATATTATTCTTAATTTATATCAATGACTTGGAAGACAGTATAACAAGTAACGTACTGAAATTTGCGGATGACACAAAACTGTTTAGAAAGGTTAATACTGATGGTGATAAACAACATTTACAAAACGATCTAGACAGATTAGTGAAATGGTCTGAGAAATGGCAGATGTTGTTCAATTTTGGGAAATGTAAATGCCTACATACAGGACATAGGAACTTGTATGTAAACTATAAAATGGGAGATACTGTTCTGGGTACTACTGTAAAAGAAAAGGACTTAGGAGTTACAATAAGCGCTGATATGAAAGTTTCAGAGCAGTGTGGTATTGCAGCTTCAAAGGGTAATCAAATTCTTGGATTGATTAGAAGAAACATAACATACAAGGGAAAAAAGTTAATTATACCTCTTTATAAAGCAATAGTTAGACCTCATTTAGAATACTGTATACAAGCATGGAGACCATATCATAAGAAAGATATAGATACGCTTGAACGCATACAAAGGAGAGCAACTAAAATGATTCCAGAACTGAGAGACCTTAGTTATGAAGAACGCCTAAAAGAATGTGGTTTAACAACTCTAGAGACAAGGAGGTTAAGAGGAGATCAGATTGAAGTTTTTAAGATATTGAATGGGTATGAAAATATTGATAGAAATATGTTTTTCTCACTCAAGAAGGATAGCAGAACTAGAGGACATGAGGTAAAATTAGTAAAGGATCAATGTAGATTGGACATCAGGAAGCACTCGTTCTCACAGAGGACAATAAATGAATGGAACAAATTGTCTACAGATTGTGTAACTGCCAGCGTGAATATGTTTAAAAACAAGGTTGACACATATCTCAGGAGGGCGGGTTATAAGTAGATGAACATTGTTGGACTCTCGATAAGCCAATGGCTTCCTTGTCCACTTGCCATCTGGGCCTTTGGCTTGGATGGCAAATCTTGTTAAATCTTGTTAAACATCCACTGGTGAACCGTCATCTACCCACTTTGTAATTTCTTCTAAAAACATAAGAGATTGGTTAGACATGACCTTGCTTTTAGGAATCCATGTTGAGATGTATTTATTAATTTATGTTTTATGAGGAATTCCACCATGTGATCTCTAATTAATGTTTCGAGTAATTTACATACAACTGATGTTAAAGTCACTGGTCTGTAATTTTCTGGCTTCTTCCTCGATCCCGTGATGTGAATAAACGTGTTAGTTTTTCAACTATTTTGGATAATTTTATTTATTCAGCGATCTAACGGTTGTATCTTCGTTGCTACGGACATTCGTTGAATCTGACTTGTGCAGATTGCATCAGGAAAGTAAAGATAACGAAAGATGCATTGGGTACCACATATGAATTAACGAACTAACAGCAAATAAATTCCCAAAGGTTGATGCAAAGCCGTCCTATGGTCTCTGGATAACTGTTTAGACACGGACATGAAGACACGGATCTGAGGTGTTCATTATCATAATGATGAAAATGTATGTATTTTAAGGGCTTGCTCTGGGCGAATGTGTACTTCGCTATGCCGATAGCCTAAGCACGACTCTCGAAACCGACGGTTGATGGAAAGTCAGTTGCATCCATGACTGTGAAAACCTAAGAATGTGGAACACGCACAGAGACAATATCTGATTTGTTTTGGGCACATGTCAAGAGCACAGCGAAAGAGAGCAAAATTAAAGAACCTAGTCTAATAAGACGCAGAGCAACTGCATCTTCATTTGACTGTGGGACAGCAGCGCCAGTATATTCCCAAACGTCAAACCATCTATATCGACAAATATATGTACTACCTGGCTCTGGACCACATTGTGTCGTTTGTCAAAGACAGGTTCGATCAACAATACAATAAATATATATATATATATATATATATATATATATATATATATATATATATATATATATATATATATATATATATATATATATATATATATATATATATATATATATATATATATTAAATGTTTTGGTTAGACTGAGCGTTCATACAGGTTGGGTAGGTGGATGCAACGTACCTGTTTAGCCAATCAAAACACCAATGCGGCAACTCGTGATAACATATGCCTTTATTTAGAGGACACGTGTACTAGCGACGCGGTAAATATTTGTTCGTAGTACGTTCTAGAAAGCATCCTTTCTGAAGCAGTCAGCCGTGTAGTAAGTTATGACCGGTAATTACGTCACCACTGATTCGGGAACCCCGCAACACCGCATTTGCATGCGCCTGCAGCACGACAATGATTGATTACTTGTGCAACGTCTACGGCGCCTTCACAGCGGGTACGCCATTGTCTAAGCATCAACATTTCGCTTTCTCAAATAATTTAGACGTAGGAACAATCACACCGAATCATCAGATCGACTGCTGCAAATAATGGCTATACCTATTGCAGAATTACAGCATACATTCGCCAAATATACTAGATCAATTGCACTAAAATGTTTACCAATAATTCATGTTTTAAATAACTGCTGAACTGCCGTGTTAAGAGAAAGTAATTGAATATCAGGATAGTCTGACAGCATTCACCGTCTCCCAACCAAAATGCTTTTTTTTAAAGAGGGAGTTGTTCCTTTTAAATGGATAGAAGCAAACATCATACCATTATGTCAAAAGGTTTAGAGAAATAAGTCAGATAATTATAGACCAGTGAGTTTAACGTCAGTGATTTGTAAATTATTAGAAAGGTTAATTAAAGACCATATGGTGGACTTCCTTGTTAGGCATAAATTATTAAATTCATCTCAACATGGATTCCTAAAAGCGAGGTCTTGCTTAACAAATATGTTATGTATTTTGGAAGTGATCACTAAGTGGATAAACGAGGGATCGCCAGTAGATATTATCTACTTAGATTTTCATAAAGCTTCCGACAAAGTGCCACATCAAAGATTACTACTTAAATTAAAATTCCTTGGTATCGGGGATGGCATAATTGATGGATAGAACAATGGTGACTGACTATATAATATAGCTTTGCTGAGTGTTTTCTCACATAAGTATAGTTACATTTGTGGAAGTTTCTCTTCTGTGTTTTTTATTTTTTATTTCTGATTTTACATTGATGTCATCATTGTTACCCAATGTTTCGTGTATTTTTATGTTGTCCATTAATCATGCTTTTGATGACAAAACTATATCTAATACATTATCTCCCCTGGTTGGTTCTAGCACATGCTGAGAAAGGAAGCTATTCTGAATTAAAAGTACACATTGTTGGTCCTCACCCCCTGTACTCTCTAGAGATTTTCATTGTATGTGTCCATGGTTAAAATCTCCCATTATGATACATTCCCGTTTACTCACTTCCTTTATAGCGTTTTGTATCTTTGTTTTATCATATTCCTTAATGTTGGAACTTCGTTAAACTAATCCAATAGTTATTGTTGAATTTCCTTAAACTATTTTGCACCAAACAAATCGCCATCTGCTTCCCTTTCTAATTTTATTTGGTAAGCCTGGATAGATTATTTAACATATACAATAACTCCCCCTCCCCTTCTTCCTATTCGGTCTCTCCTAAACATTACGTATCCTGTCAGTCCTAATTCAACATCTGTTATATCTATGTTGTCCCATGATTCGGTTATACCAATTATGTGACGTCAATATTTTCTACTATAGTGTTTAATTCGGCTGTTTTGTGTTCAAAAACACTTTAGGCTGGGTTATTTAGGATTTAATTTAATATTGACAATACTATACTTGCTAAGTATGTCTTTTCTACTAAGCTCGCATGAGCCCACACAAAATGCCTGCCACCTAGCGAATACGAAGAACACTGTTTACAAAACAATTAATTCAGTGCATACCACCTTACGCTAAAATCCTGCCGTTAATTCCTTTTACCGAAAACGTTCACTACAACTACGTCAGATGTTACCGTATGTATGTAATGTATGTACATTTATCACTTTATCTCATATATATATTCAACAATGTAAACGTTTTAATACACCAGTTTAACGTGATCGGCTTCTTGCAACCAGTACACATTTTTGTCCGCAACTTGTGTGATTTTGTTGAATTTATATGATATCTCGGATGTGACTTTCCGTACCACCGTAACAGTGAATGTCTGGAGATTGCAATAGTCTAACCGGCGCATTAGGGGCTCCAACAATTTGTTCACATTTTGTCAGGCTTATGTGTGAATGCTGTGTGCTTCGAGTCAGTGACAGTGAACGAGACGGTTGCGCTGCCGTGGATACCTGCCCGCCCTCCAAACACTGGACAGGTGGGCTGCCGTGGATACCTGCCCGCCCTCCAAACACTGGACAGGTGGGCTGCCGTGGATACCTGCCCGCCCTCCAAACACTGGACAGGTGGGCTGCCGTGGATACCTGCCCGCCCTCCAAACACTGGACAGGTGGGCTGCCGTGGATACCGGGCCCGCCCTCCAAACACTGGACAGGTGGGCTGCCGTGGATACCGGGCCCGCCCTCCAAACGCTGGACAGGTGGGCTGCCGTGGATACCTGCCCGCCGCCAAACACTGGACAGGTGTGTTGCTGTGGATACCTGGCCCGCCCTCCAAACACTGGACAGGTGGGCTGCCGTGGATACCTGCCCGCCCTCCAAACACTGGACAGGTGTGTTGCTGTGGATACCTGGCCCGCCCTCCAAACACTTGCTGCACAAGCCTACCAACTCAGCCGTGCGTTGCAAACTGACACTGCGGATCGATCGTAGCGGCCAAAAGAAGATGCCTAGTCATAAACGTAAAGGACGTGCCAGTGTGGCTGCTGGGTCAGCCGATGAAGAAACAGCCAAACAACATAAACGTAAAGGACGTGCCAGTGTGGCTGCTGGGTCAGCCGATGAACAAACAGCCAAACAACAGCTTTGATTGAAAATGTCGATCCCATTGTGACAACAATAATAGCCAGGCAATTATTGAATTGGATAATACCAATACTAGCATAATTAATATTTAAATATTTCTGTATATGTATTTGATTACAAGTTGCAGCTTGTGTTACTTTTCAAATACATATAACATAATAACTAATAAGATTATTAAATAATTGAAACTTGGTCAGGCTAAATGATGAGTACAATATAATTTAAAAAGTATATTAAACAACACTATTTTGCAATAGTAAGTAGAACAATATAAACATGAATAAACAAGAGAAACTCATAAATATAATGGCTTCACGCAGCCTAATTCAGCCACCGCATTGAAACGAGCATAACAATTAGCATTGAAGCAAGCATCAAATATCTTAAATATACAATACGATTACAGTTATGAGCAGTGTGAAAAACAAATGTATACAGTGGAACACTAGAGTATTATTAAAAAATGGTGCATCTTGGGAAATCTTGAGGATTGGATATTTGTCTAAAGCGTGGAATATTGATTGGATAAGTATTATTATTACGTGTATATTAAAACTAAATTTACAAGAGTCTTTGTTTAGGCAGTTGCTGCTAACATTTAGCTATAGGAGTAATTTAGGGTAGTTTATATCGTAGATCTCCGAAGACTTAGTAACGCGAGCGATAATTAAGGTTTTGTTGTGGTCAGTTGAGTGGGTACATAATACGAGACATAATATTATTGTAAATAATTTAGTTCATATTAAAGATTGAGAACCTAAATATTTTGTTTTAGCATCATTTATTGTTAAAAGTTAGCCGTAGGTAGTAATTCAGTGTAATTTAAAGAAGGTCACTGCAATTTCGTTTAGTTATCGTCAGCTGTTACATAGAAAGTAAGTTGCAAAGCAGTAGTTGTAAATTTAATTAAGACATAAGTAACATAGCATAAAGTGTGTATTACAACACAAAACAGTCTTTATGAAGATTACAGAGTATAAATTTATTATAAACGGATTATAAACAAATATAAATTTAATTTCTAACATGGTGCCTTGCAAACGCCAAGTAAAGGCGAAAAGTAATTTGACATGCTCTAGCTGCGACAGCTGGATAGAAGTCCGTGTGTGCAAATTCGTGGGCAGAGGTGCAGGCATATGATATTAATTTCGTGTGTAGGGGGTGTATGACAGTGAAATGTATGCAGGAGCAGGTAAATGAGTTAAGACATATGATTTTGATGATGACAGGGCAGGGTGAGAAAGAAGAGAGCAGAGGTGGTGAGAATGATAAGAGCAGAGGTGGTGAGCCCGAGGAGAGCAGAGGCGGTGAGAACGAGGAGAGCAGAGGTAGTGAAAACGAGGAGAGCAGAGGAGGTGAAAACAAGGAGAGCAGAGGCAATGTGAGGGAGAAAGCTGGTAAGAAGAAGAAAGAAGGAAAAAGGAAGAATGTGCAAAAAAAGGAAGATAAACGAGTGAGTGAAGAGGGATTGTCAGGCGACAGGATGGTCGAGAATAACATGAGCAGAGAAAAGGGGAAGACTGTGGATGGAAAGAAGAAAGATGATAGGAGGCAGAGTATGCAACAAAAGAAAGGTAAGCGGGTGAGTGGAGAGGGATTGCCAGGTGGTAAGACAATAAAGGTTGATGATAGAGGAGAAAGGCGGCATAGTGTGCGACAAGAAAGGAGCTTTGCTGATGTAGTATCACAGGGGAAGGCGAGGAAAGCCCGGGTATTTATGGGGAATTCCATCATTAGGAAAGTGGATAAAAGGGTAAACAGAGGAGATGACATAAGCCTATCAGGGGCAAAAATAGAGGATATAGCAGAGAAGGCAGGATAAGTCATGGGTGTTGGCACGGGAGGTGCTGTTCTCGTGCATGTGGGAACGAACAATGCAGAGAAGGAGGAAACGTCAGCCATCTTTGGTAAGTACAGGAGGTTGATCAAGACATTAAAGAGGCACGAGTTGGACAGATTGTATTGTCGGGGATATTACCAATAATGGGAGGCAGGGGTGAGGAATATAGGAACTGTAGGAGGATGGCGATCAAAACACAAGTACAGGTATATATGGAGGAGGGAGTAGGCTTCGTAGACATGTGGTTAACTTTTGTGGGAAGATATGACTTTTTCATGAGAGAAGGACTTCACAGAGACGGGTACTGCAGTTCTTGGGTGTGAGTTTGTCAGAGTTGTCGACGAGGGCACAGGTACCATACATTATTTAAACTAGATGCGCAGGGGGAACTGACAGAAAACTCAAAGGAGTACCACTACAAATACACATCCAAAGTAATATTCACCAATAATTTCAGACAATGAACTTAAATGTGTATGCTTAAATGCCAGGAGCATATTAAATAAAAAAGTGAGTTAGACGTTATGGTAGCAGATATTGATCATCATGTAATAGGCATCACAGAATCAAGGGCAAATAAGGATATAGTAGATGCTGAGTTAGCACTGACAGACTATGTACTGTTTAGGAAGGATATACGAGGAAGAAGGGGAGGTGGAGTAATTGTATATATTAAAGAATATATCCAAGCATATGAAATAACATTGCAAAGTTAAGCAGATTGTGAGGAAGCAATTTGGTGTAATATAGTTACCAGGAACTCAACATTAACAATAGGAGTAGTTTATCGTAATTTTAATATAGGACAAGAAGAAGATGTAAAATTACAAAATGCGATAAGGGAGGTGAGCAAGGTGGAATGTGTTATAATGGGTGATTTTAGCCTTGGCCATATACAATGGGAATCATTAGAGAGTGCTGGAGGTGACGACCATATATAGTATAGCAACTATAGATTGGAATAACTTGCTGACAAGACAGCAACAGAATGATGGACTTGTTTAAAATATGAGATTGAGGGCATTATTGAAAAAATTGTTCCATTAAGAAAACAAGGGAAAAGGTCCAGGAAGAAACACCTGTCAAAAGAGGCTATTAGAAAAATTGCTCACAAACAGATGCTGTCGAGGATATATAAAGAAAGGTTACTAATTTTACAGATAAACAAATATTATAGAATGATGTAGATAAATTACTTAAATGGTCAGATAAATGGCAAATATTATTCAATTTTGGGAAGTGTAAATGCATACACATAGGACATGGAAACATGGACAAAGAATATAAAATGGGGGATGCTGTACTAGGTAGAACCACACAAGAAAAGGACTTAGGTATAACATTTAGTGCTGACATGAAAGTGTCAGATCGATGTGGGATTGCTGCTTCGAAAGGAAATAAATTATAGGGCTAATTAGGAGAACTATCACATATAAGGAGAAACAGCTAATTGTACTGCACAAAGCAATAGTTAGACCACATTTGGAATATTGTATACAAGCATGGAGGCCGTGTCGTAAGAAGCACATAGACAAGCTAGAAAGAATTCTACGAAGAGCAACTAAAGTGATTCCAGAATTAAGAGACTTTAGTTATGAAAGGCGCTTATTACAATGTGGTTTCACAACACTAGAGACCAGGCGACTGAGTGAAGACCAAATAGAAGTGTTTAAAATAGTGAACGGTTATGAGGATGTTGATAGGAATATGTTCTTCAAACTTAAAGAAACCAGTAGAACCAGAGGATACAAAGCAGCATTAGTTAAGGAGCAGTGTAGGTTGGACATGAGAAAGTACTCTTTCTCACAGAAGGTGATAAATGAATGGAACAAACTGCCCAATGATTGTGTTAATGTTAGTAGTGTGAATATGTTTAAAACTAGAATTGACAGATTTATGGTAAGGGCGGGCTACACATAGATGATAAAATTGTTGGACTCTCGATAAGCCAAAGGCTTCCTTGTCCACTTGCCATCTGGAACTTATGTTTAGGATGGCAATCTTGTTAAATCTTGTTAAATCTATTATATCGCTCGCCGTCTTCCCTGCCGGAGTGCGTGACTAACTTACGCTAAAATACTGCCTCTGATTAATTGTAAACACAAACTGTTTCATACTATATATGTCTACAATAAGTTGATGTATAATATATATGCAATAGTAATACTTATTCCAATCGATATTCCATGCTTTTCTGTCAATTCTCTGCACCAAAATCAAATCACTACTGCATCAAGTATTTACCAACAGTTATGTGCCCACTGGGTAATTAAACGCTTAATAAATATATTAATTAGTTAAGCAAATAAAATAATCGATGTATTTCAAATTCCAACTGTCTGAGCATTAATACACTAATGGTATCACAAATCTACACAGCGGCATATCTGAGCAGGCTAGCAGCCACAAAACGTCATTATGTTGACGTTTACACCGTTGGCAATGAGTGATGCCATTCTCGATAATAGTAAAAGCCCAAAGCGGTCACAAAGCAGTCTCAATGAGAAGTAGGTTGCAGCGATAAATAAACATGTCGACATGGGACATGTAACATTTCTTCACTCGCTGAGCTCATAAAAAGCACGTCGCTACGGTTCACTGCACATAACTCAGCTGTAACCGCGTCCGTACATTCGAGTGAAAGTCCGACGTTCTGACGAATGTGTAACACATAGAAATCTAACATGTTTGTTGACATCTACGCTAACGTTCTAGTCACATACGCACCAGTTATTTGAAATGTTTAACGAATGGGCCATAGCAACAGTTACACGGTTAGAATGTCGTACGCCGAATGACGTTTGTCTCTGACTAGTGAAGTCATTATGTTATGCTACACAGTTCCCTTCGATTGTCTTTTAACAATGTCTGACGTCATTTATGTCGAAACGCACACGCTTGTGAAATCTGTCCATGTCAAGTGATACGTTTAGCTGAATGTGGGTAACTATAATTAGTGCAAGTAATCTCATCGTCAAACTCGCTTATTTACCTGTTCAAAACATTTTGTCGCTTCGACTGCTAGAATACGGTACTGTCCATCAATAACGCGAACCGTGCATATAATGTAGCCATTATGCGCTGATTGTTATAGTGTTGGTACAATACTACATTCAAACAAGTGTCTACCTACCGTTTAAGGCGAGATATCAACGGATGTATTTGCTCTAAGCTGTTGCATGATCAGTTTGTGTAGCTGTGTACAAGGCGAATGCTCAACGACGTAATACGACCTTGTTGGCTGGGCGGGTGAAACGAGCCCGTTTAACCAATAAAAAATTCTTAGATGGGGTAACACGTCATATCATGTGCCGCTATTTGGAAGACTCAGGAGATAGTGACGCAGTTAACACATAACCGTAGAACATTCGAGAAAAACACCATTCCTGAAGCAGTCAGCCGTGTAAAATGGGCCGCACCCCAGTTATGACTGCGTAGACCACTTATGAATCTGGCCCCCGTCGCCTCCACCAGTGACCTCAACGGTGTCGTTTCTTTGGGTCAGTGACTCTGTGTGCGCCTCCAGCACGACAACGCTCGGTGACTTGTACAACGTCTACGGCGTCTCACTCCGGGTGTGGCAGGGTGCCACTGTCACAAATTAACTAGACGTAGTCAGGTCAAATTAACTAGACGTAGTCAGGTCAAATTAACTAGACGTAGGAACTATCAGGTCAAAATGTCAAATCGGCCGCAGCATGTAATGGCCATACAATATTATGTGTCAAACTACACTAACAATATCGTATGTTTAGTTTGTCAGTAAAACCTACAACTGCGACCCTCCCATATTAAAAGGGTTGTATTTAACAGGGAGTGATGTCCAGTGTCGTATTGGGGAGGGGGGTTATTGGGGAGGGGGTATTGGGCCATGCCTCCTTTGGCTGAATGGTTTGACTTTTCCCGTATTTTTCGGATTACGCCGCTACATGGTGGCATGAGTAACTAGACTTGCTCCCCTTCAACCCCCCCTTTTTAGCCTCCCCTTTGACCTTCCCTTTGACCCCCAATGACCTCCCGTTTGACATCCCCCTTTAACTTCCCCCTTTGCAAAATCCCAGACACGCCACTGATGACGTCATTTTACCCATATAATATTATATATATATATATATATATATATATATATATATATATATATATATATATATATATATATATATATATATATATATATGTATATATATATATATGTATATAGACAAGTATATATATATATGAAAACATTATAACATTAAACATATAAATGTATATATATATATATATATATATATATATATATATATATATATATATGTATATATATATATATATGTATATAGACAAGTATATATATATATATATATATGAAAACATTATAGTATGAGTCTATGAAACAACATTCCTTGGCATAATTATAATATATATATATATATATATATATACACACACAATTATACAAATATAATATGCTTAAGGTATTGTCTTAACAAACTGAAAATATGAAATAAATCTGTAACATACTAAATAAATTATGAGCAAAAGAATTTACCCTGTATATGGCCGTAATTGTATTTGTGTACAAACAGTACAACAGAACCACTGCACACACAAACAGACTGAGTTGTCATGTTAGTGATTTTATTAGTCAACTGATAATGTACTGGACATGCTTAACTTATTGAACAAACTAAAAATGTTTGTTATTTAAGCTCCCCCATGACAAAACAAAACCAATCAGCTGATAGTATCATATTATTTATAATCATCAAATCTGTGATTGCCACATTTCAACATTGTTACATTTAAACACTGATAAATAAAATGTATAAATACTACAATCTACAGTTATTTTGCGAACATAACTACAGGGTTGACTGCACCAAACCTGTGAGCACAAATAAATGTTAGTTTATCATATTGTACACACATATCATAAGATTACTGATCAGTGTAATCATTGACATAAATTTTAAATGTCATCTAAAACATCTCACACCAATATTGTGCAAAACATTTAAACTGAAAATTAATGCAGATACATAATTTAACCCGATTACAAAATTAATGTGATAACTTAATAGTGGCATGGTAGCTCAATTGTTCGCTGCTTGCCTTATTATATTGGATTTAAAACCTTGGCTTTGTGTACAACTTGCAAAGTTGCACAACACCTGATATAGAGTGGAACCTCATCATTAAGGTCAGCCTTGGGACTGGGTCGAAATGACTGAATAAAGAATAACTGTTAGCGGGACTTAACGTCCTGTACATTACTCTCATGAAAATAATTATCACTGAAACATATGGTGAAAAAATTACTTCATAAAAGGATGCATCTAACCGGCAGAACAAAAGATGAGACGGGTTAGTGCAATATTGTTAAGTCCTTTCTTTCAGACATATAACATTTAGTGATTAAGAAAATGTATTGCCCATATTAGCTGATCTTTAAAAAACATTGGGTTAGTGTATTGATGTTTATGTCAATTGCAATAGATGTACACATTTATGATATGTAATTGCAAATATTAGTAAGTGGAAAGTTGTCACAGTGTTTTGTATGTTGTTTGTGTGGTGTACAATAATCATGACATTCGACAATATGTTGTAACATACCTCAAATGTTGGAACTTCCCAATTCCTGGCAACCAACAAAGCCGAGTTCAAACAGATGCTTCCGACAAGTTTGCTCTATTGCTGTATTTGCAGGAACATCTGAACAAGAAATGTTGGAGCCTAATGAGTTATTAATTAGAATGCTGGTGAAATGTGTACAAATATATTCCAAAAATAATGTGTTACTATAATATAAGGACCCGGGGCCCGATTATTCAACTAAACATTCTTTATTTCACACTCATATACATATTCCGTACAGGTCAAAAACAAATTACATTTCATTTGATTAACTGTTAGATTTGTTTACTTATTAAAATTATCACTCAGTCAGTGTCCAATGACAATCATAGACACAGACACAGTGGCTCTGCCTCACTCCCTCGGGTTTGGGGCTGGGCATTACCCCATTATAGTGACAGTTAGTGCCCAGTGACACTAGGTAACAGTGGTGCCAGTGCCGTATAAAGTAGTGAGTAAACAACGTAATATTTGCACATCTACACATAATTATATGTTATATAATTACAAAACAAATCAGTATAACACACAGATAGATGTCGTAGAATGCGCTGCCGCTGACATCGGATCTACGATTTCGCCACGTCAAAATCCGTCGTTTCTCTTCATGTCTCCGTACAAAATACTTTCCAAAGTCACGCTCATCGTCGAACATGATTCCTCAAACATTTTAACTGAGATTATCAAGGTCAATGTCCGATTAATTTGGAATATTATCTTTGTTGTTGACAAACGAACGATGTCAAGAGCGTGCGCTCTGCGCGCGCGCTCGCTGATCGAACCAACGGGAGCACCTGCTATTGTCACGTGATAGCTACAGGACGGTTTTTTACGCGTAGGACCTTTGTCTCAATAGCCGTTATTGGTTAATTTTGAAGAATAGAGGGAATTCCCATACCACATTTGGAAACTAGATATGATGGCCATTCCAGGCGTACCAAATATGACCGCCTTTCGTTGAGGGATATCCCCGAAAATGCGGCTGGAACTTGTGCGATTTATCGCTTTTGTTTTACGTATTTCATGCGTGAACTGCTACATACCTTTTCTAAACATGTTATAAAAGGCATTAACAATTAATATAATTGAAAAAACCTTTGCAAATCGATACAAAAGACATTAAAGTGTCAGTTAGTGAAAAAAGTAAAAATCCTCAAAAAATCAGCGTTCAAGACATATACGGCGATTTTTCGAAATCAAGTTTCTACTCATACGACTCATTTCGTAAGGACTCGTAACATACGTGTTAGCTCCTCTTCCTCATAAAAAAACACTCAGAAGATGATTTACCAACAGTTATGTGCCCACTGAGCCATTAATGTATAATTTTATTAATTAGTTAAACAAATAAAATACTCGATTAATTTCAAACTCCACCTGTCTGAGCATTCAATCGCTAATGATATCCTCAAATACACAAACCGACATATCTGAGCAGGAAGCAGACACACAATGACGTCATGTTGTCGTTCACTTTGCCCCGTCGACGAGGGAGGGCAGGTGGTGTACATGGAGAGTGAGAAAGCCGCCCTTTCATTTATTAATTGGTATACACATTGTAAGGAGAAACCCTAGGTTATATACACGACATCTTAAACACCCATTTTTGGCAACAATCCAATTTTAACCACATTTAAAACAGGCAGAACCGCCCGCCCGCCCGCCCGCCCGCCCGCCCGCCCGCCCGCCCGCCCGCCCGCCCGCCCGCCCGCCCGCCCGCCCGCCCGCCCGCCCGCCCGCCCGCCCGCCCGCCCGCCCGCCCGCCCGCCCGCCCGCCCGCCCGCCCGCCCGCCCGCCCGCCCGCCCGCCCGCCCGCCCGCCCGCCCGCCCGCCCGCCCGCCCGCCCGCCCGCCCGCCCGCCCGCCCGCCCGCCCGCCCGCCCGCCCGCCCGCCCGCCCGCCCGCCCGCCCGCCCGCCCGCCCGCCCGCCCGCCCGCCCGCCCGCCCGCCCGCCCGCCCGCCCGCCCGCCCGCCCGCCCGCCCGCCCGCCCGCCCGCCCGCCCGCCCGCCCGCCCGCCCGCCCGCCCGCCCGCCCGCCCGCCCGCCCGCCCGCCCGCCCGCCCGCCCGCCCGCCCGCCCGCCCGCCCGCCCGCCCGCCCGCCCGCCCGCCCGCCCGCCCGCCCGCCCGCCCGCCCGCCCGCCCGCCCGCCCGCCCGCCCGCCCGCCCGCCCGCCCGCCCGCCCGCCCGCCCGCCCGCCCGCCCGCCCGCCCGCCCGCCCGCCCGCCCGCCCAGGGAATGTTAGCTACGTGTGTGTTGTGTGTGTCTGAAGGCGAAGATCATATCAATAAAGTACCCGTGACTTCGCCGTACATTAATTGGTTTTCACAACAAGAAGCGGATTGTCGGCGATCTGAAGACTTGTTAAAGTTAATGACCGCTGCCGTACTTGATATGCGCAGCAACGATGTTCCTTTCAGACTGTTTACAATACTGCTATGCTAATACAACGTTAACTATAATAATTATGTGTGCGTCGTGTGTTGCTGGCCTTAAAATTGAACCATTTATCTATCCGTGACTTCGGCATCCATCAATTAAATTTGACGGCGGCAACTTTTCGCTTTATTCTGCATGATCAAAGACGTTGGAACAACGCTAGGATTGTTGTTTGTGACATTATAATTCATGTTCGTGTACCGCACACTTATTAATTTTCGCGTGGACTCTGGAAGCATAAATCGTTCGATGACACAACTATCCAGGTATCAGGAACAGACAGTTACTGTACTCAAATGTCGATGATTGGTTGCGTGATGCATCGCCTGATTCATGAAACTCAGCAAAGAAGACACGATCGTACCAATTACAGGTCAAGAACATTTGGAGGGAAGAATCAACGTGGAAGCTTTCTTGAAGCAATTATTAGCTTTGAATCGATTTACTCTCATCCATTTTGGTTACACTCACAATGCACGTAAAGTCACCACATACTGTCAAGTGAAGTGTCCAAAGGTAAGTCTTTGCTTCTTGTGCGAATATCAACCGTCTAACTTGTGTATGAGCAACACTGCACACGATACCACCAAACCAGAATTATACGTATCATAACTTCCACCTTTCACTTCTTGCCTTTTCCACCGACGCAGACCTGAGCTGCGTAGCAAAGCGAACATCGCCTGTAGGCCGATAGGTGAAAAGGAGGCTAAAGTTAACCCCTCGGCCAAAGTAAGCCCCCCAACATCATATCTAGCCTGGCATGCACTGATGTAAACCACCGGCAATATTGTTTAAATACGCGCAGGGGGACACTAACCAAATCAAAAACCCTGAGTTGTGTTTTGCCACTTTTATTAAAATATTTGGCGTGTCTTACAAACTCCATATTGGATAAATGGCCGGGGTATTTAGCCATAAATGGGGTATGTATGAGGACATTCTATGTATAGTGGAATGTTCATGTCCATTTTGATGTGAATGCCCGCGTTGAAATCAAAACGACATCCGGCCAATATGCTTTGTAAGAGGCCAAAGTGAGCCCCATGGCCGCAGTTGCTGCGCACACCATGGATAATGTGGTTATACCGTAGGCGTTGCTACAATGTATGAATAGGAATTACATAGTTTGATAATATGAATATGTAAATTTAGACTTACGGTTTAAATCACAAAGTAGTGTCAATTTATAAATTAGTATCTACAGCATATTATTCTACTTAACCCCATAATAAGTAGATTATACATATCTTACACTGTGCAGAGATATAGTCGGACAGTAGGAAGGGTGAAAGATGAGTGCAATGTGGCGTGTGTGGCCAGTGGGCACATCGTGAGTGTGCAGGGTATGAGCGGGGGTTGTTGATGTGCGAGATGTGTGTCAATGATTGAGTTACATGGGACATCTTTGTGAGCGGGCACACTTTGTCCTCCATTTTTTTCATTAAAAAATGTGTCTCTTTTTAAAACACGTTTAACTTTAATATTTATTAAGAAATGCCATGCAAGATATGAAAACAACTCGCTGCTTACCAACACTCAACGATGACCGATTGATCGTCCTGAAAATTTAGTGTATCGGAAGCAACTGATGTTGGCGGAAAAATACGTTATTTTATAAAGTACATAATTAACAAGTCTTCAGATTTCCGACAATCCGCTTCTTGTTGTCAAAGCCAATGGATATACGGCGAAGTCACCGGTACTTTATTGATATAATCTTTGTTTTCAGACACACACCACACACGTAGTTAACATTATCATATTATTAGCGTAGTTGCTTGTGATATTTTAGTTAAAAAAATGTATACTTTTTTTTTCGAGACGACACAAACTTTGCTGCAAAGTAAAAAACAATTCAAGGCGTTACATGACTCTGACATTGCCTTAGACGACGGCATGCATGAAATGCAGCTGTTTTCGCAATACCGAGATTGGAATATTTGCGTTTCTAATACGCCATGTCATACGTAATAGCCATATTTCAAATAATGTAGCATATGCAGTTCCAAAACAAAACGGTAAAAAAGATATATGGCCGAAGACTACCACGTTGAGAATGTACAATTTGAACAATCAATTCGGCTACTCATGACTATAAAATAGCTTAATCTATTTTAAAAAGAAACCTATTCTACAATAGCTACGTGAATCAATATAACATACTCATTGTCCAGTTGCATTGATTGTGATATATATATATATATATATATATATATATATATATATATATATATATAATTTCTTATAGGATTTCAGAGACAAAAATAATATGATTAAAACAAACTTCGTATTTTCGATTTTTGGCTGTATTGTTCTTGCGATGACTTCCTGGTTTGATGTGTTGCTCCCGACTACCGAGGGGGGCGTTACATATTCTGTCCCATGGATTCGTACCATGAATGTGCACGGCACTCGATATCCATTAACCATGCACACATTATACTAATGCACATCCGTTCCATCATCTTATTGTGCAGTGTTACATTACCTATACATATTTTTACAAACTTGTGTCAAAGTGAACTATCCATAATTTGGGCATAAGCTTGCCACCCGCGGCCTACGCGTGGGAACAGGTTATGTACGGAGTAAAACATCACTAAAAGGTCCCTCCTCAATTAGATCAGTTTGTTATCTCATCCAAATTTATTTTTCGAAAAATAAAACTTTCCTAATATCCACTGCAACATGCTACTATGAGTCAATTTAAAATAATTATATAATTTAAACTAAAAAAGTGTCCAGTATCATTATGTGTTATTCCTTCTTGTTCCCTGCTGTACAGGGGTGAGGGTCAGGTAGAGTATTGTTTTCTATCGGCCGCCCCTCTCTCCTGCTTTCATCCTCCCCCGATCTTCTCATATCCCTCCTCACACAGTCCTCCCATCTCAGCTGTGGCCTTCCCCTTTTCTTGCGTCCTTGATCCTTACCAAGTGGCCTGCCAGTTTAATCCTGCTTCTCACCAACTTCCTTTTAGGCTGCATTGCATCCCAACATCTTTCCTCAGGTCGTTCAACCTTCTTCTGTTCACCCTCTTTGTTCTTGTTATTCGTCGAACCCAGTTGTCCTCACAAACTTGCAGCTTGTGTCACAATGCCAACACAAACACGACTGGGATTCTTATTAATTAGTTTGTATGAAAGCTGTAATTTAGGTGTCTGGGAGCTGTAGCGCAAATTGGTTTAAGGATAATATATATGGAAATTTAAAGGAATTCTCAACAGTGCACCAAGCTAGCTGCTTTGTCAACCAGAGCAATTGATTACGTTTTTTAATTATAATATGATAAGCGATAGTTAAGGCGGTTTACCTACAGACGTTGTTGCCTTGAAGTATCGCCGGGAGAATCATCTTCGTTCAAAAGTAATTTGCAGGCCTGGGCCGGTGTGAGATTGTATTTTCCTAGTGTCTCTAACATCATCGACCCGTCGTTTTCTCGGTCGCTTCTCGCTTTGTTTCATCATGTTTTAGTGTTGAATGCTCTTGCAGTTGGATGATTTGTCTGCATCCTGACCAATTGGCAAAACCATTTATCATATGTGATCAACGAGCACATACTAACACGTGAAACAATCGAGGGAATTGTGCAAGGGCACAGTGTAGACATCAGTGGCGATCTTCTGAGAGGAGACGGCACCACGTGACGATGTGGATGATGTAGTCAACAACTGGTCATGTTACAGCTATTTTTCGCAAGCACACCGGCACGCACACACGCATGCACAGTTACCTCAACCACACGCAACCTAACTGAATCTAGTACTGTCACAACCGCTTTAATCATACATAATAAAGCGAAGTTACCGCCGGAAAACTCAATTGACGTATGCCGAAGTCACGGATAGTTTATTGAAGCAAAACAGTGTCCCGCTTTCTGAGCGCTCTTTCGACTTGTCTGGTTTCCAGTCCACCGTAGTGCGCCGCTGTTCTGTCACCATACTCCAGTTAGGAATTCGAGTGACACTAGAACAGTCAGTGTGGCACGAAATTAACTTCCTTCTGGCTAAAGCTATTCATCACTAAAACAAACCCACAGACTGTACAAAGTAGAGGTGCAACAATGTATCGAACTATCGATGCATCGCAATTGTATATGTATCGATACAATACAATCAATAATAAACTGAACTATTGATAGTTATCGTCGATGGTACACCGAACTATCGATAGTAACGAAAGTTGAAAAAACAATTGAGCATGTTTACTTGTGTCGCTGAAGTGATGTAAATAAACTACTTCGGATAATGTTATGAATTCAGCGATCTAACGGTTGCATTGCCATTGCTGCAGACATTCGTTGAATCTGGCTTGTGCGGATTGTACCAGGAAAGTAAAGATAATGAAAGATGCATTGGGTGCCACATATGAAGTAACGAAGTTAGCAGCAAACAAATTCCAAAAGCATGTCGCAAAGCCGTAGCAAATTAGAGAATAGTTGAACAAAAACAATCCTACACAGCGGAGGAAGCGATGAAGCCGGATGCGATGGCATCGATCGAGACGGAGCTGCAGGTGGCGGATCCCTAAATATGTAAGTTAGACCTCTAAAACACCGCAACTCTACATGATTTACAAAACAGTTAATGGTCTAGTGGGAATACGTTTAACTCAATAGGGCTACATTGTTCCTATGAATATCTTCGGTAGAAAGCAACATTTCTTAGCCTAACATATCCGTTATTCCAGATGCAATTATCATTTGGAACAAAGATTCGAATCCAAGCTCCGTCGCATAATGAGCACGAATTTTTTAACATAAAATGATATCATTCCATCAATGTTCAGGTGAGGAGAGTGTCAGCGTATGTGTCATTGACACTATGTCTATTTATAAAATACATTGTTCCCAAGGAAGAATATTGTGTTATTCATAACAGTACTCAATGTCATAAAATCTCACATTCTGGTATAAGGCCATTCACATATACAATTTGCAACACATCATTTACCCACGAAACTTTTCTGATGTCGCATGAAATATTCCATTCTCGTGAGACATCTGCACCCCTTGCTACCAATCGTGTTGTCTTAGATATAAGGGAACGTCACGTTCTGGTGTGTAGCGATGCACACACAAAAAAGCAATAAGCAGTTTGCAACAAATACTTTGCTAATGAAAGCAATATTGGGATTTACGAACTATCGCGTGCTACTAAAACACATTCTCCTGTACAAATTGTGGGAAATCGTGTGTCGACTTCAGTAGTTTTCAGTATCATAAAATGTCTCATGACACACCGAAGCCATATACATGTGCACTTTTCAACAAATCATTTGTTAGCAAACATGGTCTGAAATATCACGAACTACGGCATGCCGGTGAAAACCTTTCCCCTGTGCTGTATGTAATACATCACTAGTCAGAAAATGGGATCTTAACATGAACAACTACACACGAATCCTTATTAATGTGCTACATGTAGGTTGCTGCTTCCACCTAATAAATTTCCAACACAAAGAGGCCTGTCAAATTTGAACATGTCCGTCAGAACAACTGTACATGTTTTAAGATTTAGTTTGCTTGTATATGCATTGTGATCATGAAGAAAACTGTTGTTTTACTTTACAATGTGTTGTTGTTTAACGAAATGTGTGTTTTGCTCTGTATCACTCATGCTGGCTTCATCAGCTTGGGTGACTCAACTGTACCAAACAATTGAACTGATACGAAACATATGGATACATATTCTGATGTTCAGACACATGCCAAATCATCTTTGAAGAAATAAAGAGCAGAAAATTATATCAATTGAAGTTCATGCGAGAACCATCCACGTATAATATAGCTCCATGTGTTGGGGTGTAATCTGTGATATGCAATTTATAAGAATTTATGCAATGGCAGAGATGCCATGCATACCACTTGATAGGCGATTCAACACACAAAGGGGTCATATTAATATTTGTATTAAAAACAACGAAGTAATACTTAATACATTGCAGAGAAAGCAATTGCAAAAACGCCACCAGTGGGGTCTTTTTATAGGTAAATAAATATGGTACAGTTCCATGAACAAATTAATAATAATTTTTTTATGTATTTTGTTTGTTGTCTAGTATACACTTAGTCCATTTGTGCGCTGCATCGACTGTGCATGTCCAACACTTCAGTGTTACCTTTATGCTTGGTCCATCACTGATTAATTACTTGACGCAATAATTAGCTGTGGTTTATTAATTCAAAACTGCTTTCAATGAGTTGTGGTTCCTTACATCCACGTAACACGCTCTGATATTGAGATTATTGATGATGCACGTGATTCCGCCATATATTTGAGACAATCTGAAAAGATACAAAAGTAGTTAGTAGAGGTTTCTGACACCCCCATTGCGGCGGTTACGCATGACTGACATCAAAGGAAATACACCCTAATATCGCCCACCGACCGCGGTTGCGCGCGCAGCCAATCAGAGCGCCCCCTGGCGGTTGTAGCCGAGCGCAGTGCAGTCATGCGTAACCTAAGCGCCCCCTAGCGACGGAAGGAGGAACGAACATTGACCAGTAGTCATCGATGGTGGACATAGGAACAAAGAAAATACACGTAATATCACGCACCCACCCACCCCACTCCACCCACACACGTCAACACGTGACCTTGACCCGAACGAAGTGACCAGTCCGAGTGGTAAGCTAATACTAACTGGACGCCCGAACGACTGGAGTTAACTGTAAGCCGAAGCGTTTATCCAGCTGTGAGCCGTAGCGCGAGATCAAAGGACGCCAATCGGAACAATGTAGCAACGAGCCAATCAGTGAAAAAACAGCAACTATGTTGCAGTGACGCCATTGATGCGGGACTGAGACATGTTATAGCAGGTTATATGGAGTGGACATAAGACGTAATAAAAGTAAAACTGGTAAAGATAAGGCGATGATGTAATATGTATTAATTAGCCGACATGCATGGCTATAATATAACCGCTGGACGATGGAAATCGGACCGTTCATTAAAGAAAATGTAGCAGGACGAAAATGGACTATTTGTAAAATATGCACACACCAGTGCAAGGGAAACGAGAACGCAATACAAGACGGGAATATAAGGCGATGTAACATTTAATACACGAAAAAAGAAACACAAGTACAATGAAATTAAAACAGTATAAGTAAAAGAAGGTAAACATTAAAATGTGCGTTGTTAGACGTCTTCACACGATCGATTGAATGCCGTTAACAAGGAACGGCGAACGCAACGTGCTGTAAGTTTTTTTAGCCAAGGCGATTCGGAGCGGAACCGATGCGCGGCGACGGCGCAGCGCCGCGCGATCGATGGGACCTCTGTGAAGGTGGCGGAAAGCGGGTGTGACGGGCGATGGTACATGCAACAGCAACAACTGTTGCATGACACTCCTCCACAGTCTCCTATGGTCGATGAGAGCTGCAGAGGAGTCGCATTCGTCGTTCCAGGATTCAGGTTCGGTGACCGGGGGAGCGCGATATCCGCCGATGTAGTGACGTATGTCAGATAGCACGTGACGCCAACGACTGACGTGATCCATGAAAGAGATCATGAGACCGGCGTCGTAGAGTTGTTCGCGAAATATGACGGTAGCCTGACTGTTCCGACGGTTCATGGCAACCTCGAGGAGTTCGACCATCACGTGAGGCCATTGAAATCGAGGTATGCTGTAAGTAAAGGACACAACCAGAGTGAGAATATGCATGCATATATATATATATATATATATATATATATATATATATATATATATATATATAACAGACGTAACCAAGCAACGAGAGATATGTAATACGAAACCGATCGACTGGCAGGCGTTATCGCTAGGCAAGCCGCTACATATGGAACTTGGAACGTGGACTCGACGAACACTCAGCGAGACATGTATACACAGGAAAGATAGAACAGTATGTAAAGTGAACAGTTATGAACTATGTAGAGCTATGTAGAGCTATGAAAGTATAAATATATATATATATATATATATTAAATATAAATATAAATACTCACACACGAAGCAGTACAGGCAGCAGTGAATCCCCCCACGAGATCCATAATGGTCAAGAACTCTGCGAATTGTTCTATCGGTACGACAACACTAAGAAGACGAGACATAATCTAGTAAATGACTACGTCGACGAAGACAATGGCGGTTGTGATGACGACACGACGATCGCAGCAGCTATATATACCATGCTAGAAATAAACCAGACAGCTGACGTAACCCGAGGAACAATACCACACTAATCAGAAAACAGATAAGCGGCCGGCAACTGTCAGCTTACCGACACCGGGCATCCATCATGCAAGGAAAGAGCGGGGGTTACGAGTACTCGACAGCGCTAGAACGGCGTGTATTTAAGACAGTAACTGTACATTTTAACGTCATAAAGTCACCATGAATCGTCCTATACGCTTTAGAGGCGGCAAACATTTTCTGTCCAATTTCTACGTGTGCAGGATACATGTGTAGAATAGAGAATTTACCAGTGTTGAAAGTGCTTACCAATGGCGGAAATGCATGCATCATGGTGACATGCAGACCGCAGAAAAAATGCTTTCCACGCGCACGGGTCTACAGGCGAAACACCTCAGCAAGAGCATACGAGAAAAAGAACAGTTACGCGCAGCATGGATCAAACAACGATATTCAGTAATGTATGCGTTAGTTGCTGTTAAATATCGCGATCCAACCCTACGTAAACGACTGGTAGACACACGGGAATCCGATTTGAAGGAATGGGTAAGGAGTCGGGAAGGATACTGGAGTGCACTGACATACAGTGGTCAAGCCGGTCAGAACATGCTAGGACATATACTCATGCGAGTACGCGAGTTCATTCGATTGCATAAGACTCCCCCCACAGCGAAACGATGGCCAGACGTAACGCGAGACGATGACAAGACCGGTGAACAGAGTACAGCGAGATAGCATGACAAGACCGGTGAACAGAGTACAACGAGATACCAGACATCCAGCACTCAATAGCAGCATCATGCGCGCGAACAAGGGTTGTGATAAGAAAGCGCGCCACAGTCGGTGAGAGGGCTATATAAACCCGGCGCAGAGTGAACGAGGCACAATCGATCTCCGAATCACACAGCTTACGTCTAGAAACCAGCATCACCAGAGAAGAAGAAGAAGAAGAAATGGCCGCCCAACAACTCGACATGAATATGACAGTCAGCCGACTCGAGAGGGAGGTAAGTAACGGAAATTATATATTTACACGTCCGTTAACCATAGTACAAGTGGCTGTTCAAGAGAAATATATCGTATATCCAGCATGTCCGGAGTGTAACAAACGTATGACTCATGAAAACAAAGGCTATGTGTGTCCGATCCATCGATGGCAGCGTGGCGTAGTGTATCAGTTCGCTATGCGTATCCTCCTACAAGACGCCATTGGCAGTGAAGTGAGGGCAACCTTATTTAATGACAAGGCTGTCCAGGTGTTGGGATTCACGGGTAACGACTACATGAACATGAAGTCAGACGCCGAGCGGTATGCAGCACTGGACATGTTGCGGGGGGCCCGAGTCATGACGACCATTAGGAAACGCGTAGCGGGGCAGTATGTAAATTACACGGTGTCAGACTTGGAAGTAGTCACCGTGTGATTCTGCTGACAGGCTGACGCTGCCGCCGCCGCCGCCGCTGCTGCAGCTACTGCAAGCAGTGACGTCGTCGACAGGGAGGGACGCTCGAAGGTAATGGAATGGTTACATGCTAATAGTTCTGAGATACTATTCTCCTCCTCGGCGGACAGTTGTTCACCGCCACCATTAATTATAATAACAGATGACGAGGAGGAGGATAGCACGTCACAGCCCGATGTCATATCGATAAGCAGTAGCGATGATATGGAGGCTACGGTGAGTGGTGTGGACAGGATACGGGACCGATCCGAAGCGAACGAAAATAATTTCTATAAGGCGCTAGAGGTCGCCAGCGTTCGATATGCCTGTAACGAGGTGGAGCGTATAATGAATTTAAAGGACGACAATAATGAGTGTTACGTACCATCGACCAGCATAGTCATGCACGTCTTGCGATGGCTATCGATAGATGTCATCGCAACGTGTGGGAACATGGACTGGCGTCACAAAGTGACAGAATTGGTTAGAAAGAGTATGTACGAACGATACAGCGATATACAGGGCGACGCGGATGAAAATATGCCGAATGTAACTGGGTCTTTATGTTCAATAGACAGGTCTGACGCAACTGCAGAGGGCATACAAATGTCAGAAGGCATACAAACGTCAGTTGGAGGACTTGTATGAGGCAGATGATGAGGATGAGGTGACGCCATCGTGGAAACGCCAAAAAACAGCCCCGGCAGATGACGACACCAGAGTGGTGGAGTACCGCTGCGACTCGCCACCAGCAGCGCAGGAGATACCGGGGGGACCACTATACCAATCCTTGTCTGATGATGAGGATGCTATCGCCTCATCCCCCGCTCACGAGGATGAGGACGATGACGCTGACTTCACATTCAGCCCCGCTTCGCCACCACTCACGCAAATAACGGAGGACGAGAGGACAACAACGGAATCACCACCGAAGCTCTATGTCTTCCCGGACGAAACCGTCGTTCTGACGCCAGACGGCGGGTGCGTCCGCATTCCCGATCAACACACCATCACTCACCCGAAGCCGTCGACGTCGAACATCGAGGACGATGACGACGCCGATGATGATGATGAGGATGAACCCGCTGACGATCCGAGAAAGGTGTGTTTCCTAAAGATGCAAACACCCATTGCACGCTTAATAGCTCACCAGTGGAGGACATCCGCCCCATCCACGGTAGAGGAAGTGACCGTGGACGTGTGCCGATCATTGGCAGTTACGGTACTGTCGGCAGCGTACCAGAACATCATAATGAAGTATGTTCGTTGCGCTATCCGTCGACAGCCGAACGGTAGTATGTGAACAGTAGTATGTGAACAGTAGTATGTGAACAGTAGTCGGTAGTGAGTTAGTTAGGTAGTATTCAGTAGGTAGTAGTATGCACGAGTGACATTATAACCACGGTATATGAACATTAGTAGTAGTAGTAGTATTATTGTTGTTAATTAGGAGTAACATTATAATCACGGTGTATGAACATTATTATTATTATTATTATTATTATTGGTGTTATGTAGAGTGAAGTGTACGACGAGGCACCCGTACTCCCAGCCAGCATTCGGGAGCGATCTGGAGTATTGATCTCCATGTATATGACGTCGTCAACAGAATATTATTATTAGTAAACATAACCGAGTTAGTAGGTAGTATTAAGTAATATGGAGTGGAATATTAGTATCTTTTAATTTGTTCTGTAGGATGACATACCTGTGCTACCGACTGAAGCGCGTAGGCGTGCAGGCCGTGAATTAGTAGTGCTACTACTAGAATATATTATATCGAAACACGATGAACAATAGGTCTATTTCTTTTATGTAGGAGGAGGAGGAGGAGGTGAAGGAGGAGGAGGAGGAGGCACCCGTACTAGCACGAGACGAGAGGAAACGTGCATTACATAGATTACTACAGATAATTATTGATTTTATGATAGAAACGCAGGAATATTAAGAAGCACCGTTTGCAACGGAATAACAGTAGCTTAGTGTAACGTGTTGAACTGTATGGTATTTAGTAGCTCTCTCTCTCTTTTATTGTATTTAGTCTCTCTCATATTGTAGTTGCATGACATAGAGTAATAGCTATATATATATATATATATATATATATATATATATATATATATATATATATATACACATACCGACTTATATAGTACATCATCACCATCATTGTACGTAACCTCTGTCGCGGTGTAAAAGCCCACAAGTTAATAACCATGTTACTAGCCACTGGCGTGTCGATAACCGATCGTAAGCTAGTGGTCACTGTCGAGGATGTAACAATCCCACAAACCATCAAGTCATCATAGTAATTATAGAAGTCTAACCGTGTATATGTATATGTATATGTATATGACATTATACTCAATAAAACAGTTATACAATGATTGAAACGTGTTGTCAGTGGTGTTGCCACAGTCTACATAGTTGAAAGAGAACCCGTAGCCATCGATAGCGGACACACAGTAGCCAATACCACAGGATCACACCTTAGGTCATACACCATTCCCCAATCACCACCACCACCACCACCACCACCACCACCACCACCACCACCACCACCACCACCACCACCACCACCACCACCACCACCACACGTACTATATAGCTGTACTAAGGACCGCTGTCTCTCAGTTGTAGACGTGTAGAGCATCATGAAACGTCATCTATGTCGTCACTGCGGACTGGCCCTCGACACGTATGCAGAGCTAACACGCCACGTAGCGAGTCATGTGACACCGGCAGTGACCGAACACACGTATTCGGTGGCGCAGCCAATAGAGGTGCCACCTAGCGACGAGGCAAAACGAACGAAATATTCGTGTAAATGCGATGCAACGTTTGAGAGATGGGACGATCTGCAGCATCATGTTAGGTCCGTATGTCGTCTTAGCAGTAGCAGTAGCAGTAGCAGTAATAGAAAACAGACCACAGTGTACACATGTGCGAAATGTGAAAATAATTTCAATAGACGCGATATCCTGAACAGAAACGCACGAACAACGTGTACAGGCGTCGTCGTCACGAAGCAACCATTACCGAAGAGATCAATCAGGGAAGACACCACACCCCACCATCAACTCGTTACCGACGAAGACCCCATCGACCCACCTGCTCGACTCCCCTTCGCCGACAACCTGTCGACGGGACTGTTAGATGTCGTACGAGCGCACTGGTCGACCATACGGACACGTGTAACGAGAGGTCCTCTCCAGTGCAGGTACGATTACAGATTAACGACTCTGGACACGACCGTTCTAGAGACGCCGTTGAAGAACATGTTCCAGGAACAGACCAACGCTTTCAAGATTAACCTCAGTTACGGGTTCGTTCTGAGGAACAAGAACACGGGTCAATACAAGTACTACCATTCCTCGTGCAACTGCTGTGGACGATACCTGGACGAGCCCAGTCTCATCACCAACAGCAAGGACTTTGATGACTTCCTCGAACGCATCCGAGAAACCGACGTCTTGCAATGGGCCATCAATCAAAGACCGGATTCGGCGTGGGTGTGCGAACTCGTGACCAATGTCACATGTTTCGTCAATCGCATCATCGATCATCCGATAGGATGTGTAGGAATGATCGCCCTTCCAATGTACATAACGAAGAACAAAGCCGTCATCGGATTGGACAAGGAGCCCAAGTATGGCAAGAGGTACAGTGACAACCTGTGTCTCTTCCGATGTCTGGCCCTGCATCGAGGATGTGAAAGTCGTCGATTGGAACCAGCTGTGAAGACGCTGTACGAGACTTACGCCCAAGACGGCGTATCCATGGATCCATTTGCCGGGGTTACGATGGACGACCTCTATCGTGTAGAGACCACGTTCCAAACGAATGTGTGCGTGTACAGTCTCGTAAAACCAGATGGAGAGGATGGAAAGTCAAATGCAGAACTCGTTCGTCGATCGGTATGTAAGTACCCTGACACACTCTACCTCAATCTTCACGGGACGCATTTTTCCTTCATCCAGGATAGACGCATGTACTGTCACTCGTACAGATGTCGGAAGTGTGGGGACTCGTTGTGGAAAGACGCATGGCATCTACGCAACCACGAGAGCACGTGTACGGGGGGTGTGCGCCGAGTCTATCCTGGTGGCATGTACCATTCGACTCCATCGGTGTTCGACCGACTAGCCGACGAGAACATTCGAGTAGCCGAAGCGTTGCAGTACTATCCGTACCGAGCCACCTTCGACTTTGAGTGTTGGTTCGACACCGAACACCTTCCGTCGGACAGTGACCAGGTTCACTGGGTTGCGCGTCACGTCCCGCTGAGCGTCAGCGTGGCATCCAACGTACCCGGGCACGAACAAGTTACATGCATCGTCACGGACGGAGACACCAACAAGTTGGTGAGCAACATTATGACTATCCTGCAATCGATGAGTGAGGCCGCGTACGACAAGATCAAAGGCTCATACGATCGTGTGTTGGAACAACTCGCCGAAGAGTTGACGAAATGGGACGAACGGGAGGAGGCTGCACGATCAGCCACCGACAAGGACGCTCGACCGGCAACCAATCCGTACAAAACGATGATGGGACAACTGTATGGATGGATGCGTCAGTTACCTGTCATCGGGTTCAATTCGGGGAAGTATGATCTAAATGCCGTCAAACAGTTCCTCATACCGTACTTCCTGACGACTTCAAAGACCGTGGAACAATACGAAAAGGACGAGAGGGAGCAAGAGGAAACAAAGAAAGACGAGACCGACGGCATCGGGTCAATGTTCGTCATCAAACGCAACAACACTTTCATGTGTCTTTCGAAGGATCAGCTGAAATTCCTAGACATGATCAACTACATGGCCCCCGGGTTCAGCTACGACAAGTATCTGAAAGCGTACGGATGCGAGGTGACGAAAGGTCATTTCCCGTACGAGTACATGGACCGTCTGGAGAGACTCGACAACACCGCTCTTCCACCGAAAGAGGCCTTCTTCAGTCGACTGAAGAACGAAGGTATTTCAGACGAGGATTACGCCAGTTGTCAGGAGGCCTGGCGCGTCAATGGCATGACGTCGTTGCGCGACTTTCTCGTCAGGTACAACAACAGGGACGTGGTTCCCTTTCTACAGGCCATCGACAGACAGTTTGCGTTCTATCGACAACGTGGAATAGACATGTTCAAGCAAGGTATCAGCGTACCTGGTCTGACCCTGCTGTACCTGTTCAACGACCTTCCAGAGAAGACCTACTTTACCATCTTCAACGAGAAGAATAAAGACCTGCATGACCTCGTCAAAGAGAACATCGTAGGCGGACCGTCTATCATTTTTCATCTCTATCACGAGAAAGGGGTCACCACGCTACGTCAGAACGAGTACGGAGAGGCTGCTCGACCTTGTCGATCGATCGTCGGATACGATGCGAACGCACTGTACCTGTGGTCACTCATGCAAGACATGCCTATGGGATGGTGCACACGACGACGGGTGGAGAACGACTTCCGCCCCGAATCGGCGCAGTGGTACGGACAGATGGCTGCAGAATGGTTGACGTGGGAATCCGAACGCACGGGACGTCCCATACGGCATCAGATAAACGGACGAGAGAAGAGAATAGGCAAACATCGGGTGGACGGATGGTGCAGCGAGACGAAGACGGCTTATCAGTTCCAAGGTTGCTTTTTTCACGGTTGCTCGTGCAACCGCGAAGAGGTGAACGCCGTCAACGGGAAAACCATGGCGCAACTGCTCGCCGAGACCCGAAAGACCACCGCCTACCTACGTCACTTTGTCACAGTCGTCGAGCTGTGGGAATGCGAGTGGAAAGAGATGAGACGAACCCCGGCCGTACGAAAGTGTCTGGATGCTGCATTTCCCCGACGTCGACACGTGCGATGGACGATGACGTCGCAACAGATCCTGAACGGAGTGCGTGCAGGAACCGTGTTCGGCATGATCGAGTGCGACATTCGCGTACCGGAAGAATTGCGCGAGCACTTTGCCGAGATGCAGCCCGTGTTCAAGAACATCAGTCTGATACGCGAGGATCTCGGGCCGTTCATGCGCCGATACGCCGAAGAGCACGACATAATGAAGACTCCGAGACGCATGCTCGTGGGTAGTTATTGCGGCGATAAGATACTGCTCGCAACGCCACTGCTGCGATGGTATCTGGACCACGGTCTCGAGGTGCTGCACGTGTACCAGGTCATGGAATACGATCCTATTCCGTGTTTCCGGCAGTTCGGCAATGCAGTGTCCAAGGCCCGACGCGAGGGCGACGTCCACCAAGACAAGACCATCATCGCGGACACCATAAAGTTGCTGGGGAACTCGGGCTACGGAAAGACCATCACCAACGTTGACCGACATCGCGACGTCAACTACTGCACGGAGAAGGCGGCATCGCTCATGGTCAACGATAAACGGTTCCGACAACTCGACATCGTCGTCGACGATGCGTACGAGGTAGAGATGAACAAGAAAACCATCAAGTACACCCTACCCGTACACGTGGGATTCTTCGTTCTGCAGTACGCCAAGATGCGCATGTTGCAGTTCTATTACGACTTCATCATCCGATACTTGGAGCGCCCCCTGTTCCAGTACTGCGAGATGGATACAGATAGTGCCTATTTAGCCTTGGCCGGGGAGTCCGTCGATGCCCTCGTGACCCCAGCACTACAAGACCATTATTTCCGACATCGTTCCGAATGGCTCCCATCCGAATGTTGCGACGACCATCGGAACGACTACGTGCGCTGTCGTCTCGCCAATCGACCGTGGGTCGGAGACTAGGCGTGCTGTAAGGCGCGAAGAGCGTTCGACAAGAGGACACCGGGTCTGTTCAAGGTCGAGTGGTCCGGTGCCGGGTTCGTGGGGTTGTGTAGCAAGACGTACTATTGTTTCGGAGCCACCGACAAGTACAGCACCAAAGGACTGAACAAACGGCACAACACCATCGACAAGGATGCGTTCCTGGCGGTGCTCACCAACCGTCGGAGCGGAAGTGGAGCGAACCGTGGTTTCCGGGTGCATAAATCTACCGTGTTGACGTACGTGCAGGAACGGGCTGCCCTCACCTACTTTTACGCCAAACGCGTGGTGCACGAGGACGGGGTGATCACGGGTCCGGTGGACGTATAGAAAAGACGATGCACGCTGCACTCGTTTCATACGCAATCATGGATGCACGATGGAAACACCCCTTCACGTGCATCGTCGCCGGACCGACGGGGTGCGGCAAGAGTACTTTCGTGACGCGTATGTTGCGTCACGCCGCCGCGATGATCGATCCACCGCCCGAACAAATAACATGGTGTTACGGAGAATGGCAAGAATCTTACGCAACGACGGACTTGGGTTACGTGCGATTCGAGGAAGGGTTACCCACGGCGGCCATGTTCGATCCGACAACGAGGAACCTCATCGTCATAGACGATCTCATGGCAGAAACGGACGAACGGGTCACGACCTTGTTCACTAAAAAAAGTCACCACAGGAACACGTCCGTGCTGTATCTCGTACAGAACCTGTTCCCTAAAAACAAAGAGAGTCGCACCATCAGTCTGAATTCGCAGTACATGGTGGTGTTCAAGAATCCACGTGACGCATCGCAGATGGCGAACTTGGCTCGACAGATGTATCCGGGACGCGGCAAGTTCGTGCAAGAGGCGTTTAAAGACGCCACGTCGGTACCGTACGGTTATCTAGTGGTCGATCTCAAACAGGACACGCCCGAGGACATGCGTCTGCGCACGGCCATCTTTCACGACGACGGTGTTCAGTACGTGTACTTGCCGAAGGTATAAAAGACCGAACGCGTGACTCTTCTCTTCATTCGCATCATGTCTGCCCTCGTGAAGAAACACATCGTGTGCATACAGGCTCTGGCCAGAGTCAAGAACAACAAAATTAAAAAGGGCATCATCGCCAACGCCGACGCCGAGCTGCTGTGTGCACTAGCCGAGTGTGCCTACAACATACTAACAAAGAACATTCCATTGACCGCTTTACAGAGGCGACGATTGAATAAATACAGGACGAAGTTACGCGAGTTGGCTAATAGACGAACGCTCGCTGCCAGGAGAAGACGCATCTTGCTACAACCGCAGGTTGGCGAGGGACAGAGCGGTGGTTTCCTATCGGCCTTCCTAGCACCGTTGGCAGGTTCGGTCTTGCTACCCTTGCTCCAACAGGTGCTGACCAAAAGGTAGATACATGGAGCACGCACGCAAGATGGCCTTGGTGGACCCGCGCCTGTTGGACACGCTTCGGTCACCCCCACCCCCACCCGCGACCGACACCTTAGGCAAGAAGGTGCAAGCCCTCGATGACGAGATGAAGACCATCCTCGATAGAAAGGACCTAGACGACGGGACCAAGGTGACACTGTATAATCAGGTGTTGCAGCGATACAACGTCTTGACCGATAAACGCATCAAGGCTGCGCTACGCGTGGTCACGGTGAACGAGTCGGAGGTGGCGCCGGGGTCGGGGTCGGAGGGTGCAGTACGAGCTCCTATTAGCGGACTGGAGGCCACCGTCTTGGCCACCGTTCCCAAGACCATGCAGGTCAAAGCCAGCCGTTTGATGGAGCATCTCAAGAGAGATATCGCGTGGACCGCTCGCGGTGAACTGATACACGAGGGCGTGCCGGTTGTCGGAAGTAACGTGGTGGATCTCGTTAATGATCTGTTGCGTAAGAGAAAGACCGATCCGACAGGTTGGCAGCCATTCGCACGACAACTCCGTGCCATCAACCTACCCATGGCGTTGGTCGGTAACGTCTCCAGAAGAGCCTACATACGTCCGGCACCGACGGTCACTCCCTCTCGTCGGTCAATTACTACTCCGCGTGCTGCTGCTGCTGCTGCAGGTAGTGCACGAAGATCGCTACGTTGGACACCCCTCGCCCGTCAGAGCCGTCGAATGGATCATACCATGCCCACCCCACCCCCCGAATCACGCAAGGCTTTGTTGTCATTGGCTGCTTGGGACACCCTATTGGATGGTACGCTGCGTGTCCGTAGCACAGTGTTCGTCATGTCGCCCGATCCACAAGACCTCGTGTACCGTTCCGTCGTCGGTGCGATATTTATCAGTGGACTTTACATGATTGCTCACAGTATAGTCCAAAGTTTTATGCCACAGACGTTATTCGAACCCCCCTTGCTCGTCGAATGGAACATTCCTTGTCCACCCCACCCTCCCCCCGCATCACGCAAGGCTTCGTCGTCATTGGCTGAATGGAACAACGTATAAGGTGGTACGACGCGTGTCCGTAGCACAGTGTTCGTCATGCTCATCGATCCACAGGACGCGTACCGTTCCCTCGTCGCTGCGATATTGTTCGAAGGATTTACCGTGCTGGGAGACGTTGCAGCCGACATTCTTATACAACAGGTGTTATTCAGACTATGGTTACGCTACTAGACCGTTGTTGTTGCACCGCTTACGTTGTGGGTGCCATAGTGTGTGTCCTACTACACGTCGGCGTGCTCCTCGTCATTCGTCAGCAGTCGTACTCCGGAGTCAACGTCACCGCCCCCGTCAACGCATCGGTCCTCCTCCTCTTTTGATGGCAGAGAGGGGAGAACGCCCCATGAGTGAGGTCTACTTCGATCCCAAAAGGGTAGGCAGTTATGGTGGCGTCGACGGCTTGCGACGCGTCACGCGCCTGCCGCAGAAGGTCGTCAAAGAATGGTTGTCGGCACAGGACGCCTACACCTTACACAAACCAGCGAGACGTCATTTCAAGAGACGCCGCGTCATCGTGGGTGGTATGCATCAGCAGTGGCAGGCCGATCTCGTAGACATGTCGAAGGTGAAAAACGACAACGAAGGTATGACCATCGTATACTCACGATGATCGACGTCTTCTCGAAAGTGGCCTGGTGTGTTCCCATGAAGAACAAATCCGCGGCGTCGTTGGTGGCAACGCTGCAATCCACGTTCGTCGACGTTTGGCCAAAGACGTTGCAGACAGATGACGGCAAAGAATTTCGGAACAAATCCGTTCAGGCTCTATTGCAACGTTACAACATCAATCACTTCTCCACGCACAACTCGGAGACGAAGGCATGCGTCGTGGAAAGATTCAACCGAACGTTGAAGTCGCGCATGTGGCGATACTTCACGCAACACCAGACGTGGCGGTACATCGACATCCTTCCGGACTTGGTGCGATCGTATAACAACGCCCCCCACCGCAGCATCGGTATGGCTCCGTTAAAGGTGAATGCAAAGAATCAAGAAAAGGTGTGGCAACGTCTGTACGGTCACGACGGTAAGGGCGTGCCCAAGTTGCACGTGTCCGATCGCGTGCGCGTCAGCAAGTACAAACGCACATTCGAAAAGGGCTACGAGACGAACTGGAGCGAAGAGATGTTCACGATACACGAGGTTCACCCCTCCAATCCACCCGTGTACCGCTTGCGGGACGATCTCGGCGAAGTGCTGGAGGGTACCTTCTACGAACTGGAGCTGCAGAAGGTGTCGGTACCCGTCGATAAAGTGTTCCGTGTTGAAGAGGTACTGCAACGTCGTACAGTTGGTAGACGAAAGCAGGCTTTGGTGAAATGGTTCGGCTATTCCTCCCGCTTCAACAGCTGGATCGATGCCAGGGCACTCGTCCACTCCACTATAAAGACTAGCCGCGCACATGGCGACACTGCATTCGAGAAATGACACACGACGCGACACCACAGACCTGCACCGCCATCGTAGACGAGGCACAGGTGGAGCAGGAAGACCACGAGGATTGTACTGACGCTACACCGAACGAACCAGACAGCACTCCCTGGCATCTTTTCGGTACCGCGTGTCCCAAAGAGGACATCGTGTTTCTGTGTCAGGTCGTCGTCTTGTACACGGTCATTCTGATCAGCATTTACAACCTGACGAAAGGTCACGGCGATTCTAATCTGTGGACGGCTCTGTTGAGTAGTTCTTTGGGTTACCTACTGCCCAATCCCACGTTGAGACGCAATGGCGACTGATTTCTACATGACGCTGCCTAGCAACGCTTCTATGAAGATGCACCCCGACAACACCTTGACCCATTACGTTACGGCCTTGCCTCAACGCATCGATCTTACCGGCGAGTGGGAGTGTGGGTTGGCTGAGTTCCAGTATCCGCACACTTGGTACAACGTCACAGAGAACGATGTCTGGTTCTTCCTCAACAAGATAGATGCTGCGGACTCGTCCCAACGTTCGAAGTTGTCGTGCGGGTATTACGACGATCCGTTAACATTGCTGTATCACGTCAACAAGGGACTGTACAGTATGCGGACGGAGGAGACACAGGCTCAAATGAGCTATAGTTCCGTCACTCAGAAAATGACGTTAAACATGACAGAGAACACCCTGTTCACCATACCGTACCACAGCGCGACGGCGTTCATGTTAGGATTCCGTGAACCCGTAGCCAGCGAGCCGAAGGCGGTTACGTCATCTCCCGTCCTCCCCAACGACTCCCGCCATCCCGACTCGGCGTACCCCTTCCACATCGAGGCCGACGATGTGGTGAACCTGACGCAGGGGTTCGACACCCTCTACGTCTACAAGGACATCGTGGAGTCTCGTATAGTGGGTGACACTCTCGCGCCTCTGTTGCGCGCCCTTCCGATTAGCGGACGTCACGGTGACAGGGTGTCCGCTCGTTTCACTAACGTGCACTACGTACCCCTGTTGTGCTCGAACTTCAACTCGATCGAGGTGGATATAAGGAACGACATGGGTCGACGCGTGCCATTCGAATACGGTAGAGTGACGGTGACGCTTCATTTTCGTCGACGTAGACCCGGACTGTTCTGATGAATTACATCGATTATTACGCGCGCCAGGCTGGCGGTGCACTGCCCTACTTCGCCGGTGCTCAATACCAACGAGGTCACGGACTGGGCAGTCTGTTCGGCGGTCTGTTGCGCAGCGCCATGCCGCTCATCAAGAGAGGTGCCGTGGCGTTGGGCAAGGGAGCGTTGAAGACCGGCGTTCGCATAGCCGGCGACGTCTTATCAGGCCAGAACATAAAAACAGCTGCCAAAAGACGCGTCACCGACGCCGTGCTGAGCAGTATTCGGGGCCCCCCTGGTAAACGTATAAAACGAGCGGCCACAAAGGCGACATTCACTCCAGTAAAGAGACGCCGCAAGAAACGGACGTCCACGAAACGCGCTGCCGACATATTCGACGACAAAGATGGCGTTCGTGCATAGACAGTCGTGCGAGGGAGTCAAGACCGAGCTGGATCTCTTTACCGTACCCCCCACTCAGAACTGCATCGCCGAAAATCACGTGGTGGAACATCAACCCATGGCCTCTCTGGACTCTGGAGGCCCGATAGAATTCTTCATCCCCGGATCGGGAGACGATTACATGGATCTCGCCAACACGATGCTACACGTGCAGGTGAAGGTGACGCGAGCCAACGGTAACGCTATCGACGCGGGCGAACCCGTGGGACCGGTGAACAACTGGTTGCAGTCGCTGTTCAGCAATGTCGACCTCTCCCTGAACGGCACGCTCGTGACCTCTTCGTCCTTCAACTCGTACCCGTATCGATCCTACATAGAGACGCTGCTGAGTTACGGATTCGACGCCAAGTCGACGCAGCTGACGAATCAGCTGTGGTACAAGGACAAGGCTAGTCGCATGCACGCCACCGAGCTAGCCGCCGGACCCGATCCTAACCCCGGGTTCGTGACTCGCCGAGAATACATAGCCGGCAGTCGCGTGGTCGACATGATGGGTCGTCTCCACGTGGATATGTTTCTGCAGGATAAATTCCTGATCAACGGTGTCGACGTCAAGTTACGATTGGTGCGCAGCAAGCCCTCGTTTGCGCTGATGGCTGCTGGAAACAACGAGTACAAGATAAACATCCTCAACGCGTCCTTGTTCGTCAAGAAGGCCACCATCAATCCGGCCGTGCAGATGGCTCACATCAAGGCTCTCGAGCGGACCACGGTCAAGTATCCGTTACGACCCGTCGAATGCAAGGTGTACTCCATTCCCGCGGGAGCTCTGTCGCACACGCACGAGAACCTGTTTCTCAGCGCCCTGCCGAAACGTCTCGTACTGGGCTGCATCGACAACGACGCCTACAACGGCACGTACGCCACAAACCCGTTTCACGCCAAGAACAACGCCATAAGCTTCATCTCGGTGTACGTGGACGGTCGTCAGATACCCGCCAAACCCTTCCAGCCCAACTTCGCAGAAAACCTCTTCGCCAGGAGCTACGCGAGCCTGTTCACCTCGACCGGCAAGATATGGCAGGACGAGGGGAACGGTCTGACTCGCGACGAGTACCGAGACGGCTACACCTTCTTCGGTTTCGACCTGACCCCCGACCAGTGCGACGGTCCCTGCTTTAATCTGATACAAAAGGGCAACCTGCGCATAGAATTTCATTTCCGTGAAGCGCTTCGGACCACCGTGAACGTCGTCGCCTACGCCGAATTCGAGTCCGTGCTGGAAATCGACAAAAACCGCAACGTCATCTACGACTTCTGAGATGGACACCCTGCAGATCGCGCGTCTAAAGGCGATGGATCCGAACACCGCGTCCGTCTTTGGCGGCGTCGTACCCAGAGATGGACTGCCTACAACAATTGACGCTTTGCCGATCGCCTTCGTGTGCAACACCGACGACGGCGACGAACCGGGCGAACATTGGATAGCGCTGTACCTGTCCTCCGACGGGCGCGGCGAATACTTCTGTTCGTACGGTCTGCCGCCTCGTCACGCGGCGTTCCGCACCTTCTTGAACAAACACTGTTCCGAGTGGACTCATAACAGCACGAGACTTCAGAGTCCTCTGTCTAACGTTTGCGGACAATATTGCGTCACTTATATCATGCTTCGTTGTAACGGCGCTCCTATGAGAACTTTCGTCAACGCTTTCCACACCGATCTGGTCGCTAACGATTGTCGCGTGTTCGATTGGATTAACCTGCTGAAAAAGGGTATATCGTACTATCGCATATCGTACTGAGCCTCTGGCGTGGTGGTCGCTCCACCCGTAAGCTCGCCCTCGAACCTCTGGCGCCGTGGAGACACCCGTAAGTTCGCGACCTCTGGCGCGATGGTCACCATTCGCAAGTCGCCTCGTCATCGTCTTCATATTCATCATACCCTGCTCGTTGTATCCAATCACATACGATCGCCTCGTTTGTACTGCTGCCGCTTTGTTGTATTCAATAAAATACGTGTGCACCGTACGATTTTGTTCGTCTCCTTACTAGGTTAATGACCCTCCCGTAAACGTAACTAGGTCAATGTTCGTTCCTCCTCCAGTCGCTAGGGGCGCTTAGGTTACCCATAAGGCACTGCGCTCAGGAAGCGCTCTGATTGGCTACGTAACTAGGTCCATGTTCGTTCCTCCTTCCGTCGCTAGGGGGCGCTTAGGTTACGCATGACTGCACTGCGCTCTGCTACAACCGCCAGGGGGCGCTCTGATTGGCTGCGCGCGCAACCGCGGTCGGTGGGCGATATTAGGGTGTATTTCCTTTGATGTCAGTCATGCGTAACCGCCGCAATGGGGGTGTCAGAAACCTCTACTAACTACTTACATACGTTAATTAAAAGAACAATGAAACGTATATTCTGATATAAAGCGGTATCCAGTTTGTAGGACCGCTCAAAGCACTTTACAATTCACCATATGTAAATGGTTATCGTACATGGCGTTGCCAAGGCAAAATTTGAATGTTTAAGTGAATTAGGGGTCAGTTTTCGCTTAACATAAAATTGTACACATAATTCTTTAAAAAAATTCCGACATGAGGCCTGCTGTCTATTTTACAATTCGACAACCTGTTTAACGTTTCTATACATGGGTCTCTGATTACTGAATTAGGTTTTAGCAGGCCATTTATTTTTATTTTTGACTCAATACGTGCCATTTTTGTCTCACACATTGCTACATTTGACCAATACATTTTAAGTAACCATTTTTAACCTTATATTTAGTGTGTTACAACTTGCTAACCATATCAGACTCTCTCCACTTACATTAATGCATATAACGTGCTACGTTCAAAAGATAAATGTTGGATTTTTAGTGAAATATGTGTCATTTTGTTTATTCAAGCAAAATTCGGCAAAACATTTGCTACAAAAGGTATTTTGGCTATAAGAGGCCTACTGAGTATGGTAGATATTACCAACAAATTTAACATGCATATTGTTTTGACTAACGTGCATTTTATTTTGGAAGCCGTGAACTTCGCCTTTTGCCGACGATATATGAAACGCTGCCGTGCGCATGCATAACCAGTTCTTTGCGTCTCTGGAAACGATGTCATAGTGATCAAAAGGTGAAAGTGAAATGATTTCGTTGTGCAATTAGAAACACAGTGAACATGTAAGCTATTCTAGTAATGCATATTCTATGTATTTCAACATGTGCTGTTATGTTATAAGATTTGTTGACTAAATTATATCGTGATTTGTTTCATACCCCTCTATTATCGCCCGTAGGCCTTTACTTACGCGTACTGCGGCGTGGTTATCACTTCTTGTCTACGATCTCCTTTAACGTATAATGTTTCACATGCTCATGATGCAAACCAAAGTAGGCAGCCATTTTTTTTTTACATTTAAGTTAGTTAATATTAAATGTTGTGATCAGTTGACGTGTTTTGCTTGCAATATGAATCTAGTGTAACATCTGGTTAAAATTATATGTTTCTGATACTTACAAATAAATGTATAAACACTCAAAAATTTAGTGGAGCTCGGTGGCTTGGCGATTATAACACCGGGTTCTCAATTGAGAAAACCCGGTTCGAATCCTCTTGCTGCCATTTCGAAACTGGCAATTTCGATCATCGAGCGGATACGCACTCCTCCAGCCCCAGATGCAGTTTTGGAACTATAGTTATGAAAGTGCCTGCGTTCCCGCAAACTGCCAAGCTGCACGTGCCTTGTCAATGGACTGGCATGCACCAACACGTGCAAGCTACAGACGTGCAGCAATCAGAAGAAAGAAGAACATTTCGCAGTTGAACTAGGTGGCTCAGATGATGGAGATGGTGATGATTATTGAATTGATGAACAATAAGCCTATCATTCTGAGCTGTATGTAAGTTGTAGTTCTGGGCTATGTTGTGGAGAAATTTGATTGCTTAGTAGGGTATGTAGTATTCCATATGCATTGTAAAGTTGTATTATGTGGAACTTAAACGATGAAATGTTATTTTGTGAGCTTATGATGCCTTGGTCTAAGTACTTTATGATTCATACAATCAGTGCTGCCAAAATGTTTTTCAGATGGGTTAATCAAAGAGCTGAAAACCACCACTAAGCTACCACTCAGCAATGGTTATCATATCAAAATGTTTCCCTTAGATATGGAATATTGAAAAAATCATAACTATATCCTGCCCCCCCAGATGGTACCAATAAGTGAAATTGATGTATCGTGTAACGGTATGAACGACTACAATTGTGCGTTCTATATAGTGGATTATCGTATAACGTTTTCAACGACTACAACTGTGCGTTCCATGTAGTGTTCTATCGTGTAACGGTTTCAATGACTACAACTGTCGCGTTCACGATAGTCTGTCTAGTGGACTATCGTGTAGCAATATAAACTACTTCAACTGTGCGTTCTGTGTTGAGGGCTATCGTGTAACGGTTTCTTCGGCTACAACTGTGCATTTTGTGTAGTGGACTATCGTGTAGCGGTCTCAACGACTACAGATGTGCATTCTATATAGTGGACTATTTTTTTTACAGAAATTGTCGAATATCACACACCAATATGCGTACATGGCATGTTTACATTTCAAAGTTTCTCATACGTCAACACGTATACTAACTACTAACTATTATATTAGCACATACATAAATCTATGTCCTGTCCCTCCATCTTCCTCCACAAATGGACCTCATAGATAGCCATTTTGTCACCACTGATCATGGCTGTCTCCAAGCTGTTGTCACCTCTGACCATGGCCGTCTCCAAGCTGTTTTCACCACTGACCATGGCTGTCTCCAAGCTGTTTTCACCACTGACCATGGCTGTCTCCAAGCTGTTGTCACCACTGACCATTGCTGTCTCCAAGCTGTTGTCATCACTGACCATGGCTGTCTCCAAGCTGATAGTACAACCACTGCAAACATATATTTGCCATTCACTGGTTTGATACTATTAATAGCACAGTTCGTAAATCGCTGTTCTCAAATAGACATGTATTGTAATTTTAACAAGAAGACTACCCACCCGGAGTGTAATACCTACCGACATGAATAGAAACCATTAAGGTAATTTTATTATTAGTTTTCTTTCCTACACATAGAGGATGACGTTATCATATTTGTGATTCTAACGTTAAGACCTAGCTATCCGGCACCCCAACTTTAATACTAATAATAATGATAATTTTTTTTCAAACAACAAACATAGTAATGGCTGCAATAGCCGTGGTGTTCCTTTATTATTTAGAACATTGTTACAACCATGCTTTTATATTGGATTTGACACAGGAATGGAACATTGTAATATATCGTCGTACAGTAGTAGTTAGTGGAGGTTTCTGAGACCTCAAATCGTGCGTAGAATCACTGGACCATACATCAAAGGAACATCAAAGGCAAAACACCCTAATATCGCCCACCGCTTCTGAGTGCGCGCAGCCAATCAGAGCGCCTCAGAGCGCCCCCTGGCGGTGGTAGCAGAGCGTGCGTGACGTAAGCGCCCCCTAGCGACTGGAGGAGGAACGAACATTGACCAGTAGTCATCGATAGTGGACATAGGAACAAAGAAATACACGGAATAGCACCCACCCACCCACCCACCCACCCACCCACCCACGTAAACACGTGACCGTGACCTTGACCCTGACGGAGTGACCAGTCCGAGTGGCTAGCTAATGCCAACTGGACGTCCGAACGACTGGAGTTAACTGTAAGCCGAAGCGTTTATCCAGCTGTGAGCCGTAGCGCGAGATCAAAGGACGCCAATCTGTACAATGTAGCAAGGGAGCCGAGCTAATCAGTAATAAACAGCAACTATGTTGCAGTGACGACATTGATGTGGGACCGAGGCGTGTTATAGCCGGTTATATGGAGTGAACATAAGACGTGATAAAAGTAAAACCGGTAAAGATAAGGCGAAGATGTAATAGTTATTAATTAGCCGACATGCATGGCTATAATATAACCGCTGGACGACGGAAATCGGACCGTTCGTTAAATAAAATGTAGCAGGACGAAAATGGACTATGTGTAAAATATAATCTGTCAACACGCAGTTGGAACAAGAACGCAATACAAGACGGGAATATAAGGTGATGCAAAATTTAATACACGAAAAGCACAAGTACAAATAGAAAATAAACGGTAGTAGTTATAAGGAAAAAGAAGTTATAAAATGTTCGTGGGTAGAAGTGTTCAGGAAGCGGTATTGAATGACGTCAATAAAGAACGTCGAACGCAACGGGCAGTCATCTTGCGTGCCAAGGCAATGCGGAGGGACACCGATCGACGGCGACGGAACAGTGACGGGTAATGGACGGGTCCTCTGTGAAGGCGACGGAAAACAGGTGTGGGTGATGGGACATGCAGGAGTAACAACTGGTGCATGACGGGCTCCCAATTCGTCATATGAGCGCGGAAAGCAGCCCGGAAAGCAACAGAGGCGGCATCGTCGTCGGCGGTGGCAGGGTCGTCGGCGTCGTAGTCGTCGGCGACGCCATCGTCGTCGTCGGCGGCGTCGTCGGCGTCGTCGTCGTCGTCGTCGGACCACGACTCAGGTGCGGTGGTCGAGGGGGCGCGATAGCCATTGGCATAATGAGAGATGTCGGACATGACGTGTCGCCAACGGCTGACATGCTCGGCGAACGCTGTCATGAGATCGGCGTCGTACAGGTACTCTCGAAAGAGTACTGTCGCTTGACAGCCCCGTCGGTGTACGGCGACTTCGAGTAGCTCCACCAGTACACGTGCCCAGTGAAAGCGAGGTATGCTGTAAGTAAAGGACACAACCAGAGTGAGAACATGCATAGGCATCTATATATATATAACAGACGTAACCAAGCAACAAGAGATAGGTAATACGAAACCGATCGACTGGCAGACGTTATCCCTAGGCAAGCCGCTACATATGGAACTTGGAACGTGGACTCGACGAACACTCAGCGAGACATGTATACACAGGAACGATAGAACAGTGTGTAAAGTAAAAACAGGTATGAGCTATGTAGAGCTATGTAGAGCTATGTAGAGCTATGAAAGTATAATATTAATAAATAAATAAAAGAAATACTCACACACGAAGCAGTAGAGGGAGCAACGAATCTCCCATAAGACCCATAACAATCAAAAACTCCGCAAAGTCACGTACTGGAACGACAGGCATTATGAATAGAAGTGGTGAACTTCGTCGAAGGCAATGGCGGTTGTTATGACGACACGACGAACGCAGCAGCTATATATACCATGCTAGAAATAAACCAGACAGCTGGCGTAACCCGAGGAACAATACCACACTAATCAGAAAACAGATAAGCGGCCGGCAACTGTCAGCTTACCGACACCGGGCATCCATCACGCAAGGAAAAAGCGGGAGGTTATGTACTCGACAGTGCTAGAACGGCGTGTAGTTAAGACAGTAACTGTACATTTTAACGATGCTAGAAATAAGCCAGACAGCTGACGTAACCCGAGGAACAATACCACACTTATATATATATATATCTAGAACGGCGTGTAGTTAAGACAGTAACTGTACATTTTAACGATGCTAGAAATAAGCCAGACAGCTGACGTAACCCGAGGAACAATACCACACTAATTAGAAAACAGATAAGCGGCCGGCAACTGTCAGCTTACCGACACCGGGCATCCATCACGCAAGGAAAAAGCGGGGGTTACGAGTACTCGACAGTGCTAGAACGGCGTGTAGTTAAGACAGTAACTGTACAGTTTAACGTCATAAAGTCACCATGAACCGACCTATATAGTTTAGAGGCGGTAAACACTATTTGTCCAATTTCTACGCGTGCAGGATACACGTGTGGAATAGAGAATTTACCAGTGTTGAAAGTGCTTACCAATGGCGGAAATGCATGCATCATGGTGACATGCAGACTGCAGAAAAAATGCTGTCCACGCGCACGGGTCTACAGGCGAAACACCTCAGCAAGAGCATACGAGAAAAGGAACAGTTACGCGAAGAATGGAATAAACAACGATATTCAATAATGTATGCGTTAGTTGCTGTTAAATATCGCGATCCAACCCTACGTAAACGACTGTTAGACACTGGGTATTCCGAGTTGAAGGAATGGGTCAAGAGTCGGGAAGGATACTGGGGTGCACTGACATACAGTGGTCAAGCCGGTCAGAACATGCTAGGGCGTATACTCATGCGAGTACGCGAGTTCATTCGATTGCATCAGACTCCCGCCAGACGATCACAAGACCAGTGAACAGAGTACAGCGAGATACCAGACATCCAGCAGCGTACAATAGCAGCATCACGCGCGCGATCAAGGGTCGACGATAAGAAAGCGCGCCATAGGCAGTGGGAGGTGTATATAAACCCAACGCAGAGTGAACGAGACACACAATCGCACTCCGATCCACAGCACACTTCGAGACTACTACCAGCATCAGCAGAGAAAGAAATGGCCGCCCAACAAGCCGATATGATGATGTCAGTCAGCCAACTCGAGAAGGAGGTATGTAACGGTAATTATATATTTAGACGGCCGTTAACCATAGTACAATGTGCTGTTCAAGATAAATATATAGTATATCCATCATGTCAGCAGTGTAACAAACGTGTGAGTCCTGAAAACAATGGCTTTGTGTGTCCTATCCATCGATGGCAGCGTGGTGTAGTGTATCAGTTCGCTATGCGTATCCTCCTACAAGACGCCATCGGTAGTGAAGTGTGGGCAACGTTATTTAATGCCTAGGCTGTCCAGGTGTTGGGATACACGGCTAACGATTACATGAACATGAAGACAGATGCCGAGCGGTATGCAGCACTGGACATGCTGCGGGGGGCCCAAGTCATGGTGACCATTAGGAAACGCGTGGCGGGACAGTATGTAAATTACACGGTGTCAGACTTGGAAGTAGTCACAGTGTGAATCAATCTGTTGACAGGCTGTCGCTACCGTCGCTGCTGCAGCTACTGCAGTTGCTACTGGAAGCAGTGACGTCATCGACAGTGAGGGAAGCTCTAAGGTAATGGAATGGTTACGTACTAATAGCTCGGAAATACTATTCTCCTCCTCGGTGGACAGCTGTTCACCGCCACCATTAATTACAATAACAGATGACGAGGGGGAGGATAGTGCGTCACAGGCCGACGTCATATCCATAAGCAGTAGCGATGATATGGAGGCTACGGTGAGTGGTTTAGATAGGACACGGGATCGAGCCGAAGCCATGACGAACGAAAATACCTTCTATAAGGCGCTAGAGGTCGCCAGCGTGCAATTTGCCTGTGACGAGGTGCATCGCATAATGAATTTAAAGGATGATAAGGATCGTTACGTACCATCGGCCAGCATGGTCATGCACGTCTTGCGGTGGCTATCGATAGATGTCATCGCAACGTGTGGGAACATGACATGGCGTCACCAAGTGACATATTTGGTTAGAAAGAGTATGTACGACCAATACAACGATATACAGGGCGACGCGGATGAAAATGCCGAATGTAACTAGTTCTTTCTATTCAACAGAGCACTGGTCTACCGCAGCTGCAGAAGGCCTACAAACGCCAAGCCCCGGTCGATGACGATACGAGAGTGGTGGTGAAGCACCATTGCACGGGGCAACGCGTCACACCGACATCATCGCAGGACTACTACTGCAACTCGCCACCAGCAAACCAGGAGGCGGAGCTACCGTGGGGAGCGGTGGAGTTGTCTGAGTCGGAGTCGGAGTCGGACCACGATGATGGGTGGATCATCAGAACCCCCTCTCATTATTACGATGACGTCGACGAAGAAGCGATCGCTTCATCCCCCGCTCACAAGGACGACGACGACGAGGACTTCACGTACAGCCCTGCTTCACCACCACCACTCACGCAAAGTACGGAGGCCGAGAAGACACCAACGGCAGCACCAACTACACTGTACGTATTCCCGATGAAAACCGTCGTCCTGAAGCCAGACGGGGAGTGCGAGTGCATCGCCGACCAACACACAATCACTCACCCGAAGCCGTCGACGTCGACCATCACTCACCCGAAGCCGTCGACGTCGACCATCGAGGACGACGCCACTGATGCTGAGGAAGATCCGAGAAAGGTGTGTTATTTAGAAATGCAAAACAACATTGCCGGTTTAATAGCGGCGGAGTGGAGGGCATCCGCTCCATCCACGGTAGAGGAAGTGACCTTGGACGTGTGCCGATCACTAGCATTCACCATACTGTCGGCACCGTACCAGGAAATCATCATGAAATATGTGCGTTGCGCTATCCGTCGACAGCCGTGAACATTAGTAGGTGATGAACAGTAGTCGGTAGTATGCAGTAGGCAGTATGTATGCACTTATAACCACGATATATGAACATTAGTAGTAGTATTTTTGTTGTTGTTGTTATGTAGAATGAAGTGTACGACGAGGCACCCGTACTCCCAGCCAGCATTCGGAAGCGATCTGGAGTATTGAACGCCACGTATATGACGTCGTCACCAGAATATTATTATTAATAAACATAACCGAGTTAGTAGGTAGTAGTTGTTGTATTACGTAATATGGAGTGGAATATTAGTATCGTTTAATTTGTTCTGTAGGATGACGTACCTGTGTCACCAGCTGAACTGCGTAGGCGTGCATGCCGGGAATTAGTGGTGATGATACTAGAATACATTATATCAACACACGATGAACAGTAGACCTATTTCTTTTATGTAGGAGGAGGAGGAGAAGGAGGAGGAGGAGGTGGAGGAAACACCCGTGCTAGCAAGAGACGAGAGGAGACGCACAGTACATAATTTAATTCAGATAATTGTTGATTTTATGATTGAAACCCCCGCATTTTAAGAAGCACCGTTTGCAACGGAATAACAGTAGTTAGTCGCTCTCTCTCTCGTTTAATGTATGCTTGTAGTTGTATGACATAGAGTAATGTCTATATATATATATATATATAACTATATACCTACAGACTTATATAGTATTCATCATCATCATTGTACGTAACCTCTGTCGTGGTGTAAAAGCCCACAAGTTAATAACCATGGAACTAGCCACTGGCGTATCGATAACCGATCGTAAGCTAGAGGTCACTGTCGCGGATGTAACAATCCCACAAACCATAAAGTCTTCATAGTAATTATATAAGTCTAACCGTGTATATATATATATATGTATATGTATATGTATATTATGTATATGTCTATGTCAGTATATACTCAATAAAACGTCATACAATGAATGAAACGTGTTGTCAGTGGTGTTGCCACGGTCTACATAGTGGAAAGAGAACCCGTAGCCATCGATAGTGGACACACAGTAGCCAATACCACAGGATCACACCTTAGGTCATACACCCTTCACCAATCACCATGCACCAACCACCACCACCTCCACCACCACCACCACCACCACCACCACCACCACCACCACCACCACTACCACACGTACTATATAGCTGTACTAAGGACCGCTGTCTCTCAGTTGTAGACACGTAGAGCATCATGAAACGACACTAATGTCGTCACTGCGGACTGGTGCTCGACACGTATGCAGCGCTAAAACGCCACGTAGCGAGTCATGCGTCACCGACAGGGAACGAACACACGTATGCGGCGGCGCAACCAATAGAGGTGCCACCTAGCGACCAGGCAAAGCGAACGAAATATTCGTGTAAATGCGATGCAACGTTTGAGAGATGGGACGATCTGCAACAACATGTGAGGTCCGTATGTCGTCTTAGCAGTAGCCGTAGCAGTAGCAGTAGCAGTAATAGAAAACAGACCACAGTGTACACATGTGCGAAATGTGGAAAGAAGTTCACTAGACGCTGTGACCTGACCAGACACGCACGAAAAGCGTGTACCGACGACGGAGTCACGAAACCACCATCGCCGAAGATATCAATCAGGGAAGCCACCACACCCAACCATCCACTCGTTACCGACGCAGACCCCATCGACCCACCTGCTCGACTCCCCTTCGCCGACAACCTGTCGACGGAACTGTTAGATGTCGTACGAGCGCACTGGTCGACCATACGGACACGTGTATCGAGAGGTCCTCTCCAGTGCAGGTACGATTACAGATTAACGACGCTAGACACGACCGTTCTAGAGACGCCGTTGAAGAACATGTTCCAGGAACAGACCAACGCTTTCAAGATTAACCTCAGTTACGGGTTCATTCTGAGGAACAAGAACACGGGTCAATACAAGTACTACCATCCCTCGTGCAACTGCTGTGGACGCTACCTGGACGAGCCCAGTCTCATCACCAACAGCAAGGAGTTTGATGACTTTCTCGAACGCATCCGAGAAACCGACGTCTTGCAATGGGCCATCAATCAAAGACCGGATTCGGCGTGGGTGTGCGAACTCGTGACCAATGTCACATATTTCGTCAATCGCATCATCGATCACCCGATAGGATGTGTAGGAATGACCGACCTTCCAATGTACATCAAGAAGAACAAAGCCGTCATCGGATTGGAAAATGAGCCCATCCATGCCAAGAGGTACAGTGACAACCTGTGTCTCTTCCGATGTCTGGCCCTGCATCGAGGATGTGAAAGTCGTCGATTGGAACCAGCTGTGAAGACGCTGTACGAGACTTACGCCCAAGACGGCGTACCCATGGAATCATTTGCCGGGGTCACGATGGACGACCTCTATCGTGTCGAGACCACGTTCCAAACGAATGTGTGCGTGTACAGTCTCGTACCACCGGATGGAGAGGATGGAAAGCCAACTGCAGAACTCGTTCGTCGCTCGGTACGTAAGTACCCTGACACACTCTACCTCAATCTGCACGGGACGCATTTTCCCCTCATCCAGAATAGACGCATGTACTGTCACTCGTACAGATGTCGGAAGTGCGGTGACTCGTTGTGGAAAGACGCATGGCATCTACGCAACCACGAGAGCACGTGTACGGGGGGTGTGCGCCGAGTCTATCCTGGTGGCGTGTACCATTCGACTCCATCGGTGTTCGAACGCCTGGCCGACGAGAACATCCGAGTGGCCGAAGCGTTGCAGTACTATCCGTACCGAGCCACCTTCGACTTCGAGTGTTGGTTCGACACCGAACACCTTCCGTCTGACAGTGCCCAGGTTCACTGGGTTGCGCGTCACGTCCCGCTGAGCGTCAGCGTGGCATCCAACGTACCCGGACACGAACAGGTGACATGCATCGTCACGGATGGAGACACCAACAAGTTGGTGAGCACCATGATGACTATCCTGCAATCGATGAGTGAGGCCGCGTACGACAAGATCAAAGACTCATACGATCATGTGTTGGAACAACTCGCAGAAGAGCTGACGAAATGGGACGCACGGGACGAGGCTGCACGGGAGGCAGCTGCACGGGAGGCCACCGAGAAGAAAGCTCGACCGGCAACCAATCCGTACAAAACGCTGATGGGACAACTGTATGGATGGATGCGTCAGTTACCTGTCATCGGGTTCAATTCGGGGAAGTATGATCTCAATGCCATCAAACAGTTCCTCATACCGTACTTCCTGACGACTTCAAAAACCGTGGAACAAGACGAAGCCGAGGACGAGGACGAGAGGGAGGAAGAGGGCAACAAGACAGACGAGAACGACGGCGTCGGGGCAATGTTCGTCATCAAACGCAACAACACTTTCATGTGTCTTTCGACGGATCAGCTGAAATTCCTAGACATGATCAACTACATAGCCCCCGGGTTCAGCTACGACAAGTATCTGAAAGCGTACGGATGCGAGGTGACGAAAGGTCATTTCCCGTACGAGTACATGGACCGACTGGAGAGACTCGACGACACCGCACTTCCACCGAAAGAGGCCTTCTTCAGTCGACTGAAGAACGAAGGTATATCAGACGAGGATTACGCCAGTTGTCAATGGCATGACGACGTTGCGCGACTTTCTCGTCTGGTACAACAACAGGGACGTGGTTATCTTTCTACAGGCCATCGACAGACAGTTCGCGTTCTATCGACAACGGGGAATAGACATGTTCAAGCAAGGTATCAGCGTACCTGGTCTGACCCTGTTGTACCTGTTCAACGACCTTCCAGAGAAGACCTACTTTACCATCTTCAACGAGAAGAATAAAGACCTGCACGACCTCGTTAAAGAGAACATTGTAGGCGGGCCTTCGATCATTTTTCATCGCTATCACGAGAAAGGGGTCACCACGCTACGTCAGAACGAGTACGGCGAGGCGGCTCGTCCTTGTCGATCGATCGTCGGATACGATGCGAACGCACTGTACCTGTGGTCGCTCATGCAAGACATGCCCATGGGATGGTACACGCGTCGACGAGCAGAGAAGGACTTCCGTCCCGAATCGGCGCAGCTGTACGGACAGATGGCTGGAGAATGGTTGACGTGGGAATCCGAACGCACGGGACGTCCCATACGACATCAGATCAACGGACGAGAGAAGAGAATAGGCAAACATCGGGTGGATGGATGGTGCAGCGAGACGAAGACGGCTTATCAGTTCCATGGGTGCTTTTTTCACGGTTGCTCGTGCAACCGTGAAGAGGTGAACGCCATCAACGGGAAACCCATGGCGCAACTGCTCGCCGAGACCCGAAAGACCACCGCCTACCTACGACACTTTGTCACAGTCATCGAGTTGTGGGAATGCGAGTGGAAAGAGATGAGACGAACCCCGGCCGTACGCAAGTGTGTGGATGCAGCATTTCCCCGACGTCGACACGTGCGATGGACGATGACGTCACAACAGATCCTGAACGGAGTGCGTGCAGGAACCGTGTTCGGCATGATCGAGTGCGACATACGCGTACCGGAAGAATTGCGCGCGCACTTTGCCGAGATGCAGCCCGTGTTCAAGAACATCAGTCTGATACGCGAGGATCTCGGTCCATTCATGCGCCGATACGCCGAAGAACACGACATCATGAAGACTCCGCGACGCATGCTCGTGGGTAGTTATTGCGGTGATAAGATACTGCTCGCAACGCCACTGCTGCGATGGTATCTGGACCACGGTCTCGAGGTACTGCACGTGTACCAGGTCATCGAATACGATCCTATTCCGTGTTTCCGGCGGTTCGGCGATGCAGTGTCCAAGGCCCGACGCGAGGGCGACGTTCACCAAGACAAGACCATCATCGCGGACACCATGAAGTTGCTGGGGAACTCGGGCTACGGAAAGACCATCACCAACGTTGACCGACATCGTGACGTCAGCTACTGCACGGAGAAGGCGGCATCGCTCCTGGTCAACGATAAACGGTTCCGACAACTCGATATCGTCGTCGACGATGCGTACGAAATAGAGTTGAACAAGAAAACCGTCAAGTACACCCTACCCGTACACGTGGGATTCTTCGTTCTGCAGTACGCCAAGATGCGCATGTTGCAGTTCTATTACGACTTCATCATCAGATACGTGGAGCGCCCTCTGTTCGAGTACTGCGAGATGGATACAGATTCCGCCTATTTGGCCTTGGCCGGCGAGTCCGTCGACGACCTCGTGACCCCAGCACTACGAGACCATTATTTCCGACATCGTTCCGAATGGCTCCCGTCCGAATGTTGCGACGACCATCGGAACGACTACGTACGCTGTCGCCTCGCCAATCGACCGTGGGTCGGAGACGAGGCGTGCTGTAAGGCTCGAAGAGCGTTCGACAAGAGGACACCGGGTCTGTTCAAGGTCGAGTGGTCCGGTGCCGGGTTCGTGGGGTTGTGTAGCAAGACGTACTATTGTTTCGGAGACACCGACAAGTACAGCACCAAAGGACTGAGCAAACGGCACAACACCATCGACAAGGACGCGTTCCTGGCGGTGCTCACCAACCGTCGGAGCGGAGGTGGATCGAACCGTGGTTTCCGGGTGCATAAATCTACCGTGATGACGTACGTGCAGGCACGGGATGCACTCACCTACTTTTACGCCAAACGCGTGGTGCACGAGGACGGGGTGACCACGGGTCCGGTGGACGTATAGAAAAGGCGATGCACGCTGCACTCGTTTCATACGCAATCATGGATGCACGATGGAAACACCCCTTCACGTGCATCGTCGCCGGACCGACGGGGTGCGGCAAGAGTACTTTCGTGACGCGTATGTTGCGTCACGCCGCTGCGATTATCGATCCACCGCCCGAACAAATAACGTGGTGTTACGGAGAATGGCAAGAGGCTTACGCAACGATGGACTTGGGTCACGTGCGATTCGAGGAAGGGTTACCGACGGCGGCCATGTTCGATCCGACAACGAGCAACCTCATCGTCATAGACGATCTCATGGCAGAAACGGACGAACGGGTCACGACCTTGTTCACTAAAAAAAGTCACCACAGGAACACGTCCGTGCTGTATCTCGTACAGAACCTGTTCCCTAAAAACAAAGAGAGTCGCACCATCAGTCTGAATTCGCAGTACATGGTGGTGTTCAAGAATCCACGTGACGCATCGCAGATGGCGACCTTGGCTCGGCAGATGTATCCGGGACGCGGCAAGTTCGTGCAAGAGGCATTTAAAGACGCCACGGCGGTACCGTACGGTTATCTATTGGTCGATCTCAAACAGGACACGCCCGAGGACATGCGTCTGCGCACGGCCATCTTTCCAGACGACGGTGTTCAGTACGTGTACCTGCCGAAGGTATAAAACGACCGAGTGTGGATAGTCTCTTCATTCGCATCATGTCTGCCCTGGTGAAGAGACACATCGTGTGCATACAGGCTCTGGCCATAGTCAAGAACAACAAAATTAAAAAGGCCATCATCGCCAACGCCGACGCCGATCTGCTGTGTGCACTAGCCGAGTGTGCCTATAACATACTAACAAAGAACATTCCATTGACCGCTTTACAGAGGCGACGATTGAATAAATACAGGACGAAGTTACGCGAGTTGGCTAATAGACGAACGCTCGCTGCCAGAAGAAGACGCATCTTGCTGCAACCGCAGGTTGGCGAGGGACAGAGCGGCGGTTTCCTATCGGCCTTCCTAGCACCGTTGGCAAGTTCGGTCTTGATACCCTTGCTCCAACAGGTGCTGACCAAAAGGTAGATACATGGAACACGCACGCAAGATGGCCTTGGTAGACCCGCGCCTGTTGGACACGCTTCGGTCACCCCCACCCCCACCCGCGACCGACACCTTAGGTAAGAAGGTGCAAGCCCTCGATGACGAGATGAAGACCATCCTCGATAGAAAGGACCTAGACGACGGGACCAAGGTGACACTGTATAATCAGGTGTTGCAGCGGTACAATGTCTTGACCGATAAACGCATCAAGGAACCGCTACGCGTGGTCACGGTGAACGAGTCGGAGGTGGCGTCGGAGTCGGGGTCGGAGGGTGCAGTCCGCGCTCCTATTAGCGGACTGGAGGCCACCGTCTTGGCCACCGTACCCAGGACCATGCAGGCCAAAGCCAGCCGTTTGATGGAGCATCTCAAGAGAGATATCGCGTGGACCGCTCGCGGTGAACTGATACACGAGGGCGTGCCGGTTGTCGGAAGTAACGTGGTGGATCTCGTTAATGATCTGTTGCGTAAGAGCAAGACCGCTCCGACGGGTTGGCAGCCATTCGCACGACAACTCCGTGACATCAACCTACCCATGACGTTGGTCGGTAACGTCGCCAGACGAGCCTACATACGGCCGGAGCCGTCGATCACTCCCTCTCGTCGATCCAGTATTCCTCCGCGTGCTGCATCAGGTAGTGCACGAAGATCGCTAAGTTGGACACCCCTCGGCCGTCAGAGCCGTCGAATGGAACATACCATGCCCACCCCACCCCCCGAAAGACGCAAGGCTTTGACGTCATTGGCTGGTTGGGACAACCTATAGGATGGTACGATGCGTGTCCGTAGCACAGTGTTCGTCATGTCGCCCGATCCACAGGACCTCGTGTACCGTTCCATCGTCGGTGCGATATTTATCAGTGGACTTTACATGATTGCTCACGGTATAGTCCTAAGTTTTATGCCACAGACGTTATTCGAACCCCCCACGCTCGTCGAATGGAACATTCCTTGTCCACCCACCCACTCTCCCCCCCGCATCACGCAAGGCTTCGTCGTCATTGGCTGGATGGAACACCGTATAAGGTGGTACGACGCGTATCCGTAGCAGTCATGCTCATCGATCCACAGGACGCGTACCGGTCCATCGTCGCTGCGCTATTGTTCGAAGGATTTACCGTGCTGGGAGACGTTGCAGCCGACATTCTTATACGCCAGGTGTTATTCCGACTATGGTTACTCCGCTAGACCGTTGTTGTTCCACCGCTGTCATTGTGGGTGCCATAGTGTGTGTCCTACTTCACATCGGCGTGCTCCTCGCCATTCGTCAGCAGTCGGACTCCGGAGTCAACGTCACCGCCCCCGTCAACACATCGGTCCTCCACCTCTTTTGATGGCACAGAGGGGAGAACGCTCCTTGAGTGAGGTCTACTTCGATCCCACGAGGGTAGGCAGTTATGGAGGCGTCGCTGGCTTGCGACGCGTCACGCGCCTGCCACGGAAGGCCGTCACGGCATGGTTGTCGGAACAGGACGCCTACACCTTACACAAACCAGCGAGACGTCATTTCAAGAGACGACGCGTCATCGTGGGTTGTATGCTTCAGCAGTGGCAGGCCGATCTCGTAGACATGTCGAAGGTCAAAGACGTCAACGACGGTATGGCCTTTCTCCTCACGATGATCGACGTCTTCTCGAAAGTGGCCTGGTGTGTTCCCATGAAGAACAAGTCCGCGGCGTCGTTGGTGGCAGCGCTGCAATCCACGTTCGTCAACGTTTGCCCCCAGACCTTGCAGACGGATCAAGGCACAGAATTCCGGAACAAATCCGTTCAGGCGCTATTGCGGCGTTACGACATCCATTACTTCTACACGCACAACCTGGAGACGAAGGCAGCCGTCGTGGAACGGTTCAACCGAACGTTATAGACGCGCATGTGGCGCTACTTCACGAAACACCAGACGTGGCGGTACGTCGACATCCTTCCGGACTTGATGCGATCGTATAACAATGCCCCCCACCGCATGATCGGTATGGCTCCGTCACAGGTGAATGCACAGAACCAAGAACAGGTGTGGCAACGTCTGTACGGTCACGATGGTAAGGGCGTGCCCAAGTTGCACGTGTCCGATCGCGTGCGTGTCAGCAAGTTCAAACGCACGTTCGAAAAGGGCTACGAGACGAACTGGAGCGAAGAGTTGTTCACGATACACGAGGTTCACCTCTCCGACCCACCCGTGTATCGCTTGCGGGACGATCTCGGCGAAGTGCTGGAGGGTACCTTCTACGAACTGGAGCTGCAGAAGGTGACGGTACCCTTTGATAAAGTGTACCGTGTTGAAGCGGTACTGAAACGCCGTACAGTTGGTAGACGAAAGGAAGCTTTGGTGAAATGGTTCGGCTATTCCTCCTACTTCAACAGCTGGATCGATGCCAAGGGACTCGTCAACTATAAAGCCTAGCCGCGCACATGACGACACTGCATTCGAGAAATGACACACGACGCGACACCACCACCACCGACCTGCCTCACCACCATAGACGAGGAGGAGAAGGAGGTGGACGAACACGAGGATTGTACTGACGCTGCAACGAACGAGCCAGACAGCACTCCCTGGCATCTGTTCGGTACCGCGTGTCCCAAAGAGGAGATCGTGTTTCTGTGTCAGGTCGTCGTCTTGTACACGGTCATTCTGATAAGCATTTACAACCTGACGACAGGTCACGGCGATTCTAATCTGTGGACGGCTCTGTTGAGTAGTTCTTTGGGTTACCTACTGCCCAATCCCACGTTGAGACGCAATGGCGACTGATTTCTACATGACGCTGCCCAGCAACGCTTCCATGGAGATGCACCCCGACAACACCTTGACCCATTACGTCACGCACTTACCTCAACGCATCGATCTGACCGGTGAGTGGGAGTGTGGGTTGGCTGAGGTCCAGTATCCGCACACTTGGTACAACGTCACAGATAACGATGTCTGGTTCTTCCTCAACACGATCGATGCTAAGGACTCGTCCCGACGTTCGAAGTTGTCGTGTGGGTATTACGACGATCCGTTAACATTGATGTATCACGTCAACAAGGGACTGTACAGTATGCGGACGGAGGAGACACAGGCTCAAATGAGCTATAGTTCCGTCACTCAGAAAATGACGTTACACATGACAGCGAACACCCTGTTCACCATACCGTACCACAGCGCGGTGGCGTCCATGTTAGGATTCCGCGAACCCGTAGCCAGCGAGCCGAAGGCGCTTACGTCATCTCCCGTCCTCCTTGCCGACACCAGCCATCCCGACTCGTCGTACCCCTTCCACATCGAGGCCAACGATGTGGTGAACCTGACGCAGGGGTTCGACACCCTCTACCTCTACACGGACATCGTGGAGTCTCGTATAGTGGGTGACACTCTCGCGCCTCTGTTGCGCGCCCTTCCGATTAGCGGACGTCACGGTGACAGGGTGTCCGCTCGTTTCACTAACGTGCACTACGTACCCCTGTTGCGCTCGAACTTCACCTCGATCGAGGTGGATATAAGGGACGACATGGGTCGACGCGTTCCATTCGAATACGGCAGAGTGACGGTGACGCTTCATTTTCGTCGACGCAAGCCCGGACTGTTCTGATGAATTACAACGATTATTACGCGCGTCAGGCTGGCGGTGCGCTGCCCTACTTCGCCGGTGCGCAGTACCAGCGAGGTCACGGACTGGGCAGTCTGTTCGGCGGTCTGTTGCGCAGCGCCATGCCGCTCATCAAGAGAGGTGCCGTGGCGTTGGGCAGGGGAGCGTTGAAGACCGGCGTTCGCATAGCCGGCGACGTGTTATCAGGCCAGAACATAAAAACGGCTGCAAAACGACGCGTCACCGACGCCGTGTTGAGCAGTATTCGAGCCCCCCCTGGTAAACGTATAAAACGAGCGGCCGCAAAGGCGACATTCACTGCAGTAAAGCGACGCCGCAAGAAACGGACGTCCCCGAAACGCGCTGCCGACATATTCGACGACAAAGATGGCTTTCGTGCATAGACAGTCGTGCGAGGGAGTCAAGACCGAGCTGGATCTCTTTACCGTACCCCCCACTCAGAACTGCATCGCCGAAAGTCACGTGGTGGAACATCAACCCATGGCCTCTCTGGACTCTGGAGGCCCGATAGAATTCTTCATCCCCGGATCGGGAGACGATTACATGGATCTCGCCAACACGATGCTACACGTGCAGGTGAAGGTGACGCGAGCCAACGGTAACCCTATCGACGCGGGCGAACCCGTGGGACCGGTGAACAACTGGTTGCATTCGCTGTTCAGCAATGTCGACCTCTCCCTGAACGGCACGCTCGTGACCTCTTCGTCCTTCAACTCGTACCCGTATCGATCCTACATAGAGACGCTGCTGAGTTACGGATTCGACGCCAAGTCGACGCAGCTGACGAATCAGCTGTGGTACAAGGACAAGGCTAGTCGCATGCGCGCCACCGAGCTAGCCGCCGGACCCGATCCTAACCCCGGGTTCGTGTCTCGTCGAGAGTACATATCCGGCAGTCGCGTGGTCGACATGATGGGTCGTCTCCACGTGGATATGTTTCTGCAGGATAAATTCCTGATCAACGGTGTCGACGTCAAGTTACGCCTGGTGCGCAGCAAGCCCGAGATTGCGCTGATGGCTGCTGGACAAAACGAGTACAAGATGACCATCGTCAACGCGTCCGTCTTCGTCAAGAAGGCCTCCCTCAATCCGGCCGTGCAGAAGGCTCACATCATGGTTCTCGAGCGGACCACGGTCAAGTATCCGTTACGACCCGTCGAATGCAAGGTGTACTCCATTCCCACGGGAGCTCTGTCGCACACGCACGAGAACCTGTTCCTCAGCGCTCTGCCGAAACGTCTCCTACTGTGCTGCATCGACAACGACGCCTACAACGGCACGTACGCCACAAACCCCTTTCACGCCAAGAACAACGCCATAAGCTTCGTCTCGGTGTACGTGGACGGTCGTCAGATACCCGCCAAACCCTTCCAGCCCAACTTCGAAGAAAACCTCTTCGCCAGGAGCTACGCGAGCCTGTTCACCTCGACCGGCAAGATATGGCAGGACGAGGGGAACGGTCTGACTCGCGACGAGTACCGAGACGGCTACACCTTCTTCGGTTTCGACCTGACCCCCGACCAGTGCGACGGTCCCTGCTTTAATCTGGTACAAAAGGGCAACCTGCGCATAGAATTTCATTTCCGTGCAGCTCTTCAGACCACCGTGAACGTCGTCGCATACGCCGAATTCGAGTCCGTGCTGGAAATCGACAAGAACCGCAACGTCATCTACGACTTCTGAGATGGACACCCTGCAGATCGCCCGTCTACTGGCGATGGATCCGAACACCGCGTCCGTCTTTGGCGGCATCGTACCCAGAGATGGACTGCCTGCAACAATTGACGCTTTGCCGATCGCCTTCGTGTGCAACACCGACGACGGCGACGAACCGGGCGAACATTGGATAGCGCTGTACCTGTCCTCCGACGGGCGCGGCGAATACTTCTGTTCGTACGGTCTGCCACCTCGTCACGCGGCGTTCCGCACCTTCTTGAACAAACACTGTTCCGAGTGGACTCATAACAGCACGAGACTTCAGAGTCCTCTGTCTAACGTTTGCGGACAATATTGCGTCACTTATATCATGCTTCGTTGTAACGGTTCTCCTATGAGAACTTTCGTCAACGCTTTCCACACCGATCTGGTCGCTAACGATTGTCGCGTGTTCGATTGGATTAACCTGCTGAAAAAGGGTATACCGTACTATCGCATATCGTACTGAGCCTCTGGCGCGGTGGTCGCTCCATCCGTAAGTTCGCCCTCGAACCTCTGGCGCGGTGGAGACACCCGTAAGTTCGCGACCTCTGGCGCGATGGTCACCATTCGCAAGTCGCCTCGACTTCATCTTCATCTTCGTCATACCCGGCTCGTTGTATCCAATCACATACGATCGCCTCGTTTGTACTACTGCCGCTTTGTTGTATTCAATAAAATACGTGTGCACCGTACGATTGTGTTCGTCTCCTTACTAGGTTAACGACCCTTCGGTAAACGTAACTAGGTCCATGTTCGTTCCTCCTCCAGTCGCTAGGGGGCGCTTACGTCACGCACGCTCGGCTACGACCGCCAGGGGGCGCTCTGAGGCGCTCTGATTGGCTGCGCGCACTCAGAAGCGGTGGGCGATATTAGGGTGTTTTGTCTTTGATGTTCCTTTGATGTATGGTCCAGTGATTCTACGCACGATTTGAGGTCTCAGAAACCTCCACTAACTACTTACAGTGCATTATATTCTGGGCATGATCCCATTACACGTAATTACTAAAACAAATAAAACATGGCACTTGTTGTTGTCATAAAAAGGGGAACTTCCATTATACTTGTAAGGTTGATCCCACGAGTCATTGCGTCACAGAAAGCTCAATGAATATGGCGCAAATTTGTGTTCTGATTAATATCTATATACTCATAAAACCACCAACAGCGACCCACTAACCGCAATTATTAAATATATTGTACATTTGCACTCTCAAAATAATTAGTCATGTTTTAAGAAGCATCATTTCCTACAAGTTGCCATGCAGGTGTTATCTATGTGTGAGACTAGTTATATATGTTCAAGAATTCACAAATCATTTCACAAAGGACCAATATACATGTTGTTTATCATAGTTGTACTAATACACTACTTACACTATAATACCAAAACAGTGTATCGAAATATTAAAACATAATAACCAAAGGCTTACAAAAAAGGAATTGTGACGAAGAACATATTAACCAAACCATATAAATACAATACGTATTAATTAATGCCCTTTGTCGATGGTAACTTTCCGGTGTTTTATGGTTGAAAGCTGCCCTTGATTGCAATGTATATTTACCGGCTACTACAACACACGGATGCGAGACGTAACTATAGCGACGACGTTTGATACAAAGTTACACATTCCTTTACCTCTTAGGTTAAGTTCAAGGGCAAGGTCAGCAGAGAGGACAACCAACATCGACAGGGAGTAGCCCTGATCATCCAGAAGGAGAAAGGCAACACTCTTCTTGAATGGAAACCAATAAGTGAACGATTTATTTATGCTAGATTTAACTCCAGAGTTATTAAACTCTCAGTGGTAACCTGTTAAGCACCTACAGAGGAAGCAGAAAAAGAGGAAAAAGACAACTTCTACGACAGTTTTCAGTCAACTTTGGAAGACATCCCCAAACATGTTGTACTTGTGGTTCTTGGGGAATTAAACACACGAGTTGGGAGCGACAACACTAACAGGGAAAGGATCATGGGCAAACACGAAACAAATATGATGACAGACAACGGCAGCAGATTGTGTGACATATGTGGGGAGAATGACCTCGTGATTGGAGGGACACTCTTCCAACATATGACAATACATAAGCTGACATGGAGATCCACAGACGGCAGAACAGAGAGACAAATTGATCACATTTTTGTAAATGGAAAATGCAGACGCTGTTTACAAAACGTCAAAACAAGGATGTTGGTAGCGACCACAACCTGTTGATAGGGAAAAAGAGAAAGTAGAGAGGTGGAAGGTGCATTTCCGGTAGGTTCTCAATCGTGCAGATCCACCCAGACATCAGACATCCCGAGGCAGCAGATGGCCTTGAAATAGACCTCGACCAAATAACAGAAGCAGAAGTCAGAGAAGCCATTAAAGCCCAGAAGAATGGACAAGCACCAGGAAGCGAAATGTCTGCGCAGAATGCTGAAAGCAGATGAACTAGAGACACCCAGAATCCCATGCCAGATCTTCCAGAGGATATGGAATGAAGAAGACAAGATTTAACAAGATTTAACAAGATTTGCCATCCAAGCCAAAGGCCCAGATGGCAAGTGGACAAGGAAGCCATTGACTTATCGAGAGTCCAACAATGTTCATCTACTTATAGCCCGCCCTCCTGAGATATGTGTCAACCTTGTTTTTAAACATATTCACGCTGCTAGCAGTTACACAATCTGTAGACAATTTGTTCCATTCATTTATTGTCCTCTGTGAGAACGAGTGCTTCCTGATGTCCAATCTACATTTATCCTTTACTAATTTTACCTCATGTCCTCTAGTTCTGCTATCCTTCTTGAGTGAGAAAAACATATTTCTATCAATATTTTCATACCCATTCAATATCTTAAAAACTTCAATCTGATCTCCTCTTAACCTCCTTGTCTCTAAAGTTGTTAAACCACATTCTTTCAGGCGTTCTTCATAACTAAGGTATCTCAGTTCTGGAATCATTTTAGTTGCTCTCCTTTGTATGCGTTCAAGCGTATCTATATCCTTCTTACGATATGGTCTCCATGCTTGTATACAGTATTCTAAATAAGGTCTAACTATTGCTTTACAAAAAAGAGGTATAATTAACTTTTTTCCCTTGTATGTTATGTTTCTTCTAATCAATCCAAGAATTTGATTACCCTTTGAAGCTGCAATACCACACTGCTCTGAAACTTTCACATCAGCGCTTATTGTAACTCTTAAGTCCTTTTCTTTTACAGTAGTACCCAGAACAGTATCTCCCATTTTATAGTTTACATTCAAGTTCCTATGTCCTGTATGTAGGCATTTACATTTCCCAAAATTGAACAACATCTGCCATTTCTCAGACCATTTCACTAATCTGTCTAGATCGTTTTGTAAATGTTGTTTATCACCATCAGTATTAACCTTTCTAAACAGTTTTGTGTCACCCGCAAATTTCAGTACGTTACTTGTTATACTGTCGTCCTAGTCATTGATATAAATTAAGAATAATATAGGTCCTAATACTGATCCTTGAGGTACCCCACTCAAAACCGATTTCCAATTTGAAACTTCTCCATCTACTACAACTCGTTGTCTTCTGTCAGTCAGCCATTGTTCTATTCAGTCAGTTATGCTATCCCCGATACCATGGGCTTTTAATTTAAGTAGTAATCTTTGATGTGGCACTTTGTCAAAAGCTTTCTGAAAATCTAAGTAGATAATATCTACTGGCGATCCCACGTCTATCCACTTAGTGATTTCTTCCAAAAAACATAACAAATTTGTTAAGCATGACCTCGCTTTAAGGAATCCATGTTGAGATGAATTTAATAATTTATGCTTAACGAGGAATTCCACCATATGGTCTTTAATTAACCTTTCTAATAATTTACAAATCACTGACGTTAAACTCACTGGTCTGTAATTCTCTGACTTATTTCTCGAACCCTTTTTAAATAATGGTATGATGTTTGCTTCTTTCCATTCAAACGGAACAACTCCCTCTTTTAATGACAAGTTGAATACTCTTGCAAGTGGTATACTGATTTGTTCTACTGTTTCCATTAGTAATTTTGGAGGAATCCCATCCACTCCCGGTGATTTGTTATCCTTCATTGCCTTTATTTTCTTAGCTACCAATTCTGGAGTTACAACTAACGGACCTAAATAGTCAGATTTAGCCCCCTGAAATTTAGCATCAGCAACTGGTAATGAACTAATATCTTCTTTGGTAAACACTGAACTGAAGTAATCATTTATGTCTTCCGCCATTAAAAACCCCTGTGATATTATATTTCCAGCACTGTCTTCTAGAGGTCCAACCTTGTCTTGTACGTTTTGTTTACTCCTGACATATGCATAAAAACTCTTGCTGTCATTTTTTATGTTACATGCTAGTTTTTGCTCATAGCTTCTTTTAGATTGTCTGATTTCAGTTGTAGCTGCATTAAGTGCCTCTTTGTATTTTGCATAGTCTTCGTCCTTTCTGGTACGCCTATAAAGCCTCCACATAGTTTGTTTTAGCATTATTTTTCTAATAGCCTCTTTTGACAAGTGTTTCTTTCTACACCGTTTTCCTTGTTTTTGGAAGGGAACAAATTTATCGATGATACTCTCAATTTCATATTTTAGAATATTCCAACATTCAATTGCGGTCTTATTCATCAGCATGTTATTCCAATCTAGCTTTGCTATGTATTTTCTCATATCTTTGTAGTTACCTTTGTGGAAGTTTCTCTTGTACGTTTTCTTATTTTTACTTTCTGATTTTACATTGATGTCAAAATGTATTTGATTATGGTCACTATTACCCAATGGTTCAAATATTTTTACATTATCCACTAATTCGTTTTGTGATGACAAAACTATATCTAATACATTTTCTCCCCTGGTTGGTTCTAGTACGTGCTGAGTAAGAAAGCTATCCTGGATTAAAAATAGAAATTGTTGGTCCTCAATCCCTGTGCTCTCTAGAGAATTCCATTGTATGTGTCCATGGTTAAAATCTCCCATTATGATACATTCCCCTTTACTAACTTCCTTTATAGCGTTTTTTATTTTTGTGTTGTCCTCTTCGTTTATGTTTGGACTTCGGTAAACTAATCCAATAGTTAATTTTGAATTTCCTGAAACAATTTTGCACCAAACAGCTTCATCGCAATCTGCTTCCCTTTCTAGTTTTATTTCATAAGCCTGAATAGATTCTTTAACATATAAAATAACTCCTCCGCCCCTTCTTCCTATTCGATCTTTCCTAAACATTACATATCCTGTCAGTCCTAATTCAGCATCTGTTATATCTATGTTGGCCCATGATTCAGTTATACCAATTATGTGAGGGTCAAATTCGTTTTTCTTATTTACTATGCTCCTTGCATTTAAACATACGCATCTATAACCTTTTTCAGAGATGTTTTTCGGATGATTTGATATTGGTTTATCTGTGCTAGTGGCCTCTTGTTCTGCTTGAGACACCTCTAGGTAACCCCCCTGCACTTCTAGTTTAAAGAATGTTTACTTCCAAAAATAGTTGTCATTGTACCCAAGTCACTATCTACTGCTGCTGAAAGTTTGTCCGCGAATACTGCCGCCCCCTTTCCACTTAAATGAAGCCCATCCTTCATGTACATATCAGCCCTCCCAACAAAACTTCCCCATAAATCCACAAATCCAACTTCCTCTTCCCTACATAACTTCTGGACTAACATGTTAATTGCCATCCCCCGACAATTTCGTTATTTGTGACCCCTCCTGCCCATTACAAGTAAAATCCCTGACAGTATTACCTGCTCAACCCGCGTCTGTTTTAGTGTTCTGACCAACTGCCTATATTTCCTAACTATGGCAGTTGTACCCTCCTTCTCTACGTTATTTGTCCCTACGTGTACTAAAACAGATCCACCCTTACCCGAGCCTACGATGTTTTTTACCCTCTCTGTTATCGCCTCTATTTTGGCTCCAGGCAAGCAGACATCATCTCCCTTGTTTAAGACTCTGTCGGTCTTCCTAACTATCGAATCCCCCACAAACACCCTCGCTCTCTTCCTCACCCCCTCTATCACTGCTGCAGAATAACTCTTCCGTTCGATCCCCTCCATCACATTCTGTCCTGACCCCTTCCCTCCTGTCTCCTTCGCTCCTGTCTCCCCCACTTCCCACTCCTTTGCTCTTGTCTCTCCCACTTCCCTCTCCTTCACTCCGGTTGTTTTCCCTCCCGTCTCCCCCACTCCCTTCTCCTTCCCTCCTGTCTCCCCCACTCCCTTCTCCTTCCCTCCTGTCTCCCCTACTCCCCTCTCCTTCGCTCCGGTTGTCTTCCCTCCCGTTCCTTTCCTTCCCGTCTCCTTACGTCCTGTCACCTTCCCTCCTCTCAGCTTCTTCCCAGGCTGCGGTGAGCTCTCCCTAGCATCTCTTGTGTCTTTCCCCACTTTATCATCTACTGTTCCCCCACCGGAACTACTGGCACAACCCCCCTGTTCCCTTCCCACCATTGCCACAACGAGCAGCCTCAGCTCTTCCAACTCCACCTCTAGTTCCTTCATCTTCATACATCCCCTACACTCAAAACTAAAACTATCTGCCTGGACCTCAGCCCAGGACTTCTCGCACCCAGACTTGACGAAGTCCACCCAGTTACTGCAACTGCCACAAATTAAGTGCCTTGTGGCCTTTAACTGCCGTTTGCACGGCGCCATCATACAATTTAGTTTTAATTAGTTTGCAACGTTAGCCTTGAATAAGGCTGTTTTTGTGATCAAAAGAACACTTTAGTCTAATATACTTGCTAACTGTGTCTTCTATTAACCTCGCATGAGAAAAAAAAAACCTGCCACCTAGCGAATACGGAGAACACTGTGTAACAAAACAACGAATTCAGTGTGTACTAATTTACGCTAAAATCCTGCTGTTAATTCCTTTTTACCGAAAACGTTTACTACCTCTATGTCAAATATTACCATATGTATGTAATTTAAGTAAATAGATCACTTTATCTTATATATATATATCAGCCAATGTAAACTATTCACTATGCTATCTCAATTTTCGAATAGTAAACAACCCTATTATCGCTCGCTGAATTCCCTGACAGAATCCGAAACTAACTTACTCTAAAATACTCCCTCTGACTAATAATTAACAAAACCTGTTTCCTAATATATGTCTACAATACGTTTGTGTATAATATATATTCAATAGTAATACTTATTCTATTTGATATACCGCGTTTTTCTGTAAATGATCTACACCAAATTCAAGTCGCTGCACCAAGTCCAAGTAGCCGGAAGTGAGTTGACAGACCAGATGATTGGACGACAGGCACAATTATCAAGCTACCAAAGAAGGGCGACTTGGGGAACTGTAACAACTGGCGGGGCGTAACCTTGTTATCAATGACATGCAAGATTTTCAGCCGCATAACCCTGAAGAGAATATCAGCAGCTACTGATACAATCCTCCGCCAGGAACAAGCCGGGTTCAGAAGAGGCAAGTCGTGCATCGAACACATTTTCATGTTTCGGCAAATTTTTGAACAAAGCACCGAATGGAACAGTACGATCTACATTGCCTTCATTGACTTTGAAAAGGCCTTTGACGGCCTTCACAGATAATCCTGTGCTCAATATACCTTACACAGATATCCAGTGTCAAGTCGCCTGTAACAGTCATATGTCAGACAGCCTTAGCGTAAAATCCGGAGTTAAACAGGGATGCATTCTCTCACTACATTTTTCACCCTTGCCATTGACTGGCTGATGACAGAAATCACGAAAGATGGAAACAGAGACATCAGATGGACACTTACCTCAATCTTGGAAGACCTGCACTATGCAGATGACATCGGACTGCTGTCTAGCAGGCACAAGAGAGGGTTCAACGTTCAGCCGCTCGTGGTGTGATGCAACTTCGACGAGATGATGGGCGATATATCACTGCTGTCCTGCAACACCTCCCAGTGAGCTCCCAGTGAGAAAACGTATCGAGTACAAATTACGTATGGTTGTACACACGGCACTGTATGCAAGCACGCCAGTGTATATTGCGTCAATGCTACATCGTCACTCGCCACGCAGGACCCTACGCTCTGGTGGTGGTTTACTTCTTGATGTTCCACGCGTAAACCTAGAACGTTATGGTCGCCGGGCGTTTGCTTGTGCTGGGCCGACATTGTGGAACTCTGCCACAGGAACTACGCGCCATCCAGAACACCAGGCAGTTTGGAAAATTATTGAAGACATTTCTGTACTTAAACTAATTTAATCAGACCTCATTTAACCTTGGTATTATTTATGCATACAGTTTTGTTAATATATAGTTTTATTTATCTTAGGTTTATATATCGTTTTAGTATCTTTTTAACTTATTTAACATAATCTAGGCTTTTATTATTTATTATCCAATATGATCAGCTGTTCAGCACTTTTGTAAATCGTTTGCTTTATCATTGCACTTACCTGTAATTTTAATATACAAAGGTTTATTTATATATATGTATGTATGTATGTACGTATGTATGTATATATGTATACATACTAGCATTTTTGTTCCTAATTTTACTTTTTCTTTTTATTTATTTCTCTTAAAAGCATCTTTATGTTACTTAGAAGTTTGCCGATTTTGTAATCACCCGTGAACGGGGCACTAGTCGCGGATTTGATGGTGAATAAATAAAGTATATTATTATTATTATTATTATTACAAGGACATGCAAGAAAAGACGGACAAACTCACAACAACACTACCACAGATCGGGTTAAAGCTCAACACAGCAAAAACAAACTAATGAGGAACAACTACAAGACAGATAACCCCATCACCATAAATAACAGTGATGCTTTGTAAGAGGTTTAGGACTTTGCATACCTGTAAGATCATTCCGTGTGCTGCTATAAGAATAGTAAGATCATTCCGTGTGCTGCTATAAGAATAGTAAGATCATTCCGTGTGCTGCTATAAGAATGGTAAGATCATTCCGTGTGCTGCTATAAGAATGGTAAAATCATTAATACCATTTATGCGGAGCGGCTCCTAGCCAATGAACTGCGAAATTATCTGGAGAGAGACCAATATTCACTAGGTGTCGTATCTCAGCGGTTTTCAATCATGTTGCCCCCAATACCCCCGTGTCCGATAAAAAAATCGAGAACCCCCTACATAGGATATGACATCCCCCCGCCTTTTCGTTACAACGATGTCAAACGTTATTGGTTTCAAAAATGATGTGTTTATTAATCTTTAAAAGAAAACGTGTTTGCTGTTGCTAGTAACATTACAAACAAACATGTTTAAAAGAAATAGATGTCACGGTATATCAATACGTTAGCTTGGGTTGATCTCAGTTTAATTTAATATGGCTATGGTTTAATATGTTTTAAGTTTTACTTATTTATTGACAACCACGTGAAACATAACACAAATCAATTGGTATTTCAAAACATACATTTCAAAATAAATACAAAAAAACATAATACAATCACTATGGGCTGTTCTCATGGTAGCATAACTACAAGCTCCAGTCACTCAGTGTGAAGACTGCTGCTGGTGTCTACCAATAATGCAAACAATGCCTGGGGATAGCTTCGACAAACAGGCACACGACTTCTTCAATTGTCAACCTGTATTTAGTTTTCAGAGCTGTCATGGCTGGAACTCAGCAACACACTGGAATGTTTCCAATTGCACTTCATTGAAAAGAGCTCTCATCTCAGATGATAAGTCAATGAGTTCTTCCAAGAGTATGTATGGGGAAGTGGCTGGAAGTTGTTCATCGATGCTCTCATAAAATGGGTTTGTAATCCACTTATATAAAGCTGCTTGTTCCTTTGTTAGTTCATGGAAATAACTTGTCAATTTGTTCAACAACCCTGACAGGTGCACTGTTACCTGACGTTTGATGACACTGAAATCCATGTTTCTCCCCAGAATGAATGTATGCATCTATTCAAACATGTCAGTGATTCCTAATGAGGCACGAGTTTTCCATAGTTTTAGCTTTATTTTGAATGTCTTGACTCGTTCATGCTGGGCAATGCTGTTTTTGTTTGCACATTCCATCGTTTTGTTGAGCTTGTTGGTTTCACTGACTATATCTGCAAGATAGCTGATTTGTGCAAGCCATTTCTCATCACTCAAGTACTCCGCCAGATTATGCCTCTTGTACGAGAGGAAAATACACAGCTCCTCCCTTAGGCTGAACAGGCGTGTGAGCGAGATAACCATCCGCCTGCGAGATAACCATCTCACCTCTGTGTGCATGAACAGGGAGTGGTGGTCAGCGCCCACTTCTCCACATAGTGCGGTGAGTAAACCTGGAGTTTCATATTTTTAACATTTTGTCTGGCTAACATTATCCGAGCAAGTATGCCTTTTACTGACTTATTAATCTGTGGATTTTTATTTATTGCCACTTGTTTTATGGAGGATGGACGAGTAATAAATGTGTCCATCTTCTTCTCCGTTTGAAGATGCGCGGCACCAAAAGTTCGCCGCAAAGCACCACAAGAAACCACATGGAGGCGCTGCTTATAGTAGTTCACTTTGAAACTATTGCGAAACTATTGTGTATGTTAATCGTGGAGCTTAGATTTTAGCTTTCATTTTTCGATCGTTATACGGCAGTAAAGTTATGGTTGTATTAACGTGATGTGTGTGTGTGTGTGTGTGTGTGTGTGTGTGTGTGTGTGTGTGTGTGTGTGTGTGTGTGTGTGTGTGTGTGTGTGTGTGTGTGTGTGTGTGTGTGTGTGTGGGTGTGTGTGTGTGTGTGTGTGTGTGTGTGTGTGTGTGTGTGTGTGTGTGTGTGTGTGTGTGTGTGTGTGTGTGTGTGTGTGTGTGTGTGTGTGTGTGTGTGTGTGTGTGTGTGTGTGTGTGTGTGTGTGTATATATATATAGTAGGTACACGTTTTCATAGTTAGGTCAGAAACTTAATTTTTTTTATTTTACCAGGTAATCTAAAACTATAATTTTCCTCTGCCATCTCGCGGACCCCCTGGCAGCTCTCTGTGACCCCCTGGCAGCTCTATGTGACCCCCTGGCAGCTCTCTGTGGCCCCCCAGTTGACCGAGGACCCTCGGTTGAGAAACGTTGCTGTAGAGCACAATATAATTATTTCAACTATTAAAAAGGATTGCTGGGCTTGCATCGACACCAAACCATGACGACTTATTAAACTTCTTGACATCCTCTTTACTTACCTGACCGATATCCCGGGCAATAAGGCAAGCATTATGGTCAGGGTTAAGACTATCGGTGATAACATTAGGGGTCATTAATAAAGTACGTCAGCATTACATGGGGATGGTGGGGTCGCTGGGCCTGCGTGGCGAAGCATTACATGGGGGTGGGAGGGTCCCTGGGCCAGCGTGGCGAAGCATTACATGGGGGTGGGAGGGTCCCTGGGCCAGCGTGGCGAAGTATTACATGGGGGTGGGAGGGTCCCTGGGCCAGCGGGGCGAAGTATTACATGGGGGTGGGAGGGTCCCTGGGCCAGCGTGGCGAAGTATTACATGGGGGTGGGAGGGTCCCTGGGCCAGCGTGGCGAAGTATTACATGGGTGTGGAAGGGGGGTCCCTGGGCCAGCGTTACGTAACGATTTTCTGTTGGCTCCACTAGCTGTCAATATCCGACAGATAGGCCAATGTGCCATCAATACGCTCGAGATTGTTTAAGGGAACGTCAAACGTATTGCCACAAACAATCGTATCAAGCACGCAATGCAATACTCGTTGAATGTTCAAACAGTTGATGGTCGCGTGAATTTAGACCAATGGATCCTTGTGTTGGTTGTAGAATATATTTTTATTTTGTATTGGCCATCGTGCGTGCATTCTATTATCTTTTTATTGTGTATTGGCCCTCGGTCTGCGACCTCGCACCAATACGTGGGTGCGTGCTTTGTAATATACTTAATATATACCGTCCAGATGGCACTACGTACTCTCAAACGGTTTACGTACCGAAGTATTCGCCGCGCGCGGTTTCTGCGAGTGTTGGAAGTTAACGTTTTACGTAGCGAACATTGATTTATCATAAAATCCACTAAGAACCCTTGATATACGGGGTATTTCGATAAAAAAGGCATTATGTTTCATTCGTGGGGTCGTAGGTTAATCCCTGAAAGTTTGGCGCCCGAGGTTCAAGCCGTCTAGGTAGAAAATGTGAACAAACATACGCTAGCTCGATTATAGTTAGATAAGGCGATAACAAGAAAATCCAGTTGGCAGCAGCTTACCGTGCCTAATATTCCATCCTCTGACCATCAGAAATTTCTGACTTCATCAATGTCGGTGAATACAGAATCACAGCCCAGCGTAGCTGTTAGCGCCATCGAGGGCGATAGGAATATATTACAACTACATGCATATTATTATTTCTCGTCAAATAAACAGCGTTTCACCGACATAGGCTAAAGCTGTACTTTTCTAGAATCCGGGCCCACTTCAATTTCGCCATTATTAACAATGCAAGTTTTAATTACAATGCACAGTACATGCACATTGCATATTTGTCCACGGGGCATGTACATTGTCAAACATATTGTGAGCAAAACACATTTAATCACCTTTTTCAGAGCTCCAATTCGCATTTTTAACCTGCATTGAGCACCATCTTGCCTCATGATTCGCCAGATGGCGGCACTCAAAGCGTGTTAAATATGCGAATTCGAGCATCGAAAAGGTGATTAAATGTGTTTTTACGCACAGCATGTTTACTAATTTACATGTTCCGTAGTTCAGTTTGTAATGTGCATGCATTGTGCAAGGTTTCTATATATAATGTATGTCATAACAGCGACATTGTGGTGGGCCCTGATTCTAGAAAAGTGCCGCTACAGCAGATGGACTCCGACATGTGTTCAAAGTATCAGGATATGATGTATGATGTTCATAAACGACAGCTATCTCGAAGCCAGCTGCATTTGTCGAAAACAAAGACCACCGATACGACCGATAAAAGTTCAATACCATTTAACGGAAGGCAATGTTAGTTGAGCCATTTTTCATTCTTTTTGATTTATAGGGCATAATCATATTCATAAGTCAATATTGTTTTACTAACATAAACTATAATTATTAGTAGATAATATATCTAGCATGCATTGATAATTATATATAGTTAATTCAAATAGGGTTGGTAAGCTGGCTCAACTAACACTTGATGTGGGGTAAGTTGAGCCACAGTGTAGCGTTGCGTAAATGCTTTATTTGTATAATTTACGAAGGCCGTATACAGAAAATCGTAACAACTCAGCCAACACATCTACCCAATGGGTACAACACATCTCGTACAAGTCTACGCGCTTAATAAATTGACATACTTAATTAATATAGACTTATATGCCAATCGCAACCAGTGTAACTAACTGCTAATATGTTACCTCGTATATTTCCGATGTCCTAATTTGCTCTGAATTTTTTTAATTTCTTTTGTATTTTGGGGTAAAGAACACTCGTCTTCGTTCTTTAACCGCTCCTCAACTAACCCTCCTTTGGGCCTTGGGTGGCTTAGCTAGCCCCGTTTCGACAATTAATTTATTTAGTTAACTTCTCATTAATGCACGAAGTGATGTAAATAATTTTCTTCTCTGTGCATATACCATTTGTAAGTGCAGACAATAATGTCAGGTCACGTGCGTTGATAATTTACACACATGCAGACATTAATCACAATTACCAAGTTTCGAAAAACATACTTTTAACTCACAGTTTCTGACAGTTTTAAATCGCTCGGTGGTACCATGTAACTATCGCTGCTGTAGTTTCCCAGGAAACATGGGTGGCTCAACTAACCCAATGGCTCAACTAACACTGCCTTCCCCTAACGCCTATGATGGAATCACTTAGTGCAGACGATACACATGACCGCCCATTGTGGGATATCTTGGTACACATGACGACACACGTGTCCGCCCATTGTGGGATATATTGGTACATATGACGACACACGTGACCGCCCATTGAGGGATATATTGGTACACATGACGACACACGTGAGTGCCCATAGTGGAATATCTTGGTACACATGACGACACACGTGAGCGTCCACGATGGAATCACTTAGTACAGACGACACACGTGAGCGTCCACGATGGAATCACTTAGTACAGACGACACACGTGAGCGCCCACCCATCGATGTAGTTGGGGCAAGGGAGAGCGTAGCCACAGTGTCCCTCGACCGTGTAGAACCAGGCACCGCCTTGACTTCCCCCAGCTCCCTCGATCACCTCCGGGGCCTCGTCCATGCATTCGAACGTCGCCCTGAATTCAGTAGAGTAATGACTCGTCGTCAAGTAGCCGCCGTACTCTCGCGTCCACCCGCCCGGACACTGCTTCCGTGCTGGCACCATCACCTTCACGTGACGCTCTGTCACGTGACACACTGCACACGGCACGTTGTTGTTGAGTAGGGCTCCCGCGTAATTGGTCTGAAAATTATTCGTGACATTAAACTCAGAGTAGAGAATGAGAGCGAGGTATAGTGGGGAGAGGGAAACGTACAGAGAGTTACACAAGGAACTGAGAGAGAGGAAATAAAGGGGTCAGACAGATCTTATGATTAGAGATAGGAAAATAGTGAAGCGCATGGATGGAAGTAAGGGACAAAATGAAGTGAAGGGTGTCCATGAGAAAGCAAATCAGACTCGGAAAGATAAGACAGGAGCACAAGCTCAAACAACAACTAGAGAAAAGGGAGCCATAGCAAGAGCTGGAAAAAAGCAGGTGAGAAAAAGCTACAGTCACGGGCTGTTACCCGCAAACGGGGAGAAGTTGTAAGCACTCAGCAAAACGAACAAAAAGAAAGTATAAGCACTAGCACAAACAAAGCACATTGCATTCCAATCCTGGACACAAAATATTATTTATTTGATTGTTACTATGCAAATGCACTGAGTTTAAATAATAAAATGGAAGTAACAGTACTGAAGCCTAAAGTGACATTACAGAATCCTGTAGTGAAGGTAAAAGTGAGGAGATATTAATCTGGAAGGTTTTTATCCGGGTAATCCCATACAGAGATGATCGTGGAAGAGGGGTCATTCTCTATATTGAGAATGGCTTACAGTCAGCACCATGTACAGAACTAAATAATACGGATTTGGAGTCGTCCGTATGGAGTATCATCACACTAAATAAGAGGGACAAACTACTAGTAGGATGTATATATAAGAGTACGGGCTCAATTGAACAAAATACCAAGTTGCTTATTAGTTTAATGAACCAAGCAGTCGAAAAACACGGAATAACTCACCTACTGATTTTTTGGGACTTCAATTTCCCTGAAATTAACTGGAAGAGCTGTTTGTTGAAAGCTGGTGAAAACTCACTTCCACCAATTTTTTTGTGATGTAACACAGGACTTATTCCTGAAACAACATGTTGATTTTAACACAAGATTTAGGGAAGGAAATGAATCGTCAATGCTAGATTTAATTTTCACAAACGAGGATTATATGATTGAGAACCTAAAATCTATTGCTCCACTGGGGAAAAGTGATCATGTTGGATTGGTGTGGACAGTCATTACATACTCGGCTATTGATACAAGAGTATATGATGGGAAAAGATACAATTACTGGAAAGCGAATGCAGCCTTTCATAATATTAAATGGGAAGAAGAAATGGAAACAAAAGGAGTAAATGTGAGATGGAATTACTTTAAGTTGAAAATTGATGAGGAAGTGAACAAAAGTGCCATTAAGGGAAAGGAAGAAGCAAACCCTAAAGCCCCTTGGCAAACTAAGAGAGTATGTAGATCAGTAGAGAAACAGATTCAACTTTGGAAAAGATAAGAAAAAATTGGTAGGGACAAAGAATTTGAAGAATATAAGAGGCAAAGAAATAAAAACAATAGCATCCGGAAAAATAACACAAAGGGATACGAAAAGAAGCTTTTGAAGAGAATGAAAGACAAACCAAAGCTTTTCTATAGCTATGTAAGAAGTAAGCAAAAGGTAAAACCAGTCATACCACATTTAAGAAAGGAGGAGGGTGAAACCACAACAAATGAGTAGGAAATAGCTGATGTTCTACGGAAGTTCTTTGAATCAATATTTACATTGGACGAGGGTGATGATAATGGTTTACCGGAAATTGAAAACAGAGTTCCAGAAAACAAAGTTTTAAACGAGATCACATTTACTGAGCTAGATATATTTATAAAGTTACAGCAGTTAAAAGAAGACAAGGCTTGTGGTGCAGATGGTATACATCTAATGATATTGAAGGATTGTGCAGAAACTTTAGCTAAACCGTTGTTTCTAATATTCACGGAATCATTGTCTAGTGGTGTAGTACCATTGGATTGAAAATTGGCAAACATTTCTCCAATTTATAAGAAGGGATCCCGGTCTATGGCTGGTAATTATAGACCAGTGAGCTTAACTTGTTTAGCCAGTAAACTGATGGAATCTTGTGTGAAGGATGCAATGTTAAAACTTTTATTAAAAAACAATTTAAATACCTCAGACCAACATTGTTTTACAAAGGGTTGTTTTTGCCTAACAAATTTGTTAGAAATTATTGAAAGTTGGACAGAAGATGTGGATCAGGGAGATAATGTTGATGTTATTTTGCTGGATTTTCAAAAAGCATTTGACAGTCTCAAAAAAGAGGTTGTTGCAGAAACTATCTGCCTATGGAATACGAGGTAAAGTCTTAGAATGGGTAGCTGATTTTCTATCAGATAGAAAAATGCGAATTATGGTAAGAAGTGAATATACTGAATGGTTTGATGTCATTAGTGGTGTTCCGCAAGGATCAGTATTGGGACCTACTCTCTTTTTAATTTATGTAAATGATATACAAGAGTGAGTAAATAGTAATGTAAAAATTGTTCGCTGACGACACCAAAATATTCAGAGCATTAAAAAGCAAATCTGACTTTGAAATCTTACAAGCTGATTTAGATAAGTGAGTGGAGTAATAGATGGTGCCTAACGTTCAACACTAGCAAATGTAAAAGGATGCACATAGGCAAAGACAATCCAAAATTCGAGTACATCATTACAACCGAAAATAGTAATATCGTTTTAGCAGAAACAGTTAAAGAGAAGAATCTAGGTGTGTGGATTTCAAATAATTTGAAATGGGAGAAATAAGTTGTTGCAACAACCCAACAAGCTATGGTGGTTTTGCGTTCTGTAAAGAGAGCATTTATTTACTTTGACAGAGAAACATTCAACATTGTTTAAAATACACATATTAGACCACATCTAGAATATTGCGTACAGGCATGGTAACCTTATTATGCAAAATATATTTTAATGCTTGAGAAAGTATGCAGGGCAACAAAACTGGTAATAGGATTAAAGGAATTTAACACAACTAAAACTGTATACACTTGAAGAACGGAGATTACGTGGAGATTTAATTGAAACTTTTAAGTTGTTAACTGGGAAAGAGAACATAGACCCAGATCTTTTTTAACATTAATCTATATAACCTCAGAGGGCACAGTAAAAAAAATAAACAAACAACAATGAATGAAGCTATGCAGACGCCGATTTTTAATTCAAATGGTGGTGGATGTATGAAATTCCTTGTCCAACGATATTATATATGCACCCTTTACTAACTTTAAAAAAAATAGAATAGATAAAAACTGGGTTTAGATATGGGCAAACTATAAAAGGCTTATCTCTAGCCTTACAAATGCTTATTATTTGTAAGTGTGTAAGTGTATGTGGGGTGGAGACGGATGGTTGAGACAGCAGTGAAACGGGATCAGTGGCGGAAGGAGAAGAAAACAAGTTCGCACTGGTTAATTCCTGAGCAACTCTGGAAATAACAGCCGATTTCGATGCACCATTGAAAATGTCCCCAAAATTACTTTTCCTGATTTCCCAAGGGTGTTTCCCCATAATTAATAAGTACATAGTTATAATATTCAATAGTTTTACAGCAGTTGGGGTGGACTTCCTGGAGACAAAAAGTTAAATAGTTGTAGTGAATGTAAGACAATGTTTCAGAGTCTCAAACATGGCTGCTTATAAGGTAAAATTGCAGTTTTCAGACTTTAAGACCTTCTTAGTAACCACAGAAAATGTCACGCCTTTATGTACATTATTTCCAGAGAAAATGGAACTGGAAATGTAGCATGAAATGACGGCCGACACCTACCAGACTTAGTAAAACGGCAATTACTCAAAAACTACTTGGAATATAGAGTCCAAACTTCAGATTTGTCCATGAAGATGACTGTGGAATATTTGGTAAACATTGTGAATCTGAAACCGAAGTGCGTGGGGCTTGGTTGAATTGATATGGAATGACCCTTATATAACTTCATAAACTATGCCTAACAATGATAACTATTTGTAGCATTATTTTACACACCTCCAAACACGAATATATGCCATTACAGTTCGAACGTATATGCCATACACTATCACAAATGGTGATAAAAAGAACAATATTATGTGGCAGCTGCACTCTTTGCCCCATGCTGGCCAGTAGCACCAATGCAAATGTAGATAAACTATCGTAAATGTTGTAGTGGAAAGGTATAAAAGAGGATGTGAAGGCCTTATTCTGCAGGATTTTGTCTGTTCCTAGAAACATCAGTGTTGCCTAAATATATTGGTGTGTTTTTGCATAGATCTAGACAATTTACTAGGGACTACAATGTATTTTATTGTCAAACAACGAAACAGTCACACGCACGAACACACACACGCCACATGCGTACATACACAGTGTCATATGCGTATGTGTTACAGTCAATCTGCGTAATCAGTCATTTCGCGTAATGACTGACATGTTTAGGCATTACGCGAAATGACTGTTTCATTCAGGCATTTCGCAAAATGACTGAACATTTCAGTCATTTCGCATAATGACTGAAACAGTGCTTCCCCTGATTAATGACAAGTAATGTGGGCAAACTTGCTGTTTTTTCATCTACCTAGCCAGATATTTTCAGAAATTGTCACCTAGCAGCTATCAATTTATCACACTCAAAAATATTGTTTATATTGTGATGAAATTATGATTTAAGATTAGTATTTAGGTTCACTTTGGATCGTGTAGAACACAAGGAATTGAAGTTACTCCACGTGAAAAAATAGAATTGACAGATATTTGATAAGGGCGGGCTACACATAGATGAGAAAATTGTTGGACTCTCGATAAGCCAATGGCTTCCTTGTCCACTTGCCATCTGGAACATGTTTGGGATGGCAATCTTGTTAAATCTTGTTAAAACTGTCAGGGGGAGGGTTAGAATCTTGTACCTAGAGAGGTATAAATTATTAGCAAAATGTTGCTATTTGCAAATATATAGCAAATATTTATTCACATTGTTTATCTACTTGTGTAATGTGAATGTCTGAAGAATTATGAAAGCTGATATTAATACACAATTAACATTGGAACAATATATAATGACAAAAGTATACAAATTGTCATTACACATTATGACTGAAATGGTCACCAGTCAAACTGTGTAATAACAGTGCCTTATTTCCAGTTATGATGACTGGAATTTTAAGTCATTTCGCGAAATGCCTGAGTGAAACCGTCATTTCGCGCAATGCCTAAACATGTCAGTCATTACGCGAAATGACTGAATACGCAGATTGACTGTAACATATGCATGTACTGCAGTACTGGAGAAATGTGGTATATTTTCTTTTATCCGTATAAGGTTGTCTTATACACTGAGAACTTCTTAGTTTTTTATATGCTGTGTTGCATTACATACCAGTTTAATAAATAACATATTTGGGTTTGCCATTTTTTATTTTATTGATAGTTATATGTTGCTAGATGCGATGCTTGTGAACGGTACGTGAAGGTAAAGACAGTGGCTCCGAAGCTTATCCCAATCAAGATTGTCGAGCCCATGCATATGGTTGTGGTGGACCTTATACAGTCGAGCCTCATTATAATGCGGTGGTCGGGGTCCACGATTTCGGACCGCGCTGTACGCGAGGCGTGTTAGGCATTCTCATATCTGCCACCAGGGAGCTACTAAGCAACAGCGCTCGCTGCCCGCAGCACCAAGCCCAAGAATGCTGTCGACGCCACTGACCTATATAATATAGGTCAGTGTGCTTGTGGCACTATCTTATACGCCAATATGCAGTTTGTGGAACTTATTAAATGAGTATGCTAGCATCAACGTGTATTATTTTTAAATGTCACACAAACACATGTACGTATACCGTTATGGAATAGATCTACTACGATGATGATGTACTGGACCAATAGGCCTATGAATCGAAAATAATAACCTGGATCTGAGCAGCCGAAAACGTATATGATTTGACAAACGTGGTATGTAAGCTGATAAAACACAGAAAACGACAATAATAATAATAATTAACATCTATGGCGCCTATATCCTCAGGAACCTGAGCTCACAGGCGCAACAAAACAGAATCATTAAGCATAATCGTGAACAGGGACGCGCAAAAGTCAGTATCAGAACGAGGGACAACCGAAAATTTATGGTGGAAATGCAATTTGGAATAGATGTCTTGAGTTTTTTTTCTCGGAAAATTGCAATAGTTTCAGATGTTTTCAAAGTGATAGGGAGTTCATTCCAGACCCTAGGCGCAGCGACAGAGAAAGCACGTTTACCCAAATTAAGTTTTGTTTTAGGTACAATAAGTTGTTGTGAAATGTATGATCTTAGCTGCCTAGGGATGTTTGAAAGATGCAGGAGACTAGCCAAGTAGGGTGAATTAATAATTGTTTCACTTCGTCTTTCAACCGATCTCGACCGAAGCATAAATTTATTACGTACCACTTAACATCGATTCATCGTTTCATGTGCGGATGACGAATTCATATTTTCGCGCACCGGTGCAGCCTTGGATTAGGAATTTGGCATGTTGGTTTCGCGTCGCAAAAACGATTAAATTTATGATGTAATGGAAGCATGTCATTTCAACAAAGTGTTATGTTGGTATTGCATACTAAATGCATTTAAAACTGTTTATCTGATTCTTACGCGAGGCATATTTGTGAATCTCGATTGCAATTTACAAACCATCGAAGCAAAGCCAGCGACAGCGGTTGATGTCGGCGACAGCGCAAAACAAACAATACGTTGATACTCGTTCATTGACAATGTTTGCCTAATGTTTCTTGAGAATTGTCAAAGCAATTCTAAGTAGGCTTAAGCAGGCCCATTTGGCATTTCCCCGGCGGCAAAAAATCGGGGTCCACAACTGACTGCGTTATATCAAAATCCGAGTAATAACGGGGCACGTAATAACGAGGCACGACTGTAGGTGGATGTTATTAGATGTTAATGTGGAATGCTTAATATTTTTTGTACTGAACAACTTAGTGTCATTAGCAATCAAGATATATTTTACAAGTTTACAATTGATACATAAATCATCCACATACATTTACATTATGAAACCATGCAAGTAGTAGTAGTAGAAATTGTCAAATAGTGCCTTACTATCCAAAGATCATGCTAACTACAAGTTAGTATCTGTCAGCAAATAGCTGTAATATAACATCAATTGCAACAAAATTATTGTCATTTGTGAACGGTGGTTAACTAGAGTAGATCAGGGCAACATGGACATGGGTATAGTGAACAACATTAGTTATGGACTTATCTATCAGACGTGTAGATTATAGCTATGTTTGAACGTAGCTCAAATAGGAGACATTTTGAGAAGTTGGTGCAAAAAATGTCATTGTTGTTTACTGTATAACTATAGGCCCTCTATCAGAGACCCAGAATGGATACCAACATGTCTTGATCTTGACTGACTACTTCAGCAAGTATGTGGATCTCTACCCACTGAAACAGAAATCTGCCCAGTGTGTGGTGCAAATGCTGAAAAGCATGCAATTACTGGACTGTTCAGTTATATGTCAGCAAAATGTAAAAGCTTCCCTGAAAAAAGTAACCTACATGGAAAAGCCTCAAAGTATCCTGTTGCTTTAACAATATTTTTACCAGATATTCCCCCAATACCAAATAAACAGAAAATACCAAAATGAACAAATCTAAAATTTTAGCTTTCTACTCATAATTCATAAGTTTCTGAAAAAAAATATTTTTTTATCTCTGGTATACATGGTTATGCATGTAAATTACAGGCGTGATAATTTCGGCAACATTTAGGTCCAATAACTCAATAATGAGTATGACTAGCAAAATTCTGTGTGTGTGTTTACACTGATCCATAGATAGAAAAAACTTTGACGTCATTCATATATAAAATGGTTGTGCATCTTGAGCCTGGAAAAGTTTTACATTTTGCGAGGTACCCTGTTTAATGCCTAAGAAATAGCACTTATGTACATGGTAATTCCACAATAGTGCATGATTCAACAGTCTGTATCACTAGCAGTTTGGTCACGGAGTTATTTGCATTTTGGATAATAAATACTGTAGACATAGCCCCTCAAAAATATTAAAAACACTAACAAGGCTAATCTTTAAATACAAAATTATGGGAACATAAGTGGTGTTGACATATTATTGTATTAACCTGTTATTTTATTGTATTAACATGTTATGTTAAGAATGTTAAGACTTAGTAAATATAACAATGCTGTCTGTTAGATTATACACCCCTGTAACAATTTGCCAAAATCAATATTCAATGTTTTTTATTGCTTTACGTCATTCTCGATTAAAATGTACGCCAGTGAGTCTGAACTAATGGTGAGTCATGGTGATTATCAATTTATGATGTAAAATGCTGGAACTCATTACAGATCAGTATTACAAATTATGTCAATATTCATTGCATTTGTTGTTAAATAAAAATATAATATGATAAGCAAATATGAATAAAAAGGTTTTTTTCAGAACAAATCAAATACTGAAGGGAAGGTTTGGGATGAGTATCTCGAACAAACTACAATAATAATAACGACTACATCTACTTCTGGCACGGGGATACTTTCGGCCTGTGACATTACGCACGCCGAAAATAGCTACATGGGGATACTTTCATCCTGGTACATCAATAAAAAATGACTCCTGTTTCAAATACCATTTTGTTTAAAGGGAAACAAATGTCATGGTGTTGGTCTTTGTTTGCTAAACTAGTCCCCGTTGTGACATTACATCCCGCTTGATTGAGGCTTTGCATTGGTTTTGTGTATACCAACTGAGCTTAATACATTACGCGGTAGTCTGGGATACCCGATTTCACAGAATTGGGCATGCGCTTATTGGTCGCGTTGGTTAACAGTCAACCAAAGGATTGACTAGAATATACTATTTTTAGAACACATTCTGAGTAAACCACTGGCGTGATATTCTTGATTTTAGTTGCACATGGTTAGTTTTTATTTATTATCTCTTGGGTGCATAGCCACAAAACGATGACTTCCGATTTAAATATTGAAACCACATTTTATTGCGATAGTATGTGTGTACCCCCACTTGCATGCGTGCACTCATTTGAAATTTGTATAGCTGTCATTTTTATATTATATTTTTACTTCATTGTGATGGACACATTTTAACCACTGACTAGCCTAATAAACAAAATCTCACCTTCAGAAAAGGCGAGTTGGCAGTGGGGAACTTGTACTCAGCACCGAACATATAAGTGCCCGACTTGATGCCGTCAGTGTGTTGACCCCACTGCGGGTCCCGGGGTAGACACTGGTAGTTGGCGCCACCTCCTTTGTGGGCGTAGTAAGTGCCGCCAGCTATGCCTAGTAAACAACAATCAATGCAATGCCAGGATGGCTTTAAATAAACACTACATCACATAATTTTATTTTTAATTGCTATTTTTTATTCATATTGTATCATGCCGTGCACATGTACCAACGATACGCCACACACATCTGGTGACCAGGTGTAGGAAGTTCAAGTCACTTGTCAGGTTGAAAACAGGATTGTGACATTTGCTGTTTACGGCTGCCACTGGATGTAACATCCGAGTATTTATTGTTATCACTTACACCAACAGGTGTATTCACTTTAGCTAAGCGGTGGGTCTATGGAATGCCCTGTAAATCCGTCCATGGCATTTAATGACAAAAACGTTGAACAGTTAGCTTTGGTGCATTTAGATAGTTCACACGAATTATGTATGCCCCTAATTGGTTGGGCGAGACCATGTCGCATGACAAAGAGAAGCTAAATCAGGTATGCGTTTAGACAAGCTGTGTGTCTAGAGACTTCAAGTAAGACCTATTGACTGGCCCACATGAGTATTAATGAATGGTCACAATGGGTACACCTGCACTCTGTCGCGGCAGTCGCTGAATGACCACTGTCGAGGTGTCGGCCAACAGACGTTCGAATTGGGGCTGGCTTAAATTCTGGCGACACAATCATAGCCACAAATTGACCTTTGTATTGACAAATTGACCATTGTAGCCTGACCGATCTGACAATCAATTGCTCGTGTAAACAGGTCTTAATAAGGGTGCGACTCACATTTGTGGTCTTAGGCGACACACAGCTGTACTAATAAGAGTAATAATAATTAAACAGGCACGTAATTCTGTGAAACAGAAGACACCAGGGAGAAAGGGCCAGAATCAACATGAAGCGGGTCGGCCGAAGCTGCCATGATGATGACGATGATGGTGACGGTGATGGCGATGATGATGGTGATGAGGGTGACCAACTACTTCTGGGTTTGTGCTTTCATATATATATATATATATATATATATATATATATATATATATATATATATATATATATATATATATATATATATATATATATGTGTGTGTGAAAGCACTAACCCAGAAGTAGTTGGTCACTATATATATATATATATATATTTATATATATATATATATATATATATATATATATATATATATATGAAAGCACTAACCCAGAAGTAGTATATATATATATGAAAGCACTAACCCAGAAGTAGTTGGTCACTATATATATATATATATATATATATATATATATATATATATATATATATATATATATATATATATATATATATATATATATATATATATATATATATATATATATTCCAGTGTGGGTCGGATGGTTTTTCAAAGAGCATGCGTACGAAAAATTTTAAAGATACACTGACCAACGAAAATATATACTGAAGACCTATACAACTTACACAACCTTCACAACCTACACAACCTTCACAACCTACACAACCTTCACAACCTTCACAACCTTCACAACCTACACAACCTACACAACCTTCACAACATTCACAACCTACACAACCTACACAACCTTCACAACCTTCACAACCTTCACAACCTACACAACCTTCACAACCTACACAACCTTCACAACCTACACAACCGTCACAACCTACAAAACCTACACAACCTACACAACTTTCACAACTTACACAACCTACACAACCTACACAACCTTCACAACCTACACAACCTACACAAACTTCACAACTTACACAACCTACACAACCTACACAACCTACACAACCTTCACAGCCTACACAACCTACACAACCTACACAACCTTCACAACCTACACAACCTTCACAACCTACACAACCTACACAACCTACACAACCTGCACAACCTGCACAACCTACACAACCTTCACAACCTACACAACCTTCACAACCTACACAACCTACACAACCTTCACAACCTGCACAACCTGCACAACCTACACAACCTTCACAACCTACACAACCTTCACAACCTGCACAACCTACACAACCTTCACAACCTGCACAACCTTCACAACCTACACAACCTTCACAACCTACACAACCTGCACAACCTACACAACCTTCACAACCTACACAACCTGCACAACCTACACAACCTTCACAACCTACACAACCTGCACAACCTTCACAACCTTCACAACCTACACAACCTTCACAACCTACACAACCTGCACAACCTACACAACCTACACAACCTTCACAACCTTCACAACCTACACAACCTACACAACCTTCACAACCTTCACAACCTACACAACCTTCACAACCTTCACAACCTTCACAACCTGCACAACCTTCACAACCTGCACAACCTGCACAACCTTCACAACCTTCACAACCTGCATAACCTACACAACCTACACAACCTTCACAACCTACACAACCTTCACAACCTACACAACCTACACAACCTTCACAACCTACACAACCTACACAACCTTCACAACCTACACAACCTTCACAACCTTCACAACCTTCACAACCTACACAACCTTCACAACCTACACAACCTTCACAACCTACACAACCTTCACAACCTTCACAACCTTCACAACCTACACAACCTTCACAACCTTCACAACCTACACAACCTTCACAACCTTCACAACCTACACAACCTTCACAACCTACACAACCTACACAACCTTCACAACCTGCACAACCTTCACAACCTGCACAACCTACACAACCTTCACAACCTACACAACCTACACAACCTTCACAACCTACACAACCTACACAACCTACACAACTTTCACAACCTACACAACCTACACAACCTACACAACCTACACAACCTACACAACCTACACAACCTACACAACCTAAACAACCTACACAACCTCCACAACCTACACAACCTACACAACCTTCATAACCTTCACAACCTACACAACCTTCACAACCTACACAACCTACACAACCTCCACAACCTGCACAACCTTCACAACCTACACAACCTACACAACCTACACAACCTTCACAACCTACACAACCTACACAACCTATACAACCACACTTGTGTGTCACCAATCTCAGAAGACATCAAGATCAGACGATGGAGATGGATTGGCCAAACACTTAGAAATATATAAAAAACAACACAACATTCCTCCAAAATTACTAATGGAAACAGTAGAACAAATCAGCATACCACTTGCAAGAGTATTCAACTTGTCATTAAAAGAGGGAGTTGTTCCTTTTGAATGGAAAGAAGCAAACATCATACCATTATTTAAAAAAGGTTCGAGAAATAAGTCAGAGAATTACAGACCAGTGAGTTTAACGTCAGTGATTTGTAAATTATTAGAAAGGTTAATTAAAGACCATATGGTGGACTTCCTCGTTAAGCATAAATTATTAAATTCATCTCAACATGGATTCCTTAAAGCGAGGTCATGCTTAACAAATATGTTATGTTTTTTAGAAGAAATCACTAAGTGGATAGACGTGGGATCGCCAGTAGATATTATCTACTTAGATTTTCAGAAAGCTTTTGACAAAGTGCCACATCAAAGATTACTACTTAAATTAAAAGCCCATGGTATCGGGGATAGCATAACTGACTGGATAGAACAATGGCTGACTGACAGAAGACAACGAGTTGTAGTAGATGGAGAAGTTTCATATTGGAAATCGGTTTTGAGTGGGGTACCTCAAGGATCAGTATTAGGACCTATATTATTCTTAATATATATCAATGACTTGGACGACAGTATAACAAGTAACGTACTGAAATTTGCGGATGACACAAAACTCTTTAGAAAGGTTAATACTGATGGTGATAAACAACATTTACAAAACGATCTAGACAGATTAGTGAAATGGTCTGAGAAATGGCAGATGTTGTTCAATTTTGGGAAATGTAAATGCCAACATACAGGACATGGGAACTTGGATGTAAACTATAAAATGGGAGATACTGTTCTGGGTACTACTGTAAAAGAAAAGGACTTAGGAGTTACAATAAGCGCTGATATGAAAGTTTCAGAGCAGTGTGGTATTGCAGCTTCAAAGGGTAATCAAATTATTGGATTGATTAGAAGAAACATAACATACAAGAGAAAAAAGTTAATTATACCTCTTTATAAAGCAATAGTTAGACCTCATTTAGAATACTGTATACGAGCATGAAGACCATCGTAAGAAGGATATAGATACGCTTGAACGCATACAAAGGAGAGCAACTAAAATGATTCCAGAACTGAGAGACCTTAGTTATGAAGAACGACTGAAAGAATGTGGTTTAACAACTCTAGAGACAAGGAGGTTAAGAGGAGATCAGATTGAAGTTTTTTTAAGATATTGAATGGGTATGAAAATATTGATAGAAATATGTTTTTCTCACTCAAGAAGGATAGCAGAACTAGAGGACATGAGGTAAAATTAGTAAAGGATCAATGTAGATTGGACATCAGGAAGCACTCGTTCTCACAGAGGACAATAAATGAATGGAACAAATTGTCTACAGATTGTGTAACTGCTAGCAGCGTGAATATGTTTAAAAACAAGGTTGACACATATCTGAGGAGGGCGGGTTATAAGTAGATGAACATTGTTGGACTCTCGATAAGCCAATGGCTTCCTTGTCCACTAGCCATCTGGGCCTTTGGCTTGGATGGCAAATCTTGTTAAATCTTGTTAAATAGCATCAATCTGGCCCTTGGAGGTAAACGGAAGAGAGGAAGACCAAAATCAACATGAAGGACTTTGGAAGTAGAGAGAAAACAACTCGGATGGAAGTCTTGGAAGATGGCAGAGATCTCACCAAATGGGGGACGTGACTGAGTGGGTTTATGCACCAACTAGGGTGCGAAGACGACAAGTAAGTAATAAAGTAGGTCGGACCTATGGCAAGTACACCATCAACAGGTCTCTTATGGCGGGCATATGTGGGGCAGTTGTAGCAGATTTAAGTTTGAGTTGGGGCAGTAAAAATAGCCTTGTGATGACCTAGTAATACTGCTTTAAACAACCGTTAGCTATCAGAATACATATTAATTACATACCTGCATACAACAGCGTGGCGTTCCCCGGACAAGTATTTCTCCCCCAGCGGACGTACACGGCTCCGCCAGTCGAATCTTTATGTCCGGCTCCAGAGGTGCCATCTGACGCAGGATAACAACACGAAATAAGCACAGGTGTATGTACATGTATGTTAACATTAAAGTTGATGCACATATTCGTGTGTGCGTGCTTGTGTGAGCCTAAATACTAAACAGTATTCCAAGAAATTAGATAAATGGAAATCACTAAATGCCAGAATACAACAATACCAACACGTTATTTCGAGATACATCCGTATATTTAACACAGGGGCCAACAAATATAATGTTCAGTGCTCGGCCCGGGCTGATGTAAATATGTGACCATGAGCACGGAATGGAAAATATTTAGGCACTCAAATATACTTTTTGTCGAAAGCATGTCATAATAGTTATTGCATTTAAAAAACATATCCTGGACTGAACCATGTACGCATTTTAACTAAGAACGGAAAATTGTGCGTCAATAAATAACACAAGTTAATGTTGTTAACTTGATGGACAGTGACGCTTATGTTATGTGGTCTATTGCTTTGACTGTACCAATGAATTGTCATCACTTCTGATTAAATCTCTTAACCAATAGTTGGATCTGGAATAGCGTGTTCAAATCTACGTACGTTCAATGTGGACTTTAGTGCGAACGTTGCTTGCTTTTGTCGAGGGCGAGTTTATTAAGTCAACTCAACATGGTGAGCCTGCATTACTTAAATTACCTGTGAGGATCAACCCTTTGCAGCACATTGGGGCCCTGATGCTGTTAAAGGAAGGAAGGAAAGAAAGAAAGAAGGAAGTGTGAAGGGAGGGAAGAAAAGAACGAACAAACAAATGAACGAACGAACGAACGGTCAAAATCTCCAAGGCTTTTAATAGGCCGCGCCGTATTGTTAGTGTAGTAGACTGGGCCAAAGTGTTTTACTATAATATGACAGGGCAAGCCTTGCTTTGTTTTCCCGTCACAAGGTAGCAGCACCCATTTTAATTGTATATTTTATTACTGTTGTTTCTTAGGATTAACTAGGGGGATTAGCTAGGTAAATAGCTAAACATAGTAAATTAACAAGTAGATGACTGAACCTGCCATGTGGCAATGGTCACGTAAGATGCTGGCAAATATCTATTGACTTACGATATCTGACCTGAGCAGGGCAGCATCTAATCAGCTGGTCCGTGTCACATAATTTATTAACCAAAATTATGTTTCTGGTGCAGAAATTATTCCAGGTAAAATTATAAGACTGGCAAAACATACACCTTACAATGGAAATCCTTTGGCACCGTCCCAGAGGAGCTGTTACCGCGAGGTGACGGTATCGGCAAAAAAATGGATTGTACCCTTATAGTTTCATCATTAATCATTCCCCTATTTACTAGAGGTGGAAGACCACAGTACAAAATTGCATTGGTGGCCATGTTAATGTTTTGTCTGATTATAAGAAAACGTGACCACTAAAAATTCTGAAACTTTTTCACAGCAACTGCCATCATCTCATTGACATACTGACAGTTTTGTCAAAATCACATACCTCCAGTTCTTTTAAAACGCCCCGACGTGCGATGCCCTTAAATTTTTACAAAAATAGCCATGTATTCATGCGCCCACGTGGCCCATAGCAGAAAATTTCCCATAAATCCCTCCTCCAGTTAAAATTTAAAAAAACGCACTGTTTCACAGCACTCATGTCACATAATATTAACTCTAAAAAAATGCACAATTTCACAGCCAATAGCTTCTACAAAGAAACCTGTGAATATGCCTGCTTAATTGCACTTATGTCACATCGTATGAATTGTTTAAATTCACATATCACAATTTAATACGCCCTACATTCGTGTGAAACAATAAACAGGAAGGTCAACTGTGGTCTTACCACAAATAGTGAAGTTTTTTTGAGAAAGTGCCCAATTTTCTACCAAGTTGCGGCACAATGAATATGTAGACATATTATGGAACACTCCAGCTTGTCACGTCATTATTATTTGTTTGACGGCCAAGTCTAAACAATGCCTTGACCATAATATTAGCTGAGAACCAGTCACATAATTTAATTATAGGTCGATTTTGGCACTTGATAAATCATAGATCATCTACAATAGATTTATAGAGCATTGCGAACTCATGAAGCCTGCTTATTGTATCTTTCAATACACCAATGAGTTTATTTTCAAATTAATATTTATATAATTGCTTGATTTTTCACCAAACATTGCATAATTGTGTCAGAAAATTTACAATTTGTTACATTAAACAGGATTTCGGGTAAATTCCAATGTGTCAGACTTGTCAAATTTTATTGTTTATATGACTGCTTCCATCCTTCTAGTTGATGAGATACAAGGCGAACGGCTTGATTTGGATACGCCACCATAAAGCGGTATCACATGACCAGATACCCATTGCAGCCAGATTTGAAAATGCTGATCAACACAATGCTTCCAGTGGCTGTGACACAACCAATATGCAACTATTCTTTCCAAATTTGTTACACAATTTTACCAATGCACTGGGCCACATAAGAAATATCACCAATGAATGTTCTAGTACAAAATGGCTACATGCTCCCTCACATAGTAGTGTCATACCCCCTAATTTTGACCAAATTTACATTTTGGCATTTGATATGTACCATGCTATTCACGACTGCTACTGTTGTATGCCTTTTCCAAGCAAACTGTTCACCAATCCTATCAATATGTGCCTATGGGAATGGCTGTCTTCTGTAAACCACTTTTGGGTTAGAGTTAGGGTTAGCTAGGGATGGGGTTAGCTAGGTATGGGGTTAACTAAGGTTAGGGTTGGATACCTTCATTTCCTTTAGCCCAAGCACTTACAAAGTTTGCACACAACATGAAATTGGTATTGATATATGTTGATTATACATTTTGAAAAGGCAACAGTTATTGTTTATACCAATAATTGCTTATTGTCTGCTTTTAGTTTACCAAAAGCTCTTTCATGCTATTTTAACATATGAACAATAAAAAATTGTGCTTATTAACAGTTACATATCATATTAAACATTAATTTGCGCAAAATATCAGCTCGTGCACATCAAACGTTATAGTACAAAACTAAAATGCACATTTGACATTTTTTATATTTAGTAGATAGATTATAGGACACTTAATGAAGGAGATGGTTAAAATAGTACAGTTTAAATAGTAGCGGCATTTAACCAGTATATATATATATATATATATATATATATATATATATATATATATATACGTGCATGCATGTACCCCATTAAAACATTAGTGTTGATGTTGTGTGAATGTTATATGCATGAATGTGTCACAGCCCACATTGATGTTGACCCTTGACTAATGTTTTTAATGGGGTACATGCATGCACGTATATATATATATATATATATATATATATATATATATATATATATATATATATATATATATATATATATATATATATATATATATATATATATATATATATACATACATACATATATATATATATATATATATATATATATATATATATATATATATATATATATATATATATATATATATATATATATATATATATATATATATATATATGGGGTGATATTCTGATTATTGCAGATTCCCGGATTTGACCACTTGCATTCATTAGCTGATACATATATATAGAACACTTTACAAAGTTTAGTTTCGGTCATGTTAAGTGGTGCTACTGTTATAGTTAACTAGCGGGGTTACCCGGTGATGCCCGGGTGTATTACTCACAGCAATCACATGCATTACAACTAAATCGTATATGTACCGATGTTGTGTGAATGTTATGCGAATTATCCGTAGAACACCACTGAATACAATAACTCGACACAATCAAAAACTCAACGCATTACAATTAAACTGTATATTTACCACACACAGTTATTTGTGGCTACCGCAGGACAAAGAAGGTTTCCATGGCAAACAACGGCGCAAATACTAATGCAGACGTTGTCAATACTTTTGGGAAGTGGTGTAGGCGGCGCGTGCTTCGCAGCAAAATACCGACTTCTGGGAAATGGTATAGTTTTTTGGAATCACGCCATGTTATTTTTGTGCCACGCTTCACTATGCATAACACGGGGTACAGACAAACCGCAATAACTTTAAAATTATTAAAATGCTGCTTACATCCAGCGACACATGTGTAGGTGTCATTACTATATTTACGATGACATGGAAAACACATTAATTCCACTAATTTCACTGTTGAAACTTCCGACTGAAATTGTGACCCTACCCCCGGGGAATTTCGAAAACCTGACCACCCCATGTCCGTTGTACGTGCCCACCGGATGACCGGACGAAGTTACGTCCCGATCGGCCCAAATATGAGGCTGTTGTGAAGGGACAACAGACATACACTTTGCTTTATAGATTAGATATGTTATGAGATTTGATATACAATGTGCATGTACTAAAGTTTTAGGCAACTGTCCCTACAGTTAATCCAGGATCAGGTTGGTGCCCTCTCTCCATTTGACGTTACAATATTTAATCGCTTTTGGAGGTGAATGGGAGTGGGCTGATGTTGACCGTTCCCTAGAGACCTGTGCAATGAGCAGTGTCCAATATTTGTTTGTAAACAACAGTGGAATGACAGTTAGGCTAGTCAGGTCATGCACATGTGAAATTGACAACATTGTTAACTGTTGAGTTTATGCTATTACGGGTTTATACATCTGGAGTACTAGTATTACATTAATACCTATATGTATGCCAGGGAATTTATATATATATATATATATATATATATATATATATATATATATATATATATATATATATATATATATATATATATATATATATATATATATATATATATTAGTACTGAATAAGATAACAGGTATTTTACATAATATTGTGAACAGCACCAATGTGTTGGAACTATGGTACTTAATAGATGTTGATGTTTCATCTTATCTTACACTGGACACTACGATGCCCTAGTAACTTACTTGTGTTGCTTGTATTTGTTCAGGATAACACAAGTCTTGGACCACCCCTGATTGTGGCCAGTTGTTTTTAATATCGTCTTTATTACCGTGTTTAATACCGTCTTTTCTTTCAACTTTTATGTTTTGTCTTACCTTTTGTATTAATTTTGCTCTTTCTTTTCGTTGTATTTTGAACTTTAGTTCACATTTTGCACTTTGATATGTTACTGAAGTTAGAACAGGAGTGTAAATTGTGCAATGACCGAGAAACTTGGTTAAGTATAATTTGATTAGTTAAAAAAGCTGTAATAAATGCAATTGTATCTTACAAACTTGCCTTACAGTGGTATATTCTTAATTTAGGCATAAATTTACCATCCGCAGCCTATATATTATTATAGTGATTTAACAGTCACATTAGTGAGACATGTATTTTAATCCATTGTACATTTACTACACCCAATAACTGACGTTATTTAGTAGATGCTGGTATAATATATGACGAAGACTGGGTGCTGTACAGTATAGGATTCAGCCTACAGTTACATTTGCCATTGGTGGTCATGTTAACGTTTTGCATAATTATAAGAAAACGTGAACATCAAATATTATAAAAGTTTTCACCAGCCGCTGTCATCATCCCACTGACATGCTGGTCGAGTTTTGTCAAAATTATACATTTCTAACACTTGTAATATGCCTGCATATGCGATACCCCTCAATGTTTACCAATATTGGCATGAATTACGATGCACCCGTGTCAAGTGGCCAAACAAATTAATCACAAATATCCTTCCGCCTATTAAAATCATCTAAAAATCCACCATTTCACTCTCAACAGCTTCCACCAGCAAACCTGGTAATGTCCGTCCACAAATGCACTTATGTCAGATCGTATGAATTTTTTAAAACGTCCTATATCCAAACTTACTATGCCCTACATTCGTGTGTAACACACCAGGAAGTCTAATTGAGGCATGACCCCTATAAACACTGCTCCTCCATTGGGTCCTTGTCATTCAACAGTATGGATTTCACTGGCCTGTGCCTGAATTACTGTATCATGTGTCAACTGATAAGGGCTCAGCTGTCTTGTTTTATTAAGGGGTGTTCTATTTATGTATGTGATTGAACCACACTTTGGAAATAATTTAGGACTGTCCCAGAGTGACCAAGATGTGACCTTAATATGCTTTATTGTAAGAACCATGATTGTTAAAAAGCTAACAATGGCTGCATTTTTGCAATCTACATAAATTATCTGTAACTTGCAATCGACACAAATAACTAACTTTTCTAACGAAGTAGTGGAAAAGTAGCCTATTAAATTTTGTGAATTACAATTGAGAAAAAAAACGGGTGTGATGGAAGTTACTTAACTTAATGACATCAGCTAACACGTTTCAGTATAGAGGTTGTGGGAGGTTGGTCCTAAAAATTATTATCAAATGGGTGGGGGGTGGGATTTTACTAGTGGAACTCGTGCCTATCGGGTCTACTTACTGCCAGTTACTAGTAGAACTCGTGCCTACATGGTCTACTTGCTGTCATTTACTAGTAGAACTCTTGCCTACATGGTCTAGCTATTTGCTGCCAGTTACTAGTAGAACTCGTGCCTACATGGTCTAGCTATTTGTTGCCAGTTACTAGTAGAACTCGTGCCTACATGGTCTACTTGCTGCCAGTTACTAGTAGAACTCGTGCCTACATGGTCTACTTGCTGCCAGTTACTAGTAGAACTCGTGCCTACATGGTCTACTTGCTGCCAGTTACTAGTAGAACTCGTGCTACATGGTCTACTTGCTGCCAGTTACTAGAAGAAATCGAGCCTACCTGGTCTACTTGCTGCCAGTTGCTGCTTTATTTTGACGTTGTCTTCCCGTAGTTCTCTGACCTCATTCACCAGCTGTTTAATCTGGGCCTGCTGTGCAACAGCCAAACTCTTCAAGACCTGGACATCAGTACTGGAGTCGGGCACCGCACCACAGTTGCTGGCAGGAACGTTGAACGTGTACACACAGCGGGAGTCCACAGACGTTGTACTTTGGCTATCTGCTTCACACACAATAGCCAACAGGAGGACGAAATGAGCAATCATTCTCGCCATGATGCCTAGTGACGTGTCGGTGCATGTAACTCATTCGTCAAATGTTTGCCACAGCGCCACACAGCGTATTCATAGCCAATGAGGCGGCACGGTAAAGAGGACGTTTTCGACACAATGACTCACACACTCATACGCTGGCGATTCAATAGGACTTTAACCTAAATCGACACGCGGGTGGGGCATTGGCTATGAGGCACCGTAGCGCACAAAAGGGTAATAAAACGGCGAAACGACGCTATTGCTGAGTAGTAGTTATAGACTAGGCAAATAATCTCAAAAGGGCTCTAGAAGTCACGATAGGGGTACCTAAATCCATGCCAGGGTTTATATATAACCTTTACTGGTCACAACCAGCCCAGATGACACTTTCTATTGTGATTTTTTTACTGTGTAGTGAACTATTTAACAAAGATGGTGTTAAGATTTTGTCGAATTTTGCAATGTATACACAATCGGCTGTAATTGTACTAATTATAGGGCTTTATAACTAAATTCGGTATCTAGACAGAGTTGAAAAAAATAATGATTTAAAAAACAATAAAAAAAAATCGAATTTTTTTTAATCGGATTTTTTTATTTATTTGATTTTTTTTAAATCTGGTATATAGACATTTATATAGATGTTTATATTTATAAACTCTTTCAAACCTGTTCTATTCAAATCGATTTGGTACTTGTCTTAACAGAGGGTACAAGATTTTTGCTTATATAAATACATTAGACAATGTCCACAAGGCCTCATCCCCTGTAGTTGTATAATCTGTCTTGGAAAGGAAAGCATGCTGTGTGTCTGTGGCTGTAGCAGTGCTAATTATTGTTTGCTGAATGGGTGGATTAGCATCTGTCTAGGGTTCTGTGTACTCTAAAGGTCTCCAACCAGACAGCAAACTGGTACAGTATCTCACTTGAGTCAACGTACTGAATTGATACCAAATAGCACAAGCTCTAAGTTGACTTCAACTCAGGGCTTCTGTGTTGAAAAGATACTTCCTCTGGAAGACAAGTTTGTGTGGCTTCATTGCATTCAGAAAGGGAATAGCTCAAACATACACAATGTCATAAAATATTAGGCTATCAGGCTATCTGGTGTCAATACAGCTACACAAGTGCACGCACATAAAACTTTGTTGATCTCAATGCTTGTAAAAAAATTATTTGTGTTAAATTCATATAAATCAGCGATTAAAAAAATCGGAAGTAAAAAAAAAAAATCATAAATCAATGATTTTTTTGGAGTGATTGAAATCATGATTTAAATCAATGATTTAAATTAAATGATTTAAACCAAGCAACCATGTATCCAGATATCTGAAATAAGGAGGACAATGTCAGGGGTAAATAATTATGTCAATATTATAGCAATATTAGACATAAAAACATAAAATGTACCAAAATATATCAATATCTTACTTTGGTTTCTGGACCAAAGGTGTACAATACTTTCTATAACTTTTTACGTATATGGTATATGTCAATTATATTATTTTTATCACAAAATAATGCTAGTTCATTTTGAAACAAAACAACACCAACTGATTCTGTAAATAATTTAATAACATTCAGTGACAACCCGAAATATAACTTCACCACCTTTATTTGTCATTGCCGCCAGATTTATATAGAGTTGGTGACATACTATAATTTGTTGACCCCGCTGCAACGGTGTCAGTTTCATATTCCTATGAAATATACCCAATTGTAGGTGTACCCAGTATCACAAACAATGTTGTGAGTGTGTATGTAGATGTAATCAGGGCCAGATTCAGGAGTTAGCACCTACGTTTCACCAGTGGATGTACAAGATGTTTCAAAACATACGTTTCAAAATAAATACGCTAATGCAGAACACAATCACTGTGGACTGTTCTCCCGGCAGTCTAACTACATGTTCCAATCACTCGATGTGAGGACTGCTGCTGGTGCCTTCCAATAATATAAACAATACATGGGGATAGCTTTGATAAATAGACACACATGTTATCTTCAATGGTCAACCTGGCCCTGTATTTAGTTTTCAGTGCTGTCATGGCTGAAAAGCCAGCCTCACAGGGGTCGGTGGTTTTGAATGGCATCAACACCTTCATTGCTGCATCATGACATACATGGAACTCAGCTCCACACTGGAACCAAAATGTTTCCAATTGCACTTCACTGAAACAAGCTTTCATGGTGCCATTAGTTGATAAGTTAATGAGCTCTTCCAAGAGTATGGATGGGGAATTGGCTGGAAGTTGTTCCTCTGTGCTCTCAGTAAATGGGTTTGCAATCCAGTGGTAAGAAGCTGCTTGCTCCTCTGTGAGTTCATGGAAATAACTGTTAAATTTGTCCAACAACATTGACAGGTAC
>OY759264.1:46488496-46744144 GCA_963662155.1 Lamellibrachia columna | reverse complement strand
TAGTGGGGAGAGGGAAAAGTACAGAGAGTTACAAAAGAGGTACCGAGAGAGTGGAAAGAAAGGGGTCAGACAGATGTTATGATTAGAGATGGGAAAATAGTGAAACGCAGGGATGGAACTAAGGGACAAAATGACATGAGGGGTGTCCATGAGAAAGCAAATCAGACTCGGAAAGAGAAGGAGACAGGAGCACAAGCTCAAACAACAACTAGGGAAAAGGGAGCCGTAGCAACAGCTGGAAAAAAAGCCTGTGACAAAAAGCTACAGTCACGTGCTGTTACCCCCAAACGGGGAGAAGTTGTAAGCACTCAGCAAAACGAACAAAAAGAAAACTCTAGCACACACAAAGCACATTGTATTCCAATTTTGGACACAAAATATTATTTATTTGATTGTTACTATGCAAATGCACAGAAATTAAATAATAAAATGGATGAATTTAGAGAGGTGGTAACAGTACTGAAGCCTAAAGTTATTGCCATTAGAGAATCCTGTAGTGAAGGTAAAAGTGAAGGTGATATTAATCTGGAAGGTTTTACCCCATACAGAGTTGATCGTGGAAGAGGAGTCATTCTCTATATTGAGAATTACTGTCAGCACCATGTACATATCTAAACAACACTGATTTTGAGTCGTCCGTATGAAGTATAATCACACTAAATAAGAGGAACAAACTACTAGTAGGATGCATATATAAGAGTACGGGCTCAACTGAACAACATACCAAGTTGCTTATTAGTTTAATGAACCAAGCAGTCGAGAAACACGGAATAACTCACCTACTGATTTTTGGGGACTTCAATTTCCCTGAAATTAACTGGAAGAGCTGTTTGTTGAAAGCTGGTGATAACTCACTTCCACCAAATTTTTTTGATGTAACACAGGACTTATTCCTGAAACAACATGTTGATTTTAACACAAGATTTAGGAAAGGAAATGGACCGTCAATGCTAGATTTAATTTTCACAAACGAGGATTATATGATTGAGAACCTAAAATCTATTGCACCACTGGGGAAAAGTGATCGTGTTGGATTGGTATGGACATTCCTTACATACTCGGCTTTAGATACAAGGGTATATGGTGGGAAAAGATACGATTACTGGAAAGCGAATATGGCAGCTATGAATGCAGCCTTTCATAATATTAAGTGGGAAGAAGAAATGGAAACAAAAGGTGTAAATGTGAGTTGGAAATACTTTAATTTGAAAATTGAAGAGGGAGTGAAAAAAATTTCCTAATAAGGGAGAGGAAGAAGCCAAACCCTAAAGCCCTTTGGCAAACTAAGAGAGTCTGTAGATCGGCAAAGAAACATATTCTACTTTGGAAAAGGTATGAAAAAACTGGTAGGAACAAAGAATATGAAGAATATAAGAAGCAAAGAAATAAAAACAATAGTATCCGGAAAAAACACAAAGGGAGTACGAAAAGAAGCTTTTGAAGAGAATGAAAGACAAACCAAAGCTTCTCTATAGCTATGTAAGAAGTAAGCAAAAGGTAAACCAGTCATACCACATTTAAGAAAGGAGGATGGTGAAACCACAACAAATGACCAGGAAATAGCTGATGTTCCAGAGAAGTTCTTTGAATCAGTATTTACAATGGAATAGGGTGGTGATAATATTTTACCGGAATTTGAAAACAGAGTTCCAGAAAACAAGGTTTTAAACGAGATCACATTTACTGAGCTAGATATATTTATAAAGTTACAGCAGTTAAAAGAAGACAAGGCTTGTGGTCCAGATGGTATACATCCAAATATATTGAAGGATTGTGCTGAAACCTTAGCTAAACCGTTGTTTCTAATATTTACGGAATCATCGTCTAGTGGTGTAGTACCATTAAATTGAAAATTGGCAAACATTTCTCCAATTTATAAGAAGGGATCCCGGTCTATAGCTGGTAATTATAGACCAGTGAGCTTAACTTGTCTACCCTGTAAACTGATTGAATCTTGTGTGAAGAATGTAATGTTAAAACTTTTATTAAAAAATAATTTAAATACCACAGACCAACATGGTTTTACAAAGGGTCGTTCTTGCCTAACAAATGTGTTAGAAACTATTGAAAGTTTAACAGAAGATGTGGATCAGGGAGATAGTGTTGATGTTATTTTGATGGATTTTCAAAAAGCATTTGACAAAGTCCCGAAAAAGAGGTTGTTCAGAAACTATCTGCCTATGGAATACTAAAGGTAAAGTTTTAGAATGGATTGCTGATTTTCTATCAGATAGAAAAATGCGAATTATGGCAAGAAGTGAATATTCTGAATGATTTGATGTCTTAGTGGTTTGATGTCATTAGTTTGATGTCATTAGTGGTGTTCTCTATTCTCTTTTTAATTTATGTAAATGATATAACAGAGACAGTAAATAGTAATGTAAAAATGTTTGCTGACGACACCAAAATATTCAGAACATTAAAAAACAAATCTGACTGTGAAATCTTACAAGCTGATTTAGATAACTTAAGTGAGTGGAGTAATAGATGGTGCTTAACGTTCAACACTAGCAAATGTAAAAGGATGCACATAGGCAAAGACAATCCAAAATTCGATTACACCATGACAACCGAAAATGATAATATCCTTTTAGCAGAAACAGTTCAAGAGAAGGATCTAGGTGTCTGGATTTCAAATAATTTGAAATGAGAGAAACAAGTTGTTGCAGCAACCCAACAAGCTGTGGTGGTTTTGTGTTCTGTAAAGAGAGCATTTATTCACTTTGACAGAGAAACGTTTAACATTGTTTATAATTCATATATTAGACCACATCTAGAAGATTGCGTACAGGCATGGTCACCTTATTATGCAAAAGATATTTTAATGCTTGAGAAAGTCCAACGCTGGTAATAGGATTAAAGGAATTTAACACAACTAAAACTTTATAGACTTGAAGAACGGAGATTACGAGGTGATTTAATTTAATTTAAACTTTTAAGAGAAAGAGCTCCAAAATCTGCTCATTTGAGCGATAATAGGGGATTATACAGTGGCGCCCCTGGCGGCAATAAGCGCACGACCAATCAGAACGCTCCATTTCAACCAATCAGAATGAGCTCCAAAATCTGCTCATTTTTACTGATTCAAAAAGACACATATACTACTCACGTGTCTACGAGCTATCGATGAGAGAGAGCCACGACTGCGCGTTTGCGTACGGCTGTCGTATTCACTCTTTGTTTAGCCATAAGAAAGGATTCTGCTCCGAGTCCAACTACCTTGCCGAGGACGTGTGGCAGCTCTAGCTTATTTTCTCAGTAGGGGAGAGCGGGGAGAAATGGGACGGTGGTGAAGTCGGACACAGCATTTTCAGCCAATCGGACTCAAGTTAGCATCTTTTTTTGCAAATACGGACCACTTGCATTCCGTGTGCTGCTATAAGAATGGTAAGATCATTCCCATTCATGCGGAGCGGCAACTAGCCAATTGACGGTGGAATTATCTGGAGTGAGACCAGTATTCACTATGTGTCGTATCTCAGCGGTTCTCAATCATTTTATTCTTGGGGGCAAAATTTAACGGACCCCCCCCCACATAGGATATGGCACCCCCCGCCTTTTCGCTACAATGATGTTAAAAGTTATTGGTTTCAAAAATGATGTGTTTATTAATGTTTAAAAGAAAACGTGTTTGCTGTTGCTAATACCATTACAAACATGTTTAAATTAAAAAAAATGTCACAGTATATCAATATGTTAGCTTGGGTTGATCTCAGTTTAATTTAATATGGCTATGGCTTAAGCTTTACTTATTCAATGAGAACCATGTTAAACTGTTTGTTAAGCATGACACAAATCAACTGGTATTTCAAAACATACATTTCAAAGTTCCAATCACTCAATGTGAGGACTACTGCTGGTGCCTACCAATAACACAAACAATACCTGGGGATAGCTTTGACAAACAGACACACATGTCGTCTTCAGTGGTCCTGGCCCTGTATTTAGTTTTCAGTGCTGTCATGGCTGAAAAGCGTCACACGGGTAGGTGGTGCTGAATGGTATCATCATCTTCATTGCTGCATCATGACATGCCTGGAACTCAGCACTACACTGGGACCAGAATGTTTCCAATTGCACTTCATTGAAACGAGCTCTCATGGTGCCATTAGATGGTAAGTCAATGAGTTCTTCCAAGAATATGGATGGGGAATTGGCTGGAAGTTGTTCCTCTATTGGTTTGCAATCCACTGGTAATAAGCTGCTTGCTCCTCTGTGAGTTCATGGAAATAACTGTTAAATGTGTCCAACAACCCTGACAGGTGCACTGTTACCTGACGTTTGATGACACCGAAATCCATGTTTCTCCCCAGAATGAATGTATGCATCTATTCAAACATGTCAGTGATTCCTGATGAGGCAAGAGTTTTCCAGTTTTAACTTTCTTTTGAATGTCTCGACTCGTTTGTGCTGGGCATTGCTGTTTTTGTTTGCACCCTGCATCGTTTTATTGAGCTTGTTGGTTTCACTGACTATATCTGCAAGATAGCTGAGTTGTGCAAGCCATTTCTCATCACTCAAGTGCTCCGCCAGATTATGCCTCTTGTACGAGAGGAAAATACACAGCTCTTCCCTTATGCTGAACAGGCGTGTGAGCATCAGTCCGCGGGATAACCATCTCACCTCTGTGTGCATGAACGGGGAGTGGTGATCAGCGCCCACTTCTTCAAAGAGTGCGGTGAATAAACCTGGAGTTTGTGGCTCTTGCTTTAACAAAGTTCACAATGGTCACGACAGTGTTCATAACCTCGTGAAGCCCTAGTTCAATGTCCTTTGCAGCAAGTGCGTCTCTGTGCAAAAAACAGACTGATTATTTTAAGTTAAGGTAACTGTCTTCATATCTTCAACAGTTTGCCTGGCTAACATTATCCGAACAAGTATGCCTTTTACTGACTTATCAATCTGTGAATTTTATTTACTGGCACTAGTTTTGTGGAGGATGGGCGAGTAATAAATTTGTAAATTTTCTTCTCCGTTTGACGATGCGATGCACCAAAAAGTTCGCCGCAAAGCTCCGCAAGAAACCACAAGGAGGCGCTGCTTATAGTTACACCTTGAAGTTCATTTTGAAACTATTGCAAAACTATTGCGTGTGGTAATCGTGGAGCATTGCGTTTAATTTTCATTTTTCGATCGTTGTACGGCAGTAAATTTATAGTTGTATTAACGTGATGTGTATATATGTGTGGTAGGTACACGAGGAGAAATTTGGCGGCTATAGTTGGTCGTTTTCATAGTTAGGTCAGAAACTTTATTTTTTTTTTTTACCAGGTAATTTAAAACTATTGTTTTCCCCTGCCATCTCGCGGACCCCCTGGCAGCTCTCTGTGACCCCCTGGCAGCTCTCTGCGGCCCCCCAGTTTGCCGAGGAACCCCGGTTGAGAAACGCTGCTGCAGATCACAATATAATTGTTTCCACTATCAAAACGATTGCTAGGCTTGCATCGACACCAAACCATGACGACTTATTAAACTTCTTGACATCCTCTTTACTTACCTGACCGAGATCCCGGGCAATAAGGCAAGAATTATGGTCAGGGTTAAGACTATCGGTGATAATATTAGGAGTCATTAATAAAGTACGTCAGCATTACATGGGTGTGGAAGGGGGGTCCCTGGGCCAGCGTTACGTAACGATTTTCTAAATGTTGGCTCGTCTAGCTGTCAATATCCGACAGATAGGCCAATATGCCATCAATACGCTCGAGATTGTTTGAGGGAACGTCAAACGTATTACCACAAACAACCGTATCAGGCACGTGATACAATACTCGTTGAATGTTCAAAAAGTTGATGGTCGCGTGAATTTAGACCCATGGATACTTGTGTTGGTTGTAGAATATATTTTTATTTTGTATTGGCCATCGTGCGTGCATTCTATTATCTTTTTATTGTGTATTGGCCCTCGGTCTGCGACCTAGCACCAATACGTGGGTGCGTGCTTTGTAATATACTTAATATATACCGCCCAGATGGCGCTACGTACTCTCAAACGGTTTACGTACCGAAGTATTCGCCGCGCGCGGTTTCTGCGAGTGTAGGAAGTTAACGTTTTACGTAGCGAACATTTGTTTTATCATAAAAAACACAAAGAACCCTTGATATACGGGCTATTTCGAAAAAAAATAAAGGCGTTACGTTTCATTCGTGGGGTCGTAGATTAATCCCTGAAAGTTTGGCGCCCGAGGTGCAAGCCGTCTAGGAGCAAAACGTGAACAAACATACAAACATAAGCTAGCTCGATTATAGTTAGATAAGGCGATAACAAGACAATCCGGTTTTCGCTAGGTGGCAACAGCTTACCGTGCCTAATATTCCATCCCGCTGGTCATCAGGAGTTTCTGACTTCATCAATGTCAGTGAATACAGATTCACAGCCCAGCGTAGCTGCTAGCGCCATCGAGGGCGATAGGCATATAATACAACTACATGCATATTATTATTTCTCGTCAAATAAACTGCGTTTTTCGACAAAGGCTAAAGCATTACTTTGACAAAATGCGGGCCCACTTCAATTTCGCCGTTATTAACAATGCACTATTTTTAATTACCGTGCACAGTGCATACACATTGCATATTTGTCTACTGGACATTTACATTTTCAAACATATTGTGAGCAAAACACATTTAATCACCTTTTTCAGAGCTCGATTTCGCATTTTTAACCTGCATTTAGCACCATCTTGCTCCATTATTCGCCAGATGGCGGCACTCAAAGCAGGTTAAATATGCGAATTCGAGCATCGAAAAGGTGATTAAATATGTTTTTACGCACAGCATGTTTACTAATTTACATGTTCCGTAGTTCAGTTTGCAATGTGCATGCATTGTGCAAGGTTTCTATATATAATGTATGACATAACGGTGACATTGTGGTGGGCCCGGATTCTAGAAAAAGTGCCGCTACAGCAGATGGACTCCGACATGTATCAGGATATGAAGTATAATGTTAATAAACGACAGCTATCTCGAAGCGAGTTGCATTTGTCGAAAACAAAGAGCACCGATGCGACCGATAAAAGTTCAATACCATTTAAGGGAAGGCAATGTTAGTTGAGCCATTTTTTATTCTTTTTGATTTATAAGGCGCAATCATATGCATAAGTCAAAATTGTTTTACTAACATAAACTATAATTATTAGTACATAATTTTATAAGATAATATATCTAGCATGCATATATAGTTATATATCGCTAATTAAAATAGGGTTGGTAAGATGGCTCAACTAACACTTGATGTGGGGTAAGTTGAGCCAGTGTAGCGTAAGTTGAGCCAGTGTAGCGTAAGTTGAACCAGTGTAGCGTAAGTTGAGCCAGTGTAGCGTAAGTTGAGCCAGTGTAGCGTAAGTTGAGGCAGTGTAGTTGCGTAAATGCTTTATTTGTATAATTTACGTAGGCCTTGTACAAAAAATCCGTAACAACTCAGCCAACACATCTACCCAATGGGTACAACACGTCTCTGACAAGTCTACGCGCTTAATAAATCGACATACTTAATTAATATAGACTTATATGCCAATCGCAACCTGTGTAACTAATTGCTGATATGTTGTCTCGTACATTTGCGATGTCCCAATTTGCTCTGAAAAATGAATTCCTTTTGTATTTTGGGGTAAAGAACACTCGTCTTCGTTCTTTAACCGCTCCTCAACTAACCCTCCCTTGGGCCTTGGATGGCTCAACTAGCCCCGTTTCGACAATTAAGTTTATTTAGTTAACTTCTCATTAAAGCGCGAAGTAATGTAAATAATATTCATCTCTGTGCATAGTTAGACCATTTGTAAGTGAACAGACAATAAAGTCAGGTCACGTGCGTTGATAGTTTACACACTTGCAGACATTCATCACAATTGCCAAGTTTCGAAAAACATAAAAAAACATACTTTTAACTCACATTTTCTGACCATTGTGACAAATGGCACTTATTATACATCAATCATGTTCTAATAACATGTTCAATCATTGGGTGGTACCATGTAACTGTCGTTGCTGTAGTTTCTCAGGAAACATGGGTGGCTCAACTAACCCAATGGCTAAACTAACACTGCCTTCCCCTAACGCCTATGATGGAATCACTTAGTGCAGACGACACACGTGATCACCCATTGTGGGATATCTTGGTACATATGACGACACACGTGAGTGTCCACGATGGAATCACTTAGTACAGACGACACACGTGAGCGCCCATCCATGGATGTAATTGGGGCAAGGGAGAGCGTAGCCACAGTGTCCCTCGACCGTGTAGAACCAGGCACCGCCCTGACTTCCCCCAGCTCCCTCGATCACCTCCGGGGCCTCGTCCATGCATTCGAACGTCGCCCTGTATTCAGTAGAATGATGACTCGTCGTCAAGTAGCCGCCGTACTCTCGCGTCCACCCGTCCGGACACTGCTTCCGTGCTGGCACCATCACCTTCACGTGACGCTCTGTCACGTGACACACTGCACACGGCACGTTGTTGTTGAGTAGTGCCCCCGCGTAGTTGGTCTGAAAAGTATCCGTGACATTAAACTCAGAGTGGAGGATAGAAGGAGAAGGGGAAGACCGCGACAGGGCTGGTAGGACTGTGTGAAGAGAGATTTGGCGGGATTGTTAGGAGAGTGGAGAATGAGAGCGAGGTATAGTGGGGAGAGGGAAAAATACAGAGAGTTACAAAAGGTACTGAGAGAGAGGAAAGAAAGGGATCAGACAGATCTTATGATTAGAGATGGGAAAATAGTGAAGCGCAGGGATGGAACTAAGGGACAAAATGACATGAGGGGTGTCCATGAGAAAGCAAATCAGACTCGGAAAGAGAAGGAGACAGGAGCACAAGCTCAAACAACAACTAGAGAAAAGGGAACCGTAGCAATAGCTGGAAAAAAGCAGGTGACAAAAAGCTACGGTCACGTGCTATTACACCCAAACGGGGAGAAATTGTAAGCACTCAGCAAAACAAACAAAAAGAAAGCATAAGCACTAGCACAAACAAAGCACAATGTACTCCAATTCTGGACACAAAAGATTATTTATTTGATTGATACTATGCAAATGCACATAGTTTAAATAATAAAATGGATGAATTTAGAGAGGTGGTAACAGTACTGAAGCCTAAAGTTATTGGCATTACAGAATCCTGTATTGAAGGTAAAAGTGAAGGTGATATTAATCTGGAAGGTTTTACCCCATACAGAGATGATCGTGGAAGAGGAGTCATTCTCTATATTGAGAATGGCTTACAGTCAGCACCATGTACAGAACTAAACAACACGGATTTTGAGTCGTCTGTATGAAGTATAATCACACTAAATAAGAGGGACAAACTACTAGTAGGATGCATATATAAGAGTACGGGCTCAACTGAACAAAATACCAAGTTGCTTATTAGTTTAATGAACCAAGCAGTCGACAAACACGGTATATCTCACCTATTGATTTTGGGGACTTCAGTTTCCCTGAAATTAACTGGAAGAACTGTTTGTTGAAAGCTGGTGATAAGCTCACATTTATGGAAGGAAATGAACCGTCAATGGTAGATTTAATTTTCACAAACGAGGATTATATGATTGAGAGACTAAAATCTATTGCACCACTGGGGAAAAGTGATCAAGTTGGATTGGTGTGGACATTCATTACATACTCGGCTATAGATACAAGAGGAAAAAAGGGAAAAGATACGATTACCGGAAAGCGAATATGGCAGCTATGAATGCAGCCTTTCATAATATTAAGTGGGAAGAAGAAATGGAAACAAAAGGAGTAAATGTGAGATGGAAATATTTTAAGTTGAAAATTGAAGAGGAAGTGAAAAAAGTGCCATTAAGGGAAAGGAAGAAGCCAAACCCTAAAACCCCTTAGCAAACTAAGAGAGTCTGTAGATCGGTAAAGAAACAGATTCAAATTTGGAAAATATATGAAAAAAACTGGTAGGAAAAAAGAATATGAAGAATATAAGAGGCAAATAAATAAAAACAATAGTATCCGGAAAAAGCACAAAGGGAGTACGAAAAGAAGCTTTTGAAGAGAATGAAAGACAAACTAAAGCTTTTCTATAGCTATGTAAGAAGTAAGCAGAAGGTAAAACCAGTCATACCACATTTAAGAAAGGAGGACGGTTAAACCACAACAAATGACCAGGAAATAGCTGATGTTCTACGGAAGTTCTTTGAATCAGTATTTACAATGGAAGATGGTGGTGATAATATTTTACCGGAATTTGAAAACAGAGTTCAAGAAAGCAAGGTTTTAAATGATATCACATTTACTGAGCTAGATATATATTGATAAAGTTACAGCAGTTAAAAGAAGACAAGGATTGTGGTCCAGATGGTATACATCCAAAGATATTGAAGGATTGTGCTGAAACATTAGCTAAACCGTCGTTTCTAATATTCACGGAATCATTGTCTAGTGGTGTAGTACTATTAGATTGAACATTGGCAAACATTTCTCCAATTTATAAAAAGGGATCCCGGTATATGGCTGGTAATTATAGACCAGTGAGTTTAACTTGTCTAGCCAGTAAATTAATGGAATCTTGTGTGAAGGATGCAATGTTAAAACCTTTATTAAAAAACAATTTAAATACCCCAGACCAACATGGTTTTACAACGGATCGTTCTTGCCTAACAAATGTGTTAAAACTATTGAAAGTTGGACAGAAGATGTGGGTCAGGGAGATAGTGTTGATGTTATTTTGCTGGATTTTCAAAAAGCATTTGGTTGTTGCAGAAACTATCTGCCTATGGAATACGAGGTAAAGTTTTAGAATGGATAGCTGATTTTCTATCAGATAGCAAAATGCGAATTATGGTAAGAAGTGAATATTCTGAATGGTTTGATGTCATTAGTGGTGTTCCGCAAGTATCAGTATTGGACATGTTCTCTTTTTAATTTATGTAAATGATATACCAGAGACAGTAAATAGTAATGTAAAAATGTTTGCTGACGACACCAAAATATTCAGAATATTAAAAAACAAATCTGACTGTGAAATATTACAAGCTGATTTAGATAACGTAAGTGAGTGGAGTAATAGATGGTGCCTAACGTTCAACACTAGTATATGTAAAAGGATGTATATAGGCAAAGACAATCCAAAATTCGAGTACACCATGACAACCGAAAATAGTAATATCGTTTTAGCAGAAACAGTTCAAGAGAAGGATCTAGGTGTCTGGATTTCAAATAATTTTAAATGGGAGAAACAAGTTGTTGCAGCAACCCAACAAGCTATGGTGGTTTTGAGTTCTGTAAAGAGAGCATTTATTCACTTTGACAGAGAAACGTTCAACATTGTTTATAATACATATATTAGACCACATCTAGAATATTGCGTACAGGCATGGTCACCTTATTATGCAAAATATATTTTAATGCTTGAGAAAGTACAACGCAGGGCAACAAAACTGGTAATAGGATTAAAGGAATTTAACACAACTAAAACTTTATAGACTTGAAGAATGGATATTACGAGGAGATTTAATTGAAACTTTTCAGTTGTTAACTGGGAAAGAGAACATAGACCCAGATCAATTTTTTGTTTACATTAATCTAAATAACCTCAGAGGCCACAGTAAAAAATTAAACAAACAACAATGTATGAAGCTATGCAGACGCCGATTGTTCAGTCAAAGGGTGGTGGATGTATGGAATTCCTTGTCCAACGATATTATATCTGCACCCTCTACTAACATTTTTAAAAACAGAATATATAAAAACTGGGTTAAGATATGGGCAAATTATAAAAGGCGTATCTCTAGCCTTACAAATGCTCATTATTTGAAAGTGTGTAAGTGTAAGTGGGGTGGAGACGGATGGTTGAGACAGCAGTGAAACGGAATCATTGGTGGAAGGAGAAGAAAACAAATTCGCACTGGCTATTTCCCGAGCAGCTCTGGAAATAACAGACGATAATTCGTTATTTCCCGAACAAACCGGAAGCTAATTTATCCAATCAAAACGCATGAGGGATTAAGTTTGCGTGTTGGGCTGAATTTTCGAAATACTTCGATGATTGGATGGAAGAAAATCATTGCCAGTTTTCCATCTCATCTTCAAGAAGTTAATCAAGCCAGTCATCTCAGGCAATGCACCAATCTTTATCTAGCGAAGCTCCTGTGCAACTACGTTCGCTGGAGTGCAAGCGCTACTAGTGTGGGAGCCCAGAGCTTTTATTTATGTAAACGACGCTAAAATTGGAAAAAGGTTTGACCCCATAGACTGAAGGGACCAACCCCCGATATCCCAAAAATGCGTTTCTGCCGTGTTTGGGCTGGAGAGGTTGAGGCCGAAACCACTTGTCAAAGGGGGCAAAAAGTATATTCATTTATGGGAATGGCGCCAAGTCTAAAAAAACAGTGCCAAATGTTACCTTGCTCTGAAAATAACCCTGTGGCAGTGATCAGCCCTTATTTCCAGAGCTGCTCTAAAAATAAGCCTTTGATCAGCCCTTATTTCCAGAGTTGCTCTGGAAACAAGGCATATGTATACCAACTGAGCTTAATACATTACGCTGTAGTCTAGGATACCCGATTTCATAGAATTGCGCATGCACTTATTGGTCGCGCTGGTTAACACGTCAATCATCAGTCAACCGAAGGATTTATAGAATATACTATTTTTAGAACACATTCTGAGTAAACCACTGGCGTGATATTCTTGATTTTAGTTGCACATGGTTAGTTTTTATTATCTCTTTTGGGTGCATAGCCACAAAACCATGACTTCTGATTTAAATAGTGTGTGCGTGCCCCCGCTTGCATGCGTGCGCTCGTTTGAAATTTGTATAGCTGTCATTTTTATATTAAATTTTACTTCATTGTGATGGACAAATTTTAACCACTGACTAGCCTAATAAACAAAATCTCACCTTCAGAAAAGGAGAGTTGGCAGTGGGGAACTTGTACTCAGCACCGTACATATAAGTGCCCGACCCAATGCCGTCAACGTGTTGACCCCACTGCGGGTCCCGGGGTAGACACTGGTAGTTGGCGCCACCTCCTTTGACGGAGTGGTAAGAGCCGCCAGCTATGCCTAATGAACAACAACCAATGCAATGTCAGGATGGCTTTAAATAAACACTACATCACATCATTTTATTTTTAATTGCTATTTTTTATTCATATCGTATCATACCGTGCACATGTACCAACAATACGCCACACACATCTGGTGACCAGGTGTAGGAAGTTCAAGTCACTTGTCAGGTTGAAAACAGGATTGTGACATTTTCTGTTTATGGCTGCCACTGGAGGTAACATCCGAGTATTTATTGTTATCACTTACACCAATAAGTGTTTTCACCTTAGCTAAGCGGTGGGCCTATGGAATGCCCTGTAAACTCGTCCATGGCATTTAATGACACAAACGTTGAACAGTTAGCTTTGGTGCATTTAGGTAGCCTAAAGGACAGTTTACACGAATGATTTATGCCCCCAATTGGTTTGGCGAGACTATGTCGCATGAAAAAGAGAAGCTAAATTAGGTGTGCGTGTAAACGAGCTATGTGTCTAGAGACTTCAAGTACGACCTATTGACTGGCCCACATGAGTATTAATGAATGGTCATGACGGGTACACCTGCACTCTGTCGCGGCGGTCGCTGAATGGCCACTGTCGAGATGTCGGCCAACAGTCGTTCGAATTGGGGCTGGCCTAAATTCCGGCGACACAATCGTAGCCACAAATTTACCTTTGTATTGACAAATTGACCATTGTAGCCCAACCAATCTGACAATTAATTCCTCGTGTAAATGGGTCTTAATAAGGGTGCGACTCACATTCGTGGCGACAAACAGCCGTAACAATAATAATAATAATAATTAAACAGGCACGTAATTCGGTGAAACAGAGGACACCAGGGAGAAAGGCCAGAGTCAACATGGAGCGTGTCGACCGAAGCTGCCATGACGATGACGGTGATGATGACGGTGATGATGATGATGACGGTGATGATGATGACGTAGATGATGACGGTGATGGTGATGATGATGGTGATTAGGGTGACCAACTACTTCTTTCATATATATATATATATATATATATATATATATATATATATATATATATATATATATATATATACATTCCAGTGTGGGTCGGACGGTTTTTTAAAGAGCATACCTACGAAAAACCTTTAAGATACACTGGCCAACGAAAATATATAATGAAGACATATACAACCTGTACAACCTGTACAACCTGTACATCCTGTACAACCTGTACAACCTATACAATCTGTACAACCTGTACAACTTATACAACCTACACAACCACACTTGTGTGTCACCAATCTCAGAAGACATCAAGATCAGACGATGGAGTTGATTGGCCAAACACTTTAGAAAGATATAAAAAACAACACAACAATAGCATCAATCTGGCCCTTGGAGGTAAACGGAAGAGAGGAAGACCAAAATCAACACGAAGAAGGACTTTGGAAGTAGAGAGAAAACAACTTGGATAGAAGTCTTGGAAGATGGCAGAGATCTCACGAAATGGGGGACGTGACTGAGTGGGTTTATGCACCAACTGGGGTGCGAAGACGATAAGTAAGTAAGAAAGTAGGTCGGACCTATGGCAAGTACACCATCAACAGGTCTCTTATGGCGGGCATAGGTGGGGCAGTTGTAGCAGATTTAAGTTTGAGTTGGGGCAGTAAAAATAGCCTTGTGATGACCTAGTAGTACTGCTTTAAACAACCGTTAGCTATCAGAATACATATTAATTACATACCTGCATACAACAGCGTGGCGTTCCCCGGACAAGTTTTTCTCCCCCAGCGGACGTACACCGCTCCGCCAGTCGAATCTTTATGTCCGGCCCCGGAGGTGCCACCTGGCGCAGGATAACAACACGAAATAAGCAAAGGTGTATGTACTTGTATGTTAACATTAAAGTTGATGCACATATTCGTGTGTGCGTGCTTGTGTGAGCCTAAATACTAAACAGTATTCCAAGAAATTAGATAAATGGAAATCACTAAATGCCAGAATACAACAATACCAACACGTTATTTCGAGATACATCCATATATTTAACACAGGGGCCAACAAATATAATGTTCAGTGCTCGGCCCGGGCTGGTGTAAATATGTGACCATGAGCACGGAATGGAAAATATTTAGGCACTCAAATATACTTTTTGTCGAAAGCATGTCATAATAGTTATTGCATTTAAAAAACATATCCTGGACTCAACCATGTACGCATTTTAACTAAGAACGGAAAACTGTGCGTCAATTAATAACACAAGTTAATGTTGTTTTGTCGAGGGCGAGTTTATTAAGTCAACTCAACATGGTGAGCCTTCATTACTTAAATTACCTGTGGGGATCAACCCTTTGCAGCACATTGGGGCACTGATGCTGTTAAAGGAAGGAAGGAAAGAAGGAAGTGTGAAGGGAGGGAAGGAAAGAACGAACAAACAAATGAACGAACGAATGAACGGTCAAAATCTCCAAGGCTTTTAATAGGCCGCGCCGTATTGTTAGTGTAGTAGACTGGGCCAAAGTGTTTTACTATAATATGACAGGGCAAGCCTTGCTTTGTTTTCCCGTCACAAGGTGGCAGCACCCATTTTAAATGTATATTTTATTTTATACTAGGGGGATTAGCTAGGTAAATAGCTAAACATAGTAAATGTCATGCTGTTTAAATTAACAAGTAGATGACTGAACCTGCCACGTGGCAATGGTCACGTAAGATGCTGGTAACTATCTTTTGACTTACGATATCTGACCTGAGCAGGGCAGCATCTAATCAGCTGGTCAGTGGCACATAATTTATTAACCAAAATTATGTTTCTGGTGCAGAAATTATTCCAGCTAAAATGTTAAGACTGGCAAAACATACACCTTACAATGGAAATCCTTTGGCACCGTCCCAGAGGAACTGTTACCGCAAGGTGACGGTATCAGTAAAAAAATGGATTGTACCCATATAGTTTCATCATTAATCATTCCCCTATTTACTAGAGGGGGAAGACCACACTACAAAATTGCATTGGTGGCCATGTTAATGTTTTGCTTGATTATAAGAATACGTGACCACTAAAAATTCTGAAACTTTTTCACAGCAACTGCCATCATCTCATTGACATGCTGACAGTTTTGTCAAAATCACATACCTCCAGTTCTTTTAAAACGACGTGCGATGCCCTTAAATTTTTACAAAAATAGCCATGTATTCATGCACCCACGTGGCCCATAGCAGAAAATTTCCCATAAATCCCTCCGCCTGTTAAACTCTAAAAAAAATGCACAATTTCACAGCCAATAGCTTCTACAAAGAAACCTGTGAATATGCCTGCTCAATTGCACTTATGTCACACCGTATGAATTGTTTAAATTCACATATCACAATTTAATACGCCCTACATTCATGTGAAACAATAAACAGGAAGGTCAACTGTGGTCTTACCACAAATAGTGAAGTTTTTTTGAGAAAGTGCCCACTTTTCTACCAAGTTGCGGCACGATGTATATGTAGACATACATAACACTCCAGCTTGTCACGTCATTATTATTTGTTTGACGGCCAAGTCTAAACAATGCCTTGACCATAATATTAGCTGAAAACCAGTCACACAATTTAATTATAGGTCGATTTTGACACTTGATAAATCATAGATCATGTACACTAGATTTATAGAGCATTGCGAACTAATGAAGCCTGCTTATTGTCTCTTTCAATACACCAATGAGTTTATTTTCAAATTAATATTTATATAATTGCTTGATTTTTAGCCAAACATTGCATAATTGTGTCAGAAAATTTACAATTTGTTACATTAAACAGGATTTCGGGTAAATTCCAATATGTCAGACTTGTCAAATTTTATTGTTTATATGACTGCTTCCATCCTTCTAGTTGATGAGATACAAGGCGAACGGCTTGATTTGGATACACCACCATAAAGCGGTATCACATGATCAGATACCCATTGCAGCCAGATTTGAAAATGCTGATCAACACAATGCTTCCAGTGGCTGTGACACAACCAATATGCAACTATTCTTTCCAAATTTGTTACACAATTTTACCAATGCACTGGGCCACATAAGAAATATCACCAATGAATGTTCTAGTACAAAATGGCTACATGCTCCCTCACATAGTAGTGTCATACCCCCTAATTGTGACCAAATTTACATTTTGGCATCTGATCTGTACCATGCTATTCATGACTGCTACTGTTGTATGCCTTTTCCAAGCAAACTGTTCACCAATCCTATCAATATGTGCCTATGGGAATGGCTGTCTTCTGTAAACCACTTTTGGGTTAGAGTTAGGGTTAGCTAGGGATGGGGTTAGCTAGGTATGGGGTTAACTAGATATGGGGTTAACTAAGGTTAGGGTTGGATACCTTCATTTCCTTTAGCCCAAGCACAAAGTATGCACACAACATGAAATTGGTATTGATATGTGTTGATTATACATTTTGGAAAGGCAACAGTTATTGTTTATACCAAGAATTGCTTATTGTCTGCTTTTAGCTTACCAAAAGCTCTTTCATGCTATTTTAACATAATATTATGAACAATAAAAAAATTGTGCTTATTGACAATTAAATATCATATTAAACATTAATTTGTGCAAAATATCAGCTCGTGCACATCAAACGTTAAAGTACAAAACTAAAATGCACATTTGACATTTTTTATATTTAGTAGATAGATTATAGGACACTTCCTAAAGGAGATGGTTAAACAGTTTAAATAGTAGCGGCATTTAACCAGTAATGATTTTGTTGACTAGATGGAATCAATAAAATATATATTATTATCCAGCCTGACACCGAAAAGTCAAACACACACAACATGGGGTAGGTTAGCAACCGTTTTTATTTATTTTCAAAAATATGAGCCCTAATTATATTATCGGAATTGTAAATTATAAAAATATAAGAAATTTGTTATAACAAACTAATTATTTCATCCAAATTACCTGTAATATCCACAATTAAGCTAACAACAATGCCTAAAACATAAGCATATCAACATTTTATAACCGTGTTTGTGACCACGACTTCCATCTATTTGGGGTCAGACCACAGTACAAAATTGCATTGGTGGCCATGTTAACGTTTTGTCTGATTATAAGAAAACGTGACCACTAAAAATTCTTAAACTTTTTCACAGTAACTGCCGTCACCTCATTGACATGCTGACAAAGTTTTGTCAAAATCACATACCTCCAGCTCTTTTAAAACGCCCCGACGTGTGATACCCATAAATTTTTACAAAAATAGCCATGTATTCATGCACCCACGTGGCCCATAGCAGAAAATTTCCCATAAATCCCTCCGCCTGTTAAACTCTCAAAAAATGCACAATTTCACAGCCAATAGCTTCTACAAAGAAACCTGTGAATATGCCTGCTCAATTGCACTGACGTCAAACCGTATGAATTGTTTAAATTCACATATCACAATTTAATACGCCCTACATTCGTGTGAAACAATAAACAAGAAGGTCAACTGTGGTCTTACCCCTAGAGCGATAAGCCAGCTAGCTGCCAAGAATCAGGCTGGACCACCGGCCGGCATCTCACTGAACGACAGAAACAGTTCCAGCCACTGCCATAGCCAAAGGTGGTACTGTTTATAATGTGAACATATAAGTCTAGCATGTGAAAGTATTAAACTTGAACATGTCATTGTCCGCTAGCTTAGGCCGAGATGGGTAACTCGCGTGGTGGTATGCATGCATGCGTCTCAGCCCACATGGATGTTGATCCTTGACTAATGTTTTTAATGGGGTACATGCATGCACGTATATATATATATATATATATATATATATATACATACATACATATATATATATATATATATATATTCTGATTATTGCAGATTCCCGGATTTGACCACTTGCACTCATTAGCTGATACATGTATAGAGCACTTTACAAAGTTTAGTTTCGGTCATGTTAAGTGGTGCTACTGTTATAGTTAACTAGCGGGGTTCCCCGGTGATGCCCAGGTGTATTACTCACCGCAATCACATGCAGTACAACTAAATCGTATATGTACCGATGTGGTGTGAATGTTATGCGAATTATCCGTAGAACACCACTGAATACAATAACTCGACACAATCAAAATCTCAACGCATTACAATTAAACTGTATATTTACCACACACAGTTATTTGTGGCTACCGCATGACAAAGAAGGTTTCCATGGCAAACAACGGCGCAAATACTAACGCCGACGTTGTCAATACTTTTGGGAAGTGGTGTAGGCGGCGCGTGCTTCGCAGCAAAATACCGACTTCTGGGAAATGGTATAGTTTTTTGGAATCACGCCATGTTATTTTTGTGCCACGCTTCACTATGCATAACATGAGGTACAGACAAACCGCAATAACTTTAAAATTATTAAAATGCTGCATACATCCAGCGACACATGTGTAGGTGTCATTATTATATTTACGATGACATGGAAAAAACATTAATTCCACTAATTCCACTGTTGAAACTTCCGACTGAAATTGTGACCCCACCCCCGGGGAATTTCGAAAACCTGACCACCCCATGTCCGTTTTACGTGCCCACCAGACGACCGGACGAAGTTACGTCCCGATCGGCCCAAAGAAGAGGCTGTTGTGAAGGGACAATAGACATACACTTTGCTTTATAGATTAGATATGTTATGAGATTTGATATAAGTTTTAGGCAACTGTCCATACAGTTAAGCCAGGATCAGGTTGGTGCCCTCTCTCCCTTTGAAGTTATAATAATTAATCGCTTTTGGAGGTGGATGGGAGTGGGCTGATGTTGACCGTTCCGTAGAGACCAAGATCCAATTGACCAATATTTGTTTGTAGACAAGTGGAATGACAGTTAGGCTAGTCAGGTCATGCACATGTGAAATTGACAACATTTTTAACTGTTGAGTTTACGCTATTACGGGTTTATACATGTAGAGTACTAGTATTACATTAATACCTATATGTATGCCAGGGAATTTATGGATACACAATTATATTATTATATATATATTAGTACTGAATAAGATAACAGGTATTTTACATAATATTGTGAACAGCACCAATGTGTTGGAACTATATGGTACTTAATAGATGTTGATGTTTCATCTTATCTTACACTGGATACTATGATGTCCAAATAGCTTACTTGTGTTGCTTGTATTTGTTCAAGATAACGCAAGTCCTGGCTCACCCCTGATTGTGGCCAGTCGTCTTTAATACCGTCTTTTCTTTCATCTTTTATTTTTTGTTTTACCTTTTGTATTAATTTTGCTCTTTCTTTTCGTTGTATTTTGAACTTTCGTTGACATTTTGTACTTTGATATGTTACTGAAGTTAGATCAGGAGTGTAAATTGTGCAATGACTGAGAAACTTGGTTAAGTATAATGTGCCTACATGGTCTACTTGTTGCCATTTACTAGTAGAACTCGTGCCTACATGGTCTACTTGCTGCCAGTTACTAGTAGAACTCATGCCTACATGGTCTACTTGCTGCCAGTTACTAGTAAAACTCGTGCCTACACGGTCTAGCTATTTGCTGCCAGTTACTAGTAGAACTCGTGCCTACATGGTCTACTTGCTGCCAGTTACTAGTAAAACTCGTGCCTACATGGTCTAGCTATTTGCTGCCAGTTACTAGTAAAACTCGTGCCTAAATGGTCTAGCTATTTGCTGCCAGTTACTAGTAGAACTCGTGCCTACATGGTCTACTTGATGCCAGTTACTAGTAGAACTCGTGCCTACATGGTCTACTTGCTGCCAGTTACTAGTAGAACTTGTGCCTACATGGTCTACTTGCTGCCAGTTACTAGTAGAACTCGTGCCTACATGGTCTATTTGCTGCCAGTTACTAGGTACGCGACAATCGGCCTATATACGCGCTAATCGCTTTGGCCGCGACGTCGATCTCCGTGCTCGTTCGTTCGCCCGGTGACCGTGTTTTTGCTGCGTGTTTTGCTGGCGTATTTTAGGAGCTCCCGGATAACACTCATTGTGATGATGTAGTTAACATGTTCCGCTGACACGTCGTTTTCAAAATTTTCCAATCCGATTTGTAGAAGTAAAAAAATATTTACGTCAAAGTTTTTGACTGTCAAAGTCATTGACCATTTACCTGAAGGAAGCTAAATTTTTCTTTTAAACCTTTATAATTTATATTTCCATATACTTGTCTATGTGTGTGCCAAATCTGAGGCAAATTAAACTATTAGCACATTGTTTTCTAGAGTTAGCAAAATTTCATGTCAAACCGACAAATGGTTGATCGGGTTGAATTTCACAGCTACAATCCCCTCTGTTTGTCATCGTTTAAATGACTGTGGCCCACCATGATCATACTAAAATAATTCTTTTTGGTGTATTTAATAGTTTCCAGATGAATTTCACGAAAATAATGCCTTAGTAACGCCAATGATTGAAGATTTTGAAGGCTACTATTCATGCTGAAAATAGAGCTATTCCTGGCATTTAGGTCACGTGACCCTATTCTTGCAATGTGATTGGTTGATGCTGTTGTTTACAAACACAAGGGACCATGTGCTTTTATTGCTGTATTATTTAGCACTTTCTATTTTATGAATTTAAGTTAATTTTGTGGATTGTTGATTCTGCTAAAAAAAATTATCATTACTTCATTACTTTTTAAACATTTGTTTCTACCTTATTCATGACATTAATAGTAACCCTACCCAAGGTTTTTAGGCTGGGTAGTTATCGAGTAGTTTTCAAAAATACATGAAAGACCCCTCAAAAATCAATAAAAACTATAAAAAAAACGTGAAGACTGCATCAACAGTTTGTGTTTTAAAGGGGCTATATCCCCTAAAGTTTCATTATAATCTCTTCAGTATTAAAAAAGTTATTACACTTTGTATTCTCAAAGTGAACCAAAATTGGCCCAAAAGGTCACAACTTTTCTTTTGTTTTTCTAGTAAAACAAGGCCGAAAAACGGGTGGTGCACCTAATCTTTAAAATGTCATAACTTGAATAATATTGAACCTAGAACAAATATCTCAGGCATTTTAAAGTTTTTTTCAGGCTCTGTACAATGATACTCAATTGATGTCTATCCATGTAGGTTGAATTTTTTTGTCACATACCTACAGTTACTAGAAGAACTCGAGCCTACCTGGTCTACTTGCTGCCAGTTGCTGCTTTATTTTGACGTTGTCTTCCCGTAGTTCTCTGACCTCATTCACCAGCTGTTTAATCTGGGCCTGCTGTGCAACAACCAAACTCTTCAAGACCTGGACATCAGTATTGGAGTCGGGCACCTGGCCACAGTCGCTGGCAGGAACATTGAACATGTACACACAGCGGGAGTCCACAGACGTTGTACTTTGGCTATCTGCTTCACACAAAATAGCCAACAGGAGGACGAAATGAGCAATCATTCTCGCCATGATGACTCTGGTGACGTGTCAGTGCATGTAACTCATTCGTAAAATGTCTGCCACAGCACCACGCAGCGTATTCATAGCCAATAAGGCCGCACGGTAAAGAGGAAGTTTTCGACACAATAGAGAGTTTTTGCAAGCGCACCGATCTCGGCTCCCTTCCCGTTCCCGATCTCGCGCACGATCGGTACGATGAGTAGGAGATCGGGGACCGAGTAGAATTTTTGCAACGCGTAAACAACCCGATCTACGCGGATGGCACCATCTACTTCTACCTTAACTTGAAGTTTTATTGTGTTGTCCCACAAATTACTTGTTTACTTAGAGCAGGTGCTATTTCTGTTTTGATTTCCAAATAAGATGACCACACCTTGTTTTTTAAGTGAAAGTAAGTCTGAATAATAAATAAATTATAATATATTTCTTTGTTTATATGTGTAAATCTATATCAAAACAAAATTTTTTTTACAATGGGGCATTCTGTCTCAAATCAATCAAAATAAGAAATTCTTGTGGCACTCGCATTTTGGGATTCTACCAACAGTTTACCAATTAATGTATTGGTCTGTGTAACCACACATGTCAAACCATATAGATGTAGCTAGATTAATTTCTGAGTTATGACCATTTCCACTTTCTGCCAAATTTATTTTGTATAAGTAAAAATTGTAGAATTTTGCATAGACAATGTGTACCAATATATCTACATTTTCAGCAAATTTCAGATACATACCTTGAAAACTTCTCAAGTTAGACGCACCTGATAAATATAATCTAGAACTGTATTCAGAAGGTTTTTCTTGCATTTGACAGCAATATTTACATAGTTTTCTTACTACAGATGGAATAGGTATAAAATCACCTATTGTGTTGTAATGTGAAGCGTCAATCAAAACAATTGTTTTCAACATTAAGCCATTTGAATAGGGAATCCAAATATGGTGTATTACACTGGCACTGTACTTGTTTTTCATATACAAATAAATTGGAATTTTATCTCTATGGCCATAGCATTTTTGGCTGCTATACATAGGCCACTTTTAACTATCTACCAACAACATAGAAACTTCAAAGTTCTCATATATGTAGGTGTGTTACTGATCCAAATAATATTTAATTGTGTTCTAACACGTTTTATTGTTAAACTCATTCGTTGGCTCAATCTCACACATAAAACACACACTTTTAGGCTTCAATGCCAATGGCAGATTGTGGGAGAATTTATATACGGTAGTAAGTCTGTTATTATCTAGCATCTACAAATGATGGATAACCATGCCAAAATCTCAATTCTTGCATAAATAGTTTTTGTGTTATTTGTATTTTAAGCAGAACAAGAAATAGTCATGATATCCAAAGGTATGTAAAATAAAAACACTTGTTTATATGGTTGTATGTCCCAAATTCGTGCGTCGCACAATTCCGTGGCATTGCGTTTTTTTTATCGTTCTGCAACTAGCGGTTGGTCATTGGAGGTCAGTGTTTATGCTGAACTGACAGTTACAGTTGTGGACATCATATCACAACAAAATATGAATTTGTTTATGAAAATAATAGTCGGATAGTTGCGCTAACCTTTCATATGCGAACAAAACAAAAGGTGCACGAGTCGAAGAAGAAGTTAGGAAACTCGAGTATATATTTTATTAAAAAAACCAATATAGAATGTTAACCATAACTGTTTGTTTCTGCATTGTATATCATTTGAGTACACTTCAGCTGGAATTTTTGATATAGTTTATACTACAGGACTGATCTACAATGCGATGTCTAAATCTAAGTCTACGGTGCTGTCGATGGTTTCGTGTAGCTTTGTTTACCATAGCCCATACGCCATAGGCATAGCCATAGACATAGACAGTGCGCACTTAAAACTCTTTTTTCCGATGCACTGAGCCCATTGGCAACTAAAATAGGGCAGCTAATCAGTTAACAACAGACTTACGTACACTTGCTGTAGATTTATTATTTTTATTCAACCATAATTTCAACGTACCTATAGATAGGGAGACCACTAACCGATTGAACCTGCGAGATCGGTGATTTCCCTATCTCATCGACCCGGCCCCGATCGTGTAAACACAAGAAGCGATGACGTAGCACGCGTAGCGAGATCGGGATCGGGAAGGGAGCCGAGATCGGTGCGCTTGCAAAAACTCTCTAATGACTCACACACTCATACGCTGGCAATTCAATAGGACTGTAACCTAAATTGACACGCGGGTGGGGGGGGGGCATTGGCTATGAGGCACCGTAGAGCACAAAAGGGTAATAAAACGGCGAAACGACGCTATTGCAGAGTAGTAGTTATAGACTAGGCAAATAATCTCAAAAGGGCTCTAGAAGTCACGTTAGGGGTACCTAAATCCATGCCAGGGTTTATCTATAACCTTTACCGGTCACAACCAGCCCAGATGACACTTTCTATTGTGATTTTTTTACTGTGTAGTGAACTATTTAACAAAGATGGTGTTAAGATTTTGTCGAATTTTGCAATGTATACACAATCGGCTGTAATTGTACTAATTATAGGGCTTCATAACTAAATTCGGTATCTATAGACAGAGTTGAAAAAAATAATGATATAAAAAACAATAAAAAAATCGGATTTTTTTAATCGGATTTTTTTATTTATTTGATTTTTTTAAAATCTGGTATATAGACATTTATATAGATGTTTATATTTATAAATTCTTTCAAACCTGTTCTATTCAAATCGATTTGGTACTTGTCTTAACAGAGGGTACAAGATTTTTGCTTATATAAAGACATTAGACAATGTCCACAAGGCCTCATCCCCTGTAGTTGCATAATCTGTCTTGGAAAGGAAAGCATGCTGTGTGTCTGTGGCTGTAGCAGTGCTAATTATTGTTTGCTGAGAGGGTGAATTAGCACCTGTCCAGGGTTCTGTGTACTCTAAGGGTCTCCAACCAGACAGCAAACTGGTACAGTATCTCACTTGAGTCAACGTACTGAATTGATACCAAATAGCACAAGCTCTAAGTGGACTTCAACTCAGGGCTTCTGTGTTGAAAAGATACTTCCTCTGGAAGACAAGTTTGTGTGGCTTCTCTGCATTCAGAAAGGGAATAGCTCAAACATACACAATGTCATAAAATATTAGGCTATCAGGCTATCTGGTGTCACACAGCTACACAAGTGTGCGCACATAAAACTTTGTTGATCTCGATGCTTGTAAACAATTATTTGTGTTAAATTCATATAAATCACCGATTAAAAAAATCGGAAGTAAAAAAAATAAAACAAATCATAAATCAATGATTTTTTTGGAGTGATTTAAATCATGATTTAAATCAATGATTTAAATTAAATGATTTAAACCAAGCAACCCTGTATCCAGATATCTGAAATAAGGAGGACAATGTCAGGGGTAAATAATTATGTCAATATTATAGCAATATTTGACATAAAAATATAAAATGTACCAAAATATATCAATATCTTACTTTGGTTTCTGGACCAAAGGTGTACAATAGTTTCTATAACTTTTTACGTATATGGTATATGTCAATTATTTTTATCACAAAATAATGCTAGTTCATTTTGAAACAAAATAACACCAACCGATTCGGTAAATAATTTAATAACATTCAGTGAGAACCCGAAATATAACTTCACCACCTTTATTTGTCATTGCCGCCAGATTTATATAGAGTTGGTGACATACTATGATTTGTTGACCCCGCTGCAACGGTGTCAGTTTCATAATCCTATGAAATATACCCAATTGTAGGTGTACCCAGTATCACAAACAATGTTGTGAGTGTGTATGTAGATGTAATCAGGGCCCGATTCAGAAGTTAGCACCTACGTTTCACCAGTGTATGTACAATATATCAAATGCAATTCCAACGTTTACATTTACGTCATATAAAAGCTTTATATTCCACAAAATGAAACCAATGAAATAAGACAGAATCGAATGTGGTAGCTATAGTTGTGTACTGTCGACACTGAAAGATTAATAGATGGACACACATTCTGCGAGACACAGTATCTCCTGGTGTTTCAATTGTGCCTCTGACGGCACATATAAAAGGTACGATCAAATATGTGCTTTTGTCGTACTTTGATGTTATTTTCACACTTAGCTATAATGTAGGGTATACAATAACTATATTAGAAGTTAATGTAACCTTTTATAAAATGTGAACATTATACTCTTTCATAAAAACTGTTATGTTACATTCACAAGTTCATTGCATCTGGGCAGACTGGAGAAAAACGTTGAGGCTAAAAAAATCATCTTGTGCTGATGAGGAAGCTACAAGCTCAAAGAATCAGACCTTGCGAAGCAACATGGAAACATTAGATTCTGACTCATGCATTTTTTTACAAATGGTTTCGTCCAAAAAAAACAGAGTTGTCGCAACTATGAATGTTTCTGATAGTCATCAATGCAGCAAACATGACGGTGTGTGTGCATGTGTTTTATAAAGTGTTATGACAAGCCCGATTGTTATAAAAAGTTTGAAAAAAAATTGGAACAAAGTCTTAAAATGAAAAAAGATTGTCTGTACGGCTTACCATAAATATAGGTTGAATTCCGCCGGTTTCCTCGTCTCAGCGCGACATGGTTTGGACATTCAATATTCGTAAGTTTTTCCGTCAAAACAACTTTTTAAATTATTTGTTTGCATTAAATAGATGAAGTAGCTGTTAGTGATTTGGTATATATCGATCTCTTGCACAAAATGTTTCTTCAGAGTTGTTTTAAACGGCACATTCTATTAAATAGCTTGAAAACTACACCGACCAGTATAATGATAATGTTGTATATTCTGGGCCCTTATTATGACGGCTGTGTTTCATTCTCACCTCGCTTTATCTATCCAAAAACGTTCATTGTATCACACTGGGTCAAATTTCACCCATGTCTGCATCTATCTAAATGATGGCTGCATGCAAAATTTCAGTGCCAAATTCCAATTAGTTATGAAGTTATGGTTGATTGAATGCTGGTCCCGTTGTACTTTTTTCGCTCTCGCGACTGCGGCAAGTCGTTTTGGATGATTTTTGAACGCTAATAATTTTCTTCATTTTGAAGATATTAAGCTACAAGTTGCTACAATACCTAATTCATACCTGGCGAATCTGAATATGGACTCATTTTTTGCATTTATGTGATAGTTTCAGAGGTGAAGACACCTAAAGTAGGGCTTTTGTTTGTTCCGGAATTATATTTTTCTGATTTTGGGGTACCACTATTACCTGATTATTCATCACAGACACTAATTGTTATTTGATTTGAAGCATATACCTACAGGTGCTTCTCCAAAAGAAATATAAAATGTTAAAAAAGTGCCCTCATACCAGGGGTGGTTTGACCATGTGGGCAATTATCTAGCATCATGAGCTTTTAGTATGAGTAACATACATAATATTAGCTATATATGTACGAAGTTTAGACTTTGTCTCTAAATTTTTCAATTTTAAATAATGTTATGTTTCTATCCCGTTTCAGAACTTGAGAACAAGCTAAGCGACTGTATCAATTAACAAAATCAGTACTTTCCCTAAATTATGTATTTCTGTGTTTTAATTGTGCGTGCATGCATGCATGTGATTATGTATGTTTCAGTATTACTTGTAGCTTTTCTGTGTACATCATATTCTGAGATAATTAGTTTTACTCATATTATCATCATATTGTGATATATATATATATATATATATATATATATATATATACATACATACATACATACATACATACATACATACATACATACATACATACATACATACATACATACATACATACACGCACACGCACACACACACATATATATATATATATATACACACACATGCATGACGTTTACCTAATTTATTTAACTCATTAATTTCATAAACTGTATATTAAGCACATGTGCGCTACATATGTGTAAACGTGTGAGCGTGTGTGTGTGTGTGTACTGCAACTAGTAAAATGTTATATAAGTTGAAGTTATTGTAAATTAAATAAATGGTGATGATTACATGTATTAATATTATGTGATGTCTGGGTGTGATGCTGTTTTAACCATTTATATGTTTACTTAACTGGCCTAAATTATTAGGGCTTTATGCCGACGGTTTTTCCAGCATTTTTGTACCTGAATGCGTTCCTTACATCATTCCGCATATGTTCCAGTAAAAAAAGTTAATATATTCTTAAAATATATTGTGTTTTAGGCCACTTTTAATCAGTTTTACACATCAAAACAGAGGAACCGATTGCATGATAAACATGGTGCGTGTGCGATTTGCGCATTAGTCACGCCACGGTGCCATCAGAACCGCGAAGGCGATGTTTGTGGGCGTTGGGCATACAATTACTCAACGTAAAAAAATGAAGACAAAACAATTGAGAAAATAGGCTCCAAAAATGTTTCAAACGAAGAAATTCTAGAAAAAAAAGAAAACATCCTCCACAGTTTTCATATTAAACGCAACATTTGTAGAGCACATACAGTCACTTCTAACGTGTCTTGCATGTCATTGTTAACATAATTAAATTTAAAAGAATGCAAGGGTTAAATTATCTGTCGTTTAGTGAACAAAGATTATTGTTTTTGTAATTAAAAATTATACTGATGATATTGCATGTTATGCGCATGTGCAACTTTAAGGAGGGTGGGAAGGAGTACTTTAATTTAATTAAGTAAATTTATATAAATTTAAGTAAATTTATATAAATTTAAGTCAATTTATATAAATTTACAATTTAATGTACTCTCTTTACATTAACATGTTCATTTAAATAATTTACAAATAATAATTAAATTATATGCACATTAATATTTGGGGGGAACACCAAATACATATTTAGGTTTTTTAATAATTCTAAACTGGTGAGTAACCTAACCACATATTGCTTTTCACGTATATGCTGTGTCTATGTGCAGTTGTAGTATCACTGGATTTGTCTGAATACACATTTCTTGATCGAATGACTGATAACACATTCACAGCTCAAATCCAGCGGATACACAATCCTGTGCATTCAATGTGTATTCGACGGTTATGCGCCCGTCACAGCAGTTCGTGCAAATGCCACACAATTTCTTTTGTGCAACTGCTTTGGACCGAGGCTCTCGGTGTGCGGACGAAAGCCACACGCTGTACTTCCTAAATAGTGTTATTATTTAGGTTTGGGCAATGATTTCCTACAGCAATTTACCTTATTTCTGCATGCGCCTACATAGGGGTATATATATATGAAGCGTTAATCGGAACAACAATAACAGGAAAATTGTATAAAGCCTGTGCCGGATTAGCCATGGTACAAGTGGTGTACTCGTACTCAGCACTCACCCCCCCCACAATAAAGATGTGTAACTAAATTTTTACAATGCAAATAAAAGTTATTATACATACCGCGTGTTGTATTTTTGTGTAGTTATGTGAGGAGGTTTTTTAGTCCTAGTTGCCATTTAGGTGGGGGCATTATATCCAGGGAAAGTGTGTCTGTATACCTACATTACCCCCTCCGGACAAAATAAATGTATGTTGTGATGTGATGCTAGGTCTACTGATTTTATATAATAGCAAGTGTAAAGATCATCTTATACGCAATTAGCTACATCATTGGAATTTCTTCTATTCAATACTTATGAAGTGTCAACATGTATGTGACTGAATTAGTTTAAATAAACAAGTTGCAGAAAAATTATGTTGCATTACTGCAATGTCAAAATAATAATGATCGTTAGGGGTTTTGTCCGTGAGGAGTTATGTCCGTACTGACTACTCCATTTGTAACAATATTTAACAAGATTGCCATCCAAGGCAAAGGCCCAGATGGCAAGCAGACAAGGACACCATGGGCTTATGAGAGTCCCCCCCCTAACTGTCCTTTTCAAGCTAGCCTCCTGATGGGGACAGGCTTTTAATTGAAGCCATTCATTTGTTGGTGATCACTTCACTGATATGGGTTCCAGACTTCCAGCAGTGGACCAGCAGTAAGCTTACTGTCTTTAACATCTGTATCAATAAACCCGCCAAGCAGCAGCGAAGTATGAGTTACACGAGCAGACAACTTTAAAACACCATTGTCACTTTGCGACCTTTTCATTCAAATAAATATAAGAAACTTTTACAATAGTTGGTTCATGGAGTTCTTTACATATAACTGACCATTGATGGTAATGATAATGAAACTGACAATGATGGCTTGTAATGATACTGAAAAGTTATGTAGTCCCAAAATGATAATAATACATTTCTGTTTTTACGTAATTATTGTGGCAAGGATACTGAATACTCTATGACGACTCCATCCCTTTAAGAAAGCTAAATAACTGTAAACTGTTGTGTTTTATTTATTACACGTCAAAATCACACTAGCAGTTACAAAAGTGTAGCACGTCAATTAATTAATTACTAATGTGTTAATTAATGTTATCTATTTTGTTGAATGTGTGTATGCGCAATGAAAGGATGCTTTTATTTCGCATATATTACGAGAAAGTAATTAATGTTATTTAATATGAACAATTAGAATTGTTTCTGAGCTATATCTTATTCTTCCCATTAATCACTGGCAAGGCGGTACTACATCACGATTTCTCCGCAGGATATTGCTGCGAAAACGGACAACACAGAATACAAGTTTTATCATGCCTGCCGTCAGGTATCCGTACTTAATCAACTGGTCAATGAAGCTCAGATCCTCTACGATCGTTCAGTCGCGGTACTTCGAAGTTCATTCCGCTATTCTTCGTTAGTACGACTCATGATATTGAAGAGCGTACATGATGCTTTCTACGAATACACAACAAGACGTGCGACTGAGATGGACGACTTTCTTTTAACCTTGATGGGATCCTTCTTTTACAGAATGCCGAACGACGATGGTGCAGAATGAATTGATGACTGTTTCATCTCCCTCCCTCCCTCCCTCCCTCTCCCCTCCCCCTCCCTCCCTCTCCCCCTCCCTCCCTCCTTCCCTCTCCCCCTCCACCCTCCCTCTTCCCTCCCCCTCCCTCCCTCCCTCCCACCTCCCTCCCTCCTTCCCCCCTCCCTCCCTCCCCATCAGAAGGAAACCAGACATGCAATATCAGCATAATTAAAAAAAACCTTTGTTCATCAAACGACAGATCATTTAACCCCTGCATTCTTTTAAATTTAATAATGTTAACAATGCCATGCAATGAGTTGTCCCTAGTTGCACATGCGCATGACATGCAATATCGACCACACAATTTTCATACAAATAATATTTGCAACATCAAATATTTCATTAAATAAAATATGAAATATTACGTTAGAAGTGACTGTATGTGCTCTACAAATGTTGCGTTTAATATAAAAACTGTGGGGAATGTTTTCATATTTTTTCTATAATTTCTTCGCTTGAAACATTTTTGGAGCCTATTTTCTAAATGTTTTGTCTTCATTTTTTACGTTGCGTAATTGTATGCCCACTACACTCAAACATCGCCTTCGCGGTTCTGATGGCACCAAGGCGTGACTAATACGCAAATAGCACACGCGCCATGTTTATAATGCAATCGGTTCCGCTGCTTTGATGCGTAAAACTGATTAAAAGTGGCCTAAAACACAATATATTTTAAGAATATATTAACTTTTTTTACTGGAACATATGCGGAATGATGTAAGGAACGCATTCAGGTACAAAAATGCTGGAAAAACCGTCGGCATAAAGCCCTAATAATTTAGGCCAGTTAAGTAAACATATTAAAACAGCATCACACCCAGACATCACATAATATTAATACATGTAATCATCACCATTTATTTAATTTACAATAACTTCAACTTATATAACATTTTACTAGTTGCAGTACACACACACACACGCTCACACGTTTACACATAGGTAGCGCACATGTGCTTAATATACAGTTTATGAAATTAATGAGTTAAATAAATTAGGTAAACGTCATGCATGTGTGTGTATATATATATATGTATGTGTGTGCGTGTGCGTGTGCGTGTATGTATGTATGGATGTATGTAAGTATGTATGTATATATGTATATATATATATATATATATATATATATATATATATATATATATATATATATATATATATCACAATATGATGATAATATGAGTAAAACTAATTATCTCAGAATATGATGTCAACTTTTTTACTGGAACATATGCGGAATGATGCAAGGAACGCATTCAGGTAGAAAAACCGTCGGCATAAAGCCCTAATAATTTAGGCCAGTTAAGTAAACGATTACCATATTCAAATATGCGATTTCGACATCGTATTGATAATCACAATACACTGATACAATTATGATGTTCATGAGCCAGCGCGCACCGTAAATCGATTTTCGCCCCGTCGGCATTAAGCATCATTTTACTTTCACGAATAAAATTGGTACAAAAATGCTGGAAAAACCGTCGGCATAAAGTCCTAATAATTTAGGCCAGGTAACTAAACGATTACCTTTAATATTGATGTGTGCACGTATCAGAAACTTACTTACGGCTTCGTGACTTCACCGAGAAGAGTCTGGCGCCGAAGGCCTGGCACTCTCAGTCTGACAGTGTGTCAATATAATGAAAGTTTAAAGTTGCATCATATAAACTGATAAAAGTTCCCTCTTATTTTAGAAGTTAGCGAAAACCCTGGGTGAAAGTCTAATTAATCTAATTATGTATGCGACCAGAAATCGGACGCATACATAATTTCCGTCACAATGAAAAGTGCACTCGATCTGAATCCAGACAACGATGTGTGCAGCAAACGGTGGCGCCACAGCACGCAGCCTGGATAACCGAGGCTGTGCTCGACCGTGTTGTTTTTGTCGAAATGACAAATTAGTATGTCAACGGCCTTGAAATGATCAGCGATCCAGTTTATTGGTCAAATTATATATAAAGGGGGTTCAATCCACAAATAGTCGTGACAACACCACACAAGTATTAAACGCATTAGTTTATACAACAAGCCTCATATTCACACCCCGTTGAAACATGGAACTTAATGTTGCTGCGTTAACCAATATCGATAGGGTAACTTGGGGTAAAACGGCCCCTGGAAGTAAGACGACCCCATCAAGTACGCCAAATATATAACTCTGAACGTCCCCAAATCTGGTGCAAAATGAAGCTGCTAACTTCTATATGACCCCCCCCCGAATTTGGGATGTGGCCAATCATGGATGATATTACATGTGATATTACATTTGGGATGTGGCCAATCATGGATGATATTACATGTGATATTACATTTGGGATGGGGCCAATCATGGATGATGTTACATGTGATATTACATTTGCGATGTGGCCAATCATGGATGATATTACATGTAATATTGGAAATGCCATTTGAAGTTTGGCGGGGCACTCACTGTAGACCTTTGTAAAGCGCTGACCCGGGAAACGTGCGCTGCTAGACGGGTCAGTGACGCGCTCAGCTGCCGGTGATTTGTCCTGCATAGTATTGACATTGTAAACGTATCTGGCTACGTGTAACGGTGTCCGTATGAGCACCATACAATGTGGTGGGGCCTATCATTCATCCTTTTGACTCGTCCTGCCTTATTAGCCACTAGCCCGTTACAATATTTATGTGATTATTTTACAGTGTGTTTTAAGTAAACTGTCACTGAGACATGGGGGATATCGGGGCTTGTTGTAACACGGGTATATTGTAGCAGATATTCTACAGACAAAACCTCTAACGCAACCTATTTAAAAACTACGCCGTATTGAAGAAAAATCGGTAATAACTTTCGCGATATCTACTTGGTAGGTGTTTGTGTGTTGTTCTTCCTTTGGTAGTCCTATTGATGAATATTATGTTGTAGCTGTCACGTAGCATCTAATTACACTGTAAATGCCACTGACGATTTAGTAAGGTGGCACTGCGAATTAGAAGGACCGAAAGCCAATGCAGACGGTTCAGACCAATTGTCCTACTTTGCATGACGTACTTTTCTGATGGTGCATGCCCAGTTGAATATCGTAAAACATTTCTATTTCGTCGGAACCGGCGGTGTATCGCGAGCCAGGTCCCCAATTTTTGGGTGCGTATATGTTGAGTACGTGTTCACCCCCTCAATATTTCCGTAGGAACCAACTTTACCCCCCCCCCGCCCCCAATGTTCAACAGCTTCACACCCTTATGAGACGTCCTACTCTGCAAATACCTTTGTAAATCGTCCACCCGTAAAGCGCCTTGACTGGGTCAGTGGAGCGCCCGGGTGGTGCGTCTGTCCTCATTAAACACGTACAGACGCACAACACAGGTAACTCAACAAATACCATTGCTCCTCAACGCGACTGCATTGATAACTTGTCGAACGTGGCACATAATGTCCAATACAACAATAATAAAAATACACACACAGTTGCCATCAACGCTCATTGAGGCCAGTGTATGTCGGATGAGACATTAACATAGGTAGGCCCTTCTACATAGAAGTAAAAGATCCCGCACGGAGTAAACGTGTAACGTGTTGTGTATGTCGGATGAGACACAAACATAGGTAGGCCCTTCTACATAGAAGTAAAAGATCCCGCACGGAGTAAACGTATAACGTGTTGTGGACTCGCTGTTTTAGCTGATGTCAAAACATCCTACAACCGGCGGTGGTGCTGAGAGTCACGGCCGAGTATTACGTATCAGGCTCCAACAAGTCACAAGACTTGACGACATAGAGTATGGGTATACAATTGGCGCAGAATGATGACACTGGTTGTTAACAACACTTCTACGCTAACTTTGATGACCACTTTTCAGTTAGACAAGTGTCATAATTCAGGGGGTCAAAGGGCATGGAGTTGGGCTAGTGTTGGGATCAAAGGGCATGGAGTTGGGCTAGTGTTGGGATCAAAAGGCATGGAGTTGGACTAATGTTGGGATCAAATGGCATGGAATTGGGCTAGTGTTGGGATCAAATGGCATGGAGTTGAGCTAGTGTTGGGATCAAATGGCATGGAGTTGGGCTAGTGTTGGGATCAAAGGGCATGGTGTTGGGCTAGTGTTTGGATCAAAGGGCATGTAGTTGGGCTAGTGTTAGGATCAAAGGGCATGGTTTTGGGCTAGTGTTGGGGTCAAAGGGCATGGAATTGGGCTAGTGTTGGGATCAAATGGCATGGAGTTGGGCTAGTGTTGGGATCAACGGGCATGAAGTTGGGCTAATGTTGGGATCAAATGGCATGGAATTGGGCTAGTGTTAGGATCAAAGGGCATGGTTTTGGGCTAGTGTTGGGGTCAAAGGGCATGGAATTGGGCTAGTGTTGGGATCAAATGGCATGGAGTTGGGCTAGTGTTGGGATCAAAGGGCTTGGTGTTGGGCTAGTGTTGGGATCAAAGGGCATGTAGTTGGGCTAGTGTTAGGATCAAAGGGCATGGTTTTGGGCTATTGTTGGGGTCAAAGGGCATGGAATTGCGCTAGTGTTGGGATCAAATGGCATGGAGTTGGGCTAGTGTTGGGATCAAAGGGCATGGAGTTGGGCTAATGTTGTGATCAAATGGCACGGAACTGTACTAGTGTTGGGATCAAATGGCATGGAGTTGGGCTAGTGTTGGGATCAAATGGCATGGAGTTGGGCTAGTGTTGGGATCAAAGGGCATGGAGTTGGGCTTGTGTTGGGATCAAAGGGCATGGAGTTGGGCTAGTGTTGGGATCAAATGGCATGGAGTTGGGCTAGTGTTGGGATCAAAGGGCATGGAGTTGGGCTAGTGTTGGGATCAAATGGCAATGAGTTGGGCTAGTGTTGGGATCAGATACTGGGTATATAAAGCTACAAACATAGTTAAAGTTTGGCATTTGCATTGAACAAGATTGAACAAGCATTGAACAAGATTGAACAAGATTGCCTCATTACTTCATGTTGTTAAAACATACCTGCTTCACGCTACACTGAAACATTATGGGAACTGACCTAAATAAATTGACAGGTGATACGTTGAGGGAAACAGTCATCAACCAGTTAAGCTACCGTTCAGAGACTTAATTTTTTCTTTGATATGAACGTCAGAGAGTGACATGTGTACCTACTTAAATGATGATACAATGTCAAATGTGTAGGGCCTAATGACGTGTCAGGGGCATGTGACTGTGCAACATTACAATCCAATCTAAGACAATTCTACACATAAATAAGAACATGACCAAGAAATACTATTGCCCATGTAGAGAGACGACATCACAATTTTTTTTTCTCAAATATATTTCTTAACACATTAGAAAAAATATATATATTGTTCATTTAAGAAAATATGTTGCCGATATCATATAAAAAAATTAATAAGAAAGTAAGATAACTCTCACCAAAATTATGCAAAACCTGTTTTCTTTTGTTGTGTCGGTGGCTAAATGGCTGTAGTTGGCGAAGTTGAATTGCGCTTATTGTGTTAGTACAACGTCCAAACCTTTGCATATAACGCAGCGTTGACAGAATTGTTACAAGCGTTAATGTTGCACACCCCGATATATTCCTGTTACCGGTAGATACATGTGTTAATTATTGTTGTTACAACTTTCTACCGCAATCGTACACAATACATGATTTTAATCAAATCGCACCTGGGATGAAATATACGCGCACATCAGGTATGCTTAAAAATATATTTTTACATAGCTGACTATCTGTTCCAGAAACACAGGTATATTTAAAGATATGTTTTCATATAGCTGACTATCTGTTCCAGATGCACAGCTATATTTAAATATATGTTTTCATATAGGTGACTATCTGCTCCAGAAACACAGGTATATCTAAAGATATATTTTTATATAGCTGACTACCTGTTCTAGAAACACGTTTAAAATTTTATTCTTATTCTGTTTTCATTACTGTAGCTGTTTGTGTGTTTCAGGTGGTAAGTAATAGTAGTGATGACATCCCTGATGAGAACTCCAACAACTCATTGTCATCAAAATGAGCTTATCAGTTGTGTCGCAAAAACGGAGTGAAACGGCCATCTGGACGTGCAATTGAGAAATGCTTTGGATGTCTGACATGCAATGTGCATTTGTGCAAAATTGGATTCTTTGTGCAGTATCATGCATAGGAAGAACATTTCCTTGTGTGGAGCCAGTAGTTGGTGATGTTATTGTAATAAAATATGACTATCATGTCAAACTTCACTCAATATTTGTTAAAAAAAAATTATTTCCGAAGTTCCACACCTCAGAATGACAACATATAACAGGCTTATATACACCACAGTTACACCATTGCATAGATAATTCAATTTGCTTCAAAATAAACATAACTTGCAATTATAAGATATCAATACTTTTGAAACTACAGCTTAAAAACTACAAGCACCCATAATTATCAAAATCTGCCTCAGTTGCCCGGGGAAAAGCAGCACACGCGTAATTCAATGTGCGGGGTCTAAAGGGTTAATATAAATATAGTAGCACATCTGAAGTTTCTATTACAAGCAGGGCCTGGTCAGAGGGTTGCGTCTGACCGCTCCTTCACAATTATTACCAACAAGCCAAAATCTCAACAATGGCTTCCAGTGGAACAAAGGATTCCTTCCCACTGTGCCGTGATCAACAACTCATAGAAAGAAGTCACCTCTGACCATGGTCACTGCTACACGCAAGAATACCATAACAAAGTACCCTGAACTACAACAACTCATAGAAAGAAGTCACCTCCGACCATGGTCACTGCTACACGCAAGAATACCATAACAAAGTACACTGAACTACAACAAGCACATAAACCAGCATAAACGAGGAGTACACGCACATGCACACCCACACGCACGCATGCACACACGCACGCACGCACACACGCACGCACGCACGCACGCAGACACACACACACACACACGATGCACACACACTCGCACGCACGCACACACGCACGCACACACTTGTTTAGATGACGTAACATCTACAATAGAAGGGCTCAAGGTGGACATATATTCTAGTGGCCTGCACAGCCCTAGCATTTGCGCCCAAGCCCACCCCGGCCCAAGTCTGGCTCAGGCCCGTTAACATTCGGCCCATGCTCGATCCGACCCTCCTATAAGGGAGACATGCTGCAATAATCACAGGTCCTGAGAATGGCGGCACAGCGTCTTGTTTCAGTCAATATACGACACACTTGTGCAGATCAAATGGACACGGGATAATTGACCCCCAACAGTTGCCCCTCCGGACATTTTCTACCTCGGACAATAGCCCCTCCTGACAATTGCCCCTGAAGTCCGTAACATGGATACTTACGGATTTTTTTGGTTGATGTCATTATTACTGTTGGTGATTTAGGTTGTGTGAAATGCATACACAGAGGAGAGTACATATATATCCAAATAAAACCATTATTAAGTCATTGTTATTGAGTATTAAGACAGCGACGTCTGCGCTGACTTGGCCATGTCTGCCGCATGGAGGATGGACGTATCTCCAAGGACGTCCTTGGGCAAGGTGGCAACTGCTCGGGGAGCAATTGTCCGGAGGGACAAGGTGGCAACTTCTCGGGGAGCAATTGTCCGGAAGGGCAAGGTGGCAACTGCTTGGGGAGCAATTGTCCTGAGGGGCAAGGTGGCAACTGCTCGGGGAACAATTGTGCGCAACCCTTGTTGCGCGGAAACCGCTATGTTGGGAAAAGATATGGAATCAGATTAAGTAAACGAATAAAGTTAATAATACTAACAGTTTCTTTTTGTGGGTTCTTTGATTAGTTAGTGTGGATATTTCATATATATTTCATTTGATACCCCATTGCTAGGCACACAACTTTAAAAGTGTTATTACTAGTCAACCATTATCATAATTTTAAATTATTGCTGGTACCATTAGTGTACGTAATGCACACTTGGAAGGGGTAAGTATGCTCAAATCTCCATTATGATCATATAATAGGCCCGTTGTTAGGCCACTGTGTGAGAAGCAGCTTGGGAGGCTCTGTAGTCTTATTTGGGGGGAGGCTCTGTAGTCTTATTTGGGGGCTCCGTAGTCTTATTTGGGGGCTCCGTAATCTTCGTGAGGGACTTCGTATGTCTTATTTAGGAGGCACGGTAGTATGCGCGCGCGTGTGTGCGTGCATGCGTGTGTTATGAGTATTGATATACCCGTTGCTATGCAACCAGTCCTGCCGGGTAGGTTGTAAAGCATTCACCCGTGGAGCGAGCGCTGAGTACTACACGGGTCATTGGCGCGCACAGCTCGCGGTCGTCTGTCTTAAAATACGTAGACCGAAAACACCCAGCTCAATTAATGCCTGGCTTTTTGAATCTTATTTCTCCTCAACGTAGACACACTGCTAATTGTTCGATGGTGGCACATACTTTTTGCTACAACAGTCATACAAATACACAAAGTATATTGGACGAGACACAAAGATAGTTAGATCCTTCTACCTGATGCCTGTGCCAGGGGAAGTAAAATATCCCACACAGGGGGTATATGTGTTACTTGCCGTGGACTCAATAATCTGAAGTAGGATGGGCGCTATGTAAGTAAAATGTCCCACACAGGGGGTATATGTGTTACTTGTCGTGGACCCAATAATCTGAAGTAGGATGGGCGCTGTGTAAGTAAAATATCCCACACAGGGATTATATGTGTTACTTGCCGTGGACTCAATAATCTGAAGTAGGATGGGCGCTGTGTAAGTAAAATGTCCCACACAGGGATTATATGTGTTACTTGCCGTGGACTCAATAATCTGAAGTAGGATGGGCGCTGTGTAAGTAAAATATCCCACACAGGGGGTATATGTGTTACTTGTCGTGGACCTAATAATCTGAAGTAGGATGGGCGCTGTGTAAGTAAAATATCCCACACAGGGATTATATGTGTTACTTGCCGTGGACTCAATAATCTGAAGTAGGATGGGCGCTGTGTAAGTAAAATATCCCACACAGGGGGTATATGTGTTACTTGTCGTGGACCTAATAATCTGAAATAGGATGGGCGCTGTGTAAACTGTTGTCAAAACATTCTACAACCGGCGGTGGTGCTGAGAGCAACGACCGAGTATTACATGTCAGACACTAACGAGTCACTTGACAAGAGTGTGTATGACTATCTATATAGGGGTATAACTGGCGCAGAATGTCAATTACACAGCAGTTGATGGTCAACAGTATCAAAAGCTTTCTTGAGATCTATAAATACACCTATCGCACATGTCTTATATTCTAACGAATATGTAATATCGTCAAGCAATTCTACCAAAGCATGCGAAGTTGACATGCCTTCTCTAGATCCATAGTGGCACGAGTTAAGATAGTACAAGATTTCATAAAGCCTTCAAGTCGAGAATTAAACAGTTTCTCTAGTGTTTTAGAGAACGGTGGTAGAAGTGAAATCGGCCTGTAGTTGGTAAATAATTTATATAAAGGTATTAAGTTAGCTCTTTTCATCTTATGCGGGAAACCCCACATTTAAATGACAGATTACACATATGCGTCATAGGTTCGGAAATGCATTCAATTACGTATTTAGCGAGACTCGTTGTAAGGCCATTACAATCGGCCGAATATTTATTACCACAACTATTAAGGTGCGTATAACCTCTTCCTTATCGGTTGGTGTCAAAAACATAGAACGTTCATCGCGTTTGCCCATGTAATCAAGAACGGAGATGCCTGGAGGGGTGTCAATATGTTTAGCTAGCTCTGGTCAAATGCTTGTAAAATACTTATTAAACGTGTTTGCTATAGTAGTCCTGTCACCGATAATAATACCAGTGTTACCAAACTGTGTAGGATAATTGCTACAAGTCGACATTTCCCCATGATTTTATGCAAACTTTTCCAAGTTCCGGAGAAGTGGCCCTGGTGCTCTGACAATAACTTACTATAATAATAACCTTTAACGAATCGTATAACGGTTGTTAGTTTATTCTTGTACGATTTATACCTTCATTCGGTATCGTTGTTTCTATCGAAATAAGCTGTTGGTATAACTTATTTTTTCCGACATGCATTTTTCAGACCATTCGTGAGCCTAGAGTTTTTTTTTCACTCTTGTTGTTATTATTAAGGCGGCCAAGCGGACAATAATGATTGTGCAATACTGTGAAATCGTTAATAAAATCGTTGTATGCCTCATTCATATATGTGTGACTAAGCACTGTGTCTCATGGAGACGCGTTCAACGCGGCTTTTAGTGTATTAACATTGTCCACACTTGTCTGACGACTGCGACTACATCGGTTACCGTCATACTTACAAATAGCAAACACGGGCAAATGATCGCATATGTCTGTAATAAGTAATTAAAGTAAACCACTTGTGATATCACTATTGATATCGTTGGCGAATATATTATCAATAAATGTTGCCGACACATTCGAAATTCGGTACGCCAAGACCAAGTAATTACTTGGTACATACCAAGGCTGAACATCAAATCTAGGAAATATTTGGTACTGATGTGCGAGTCATGTTTCAATAAATCTATATTGAAATCGCACAAATGAATATAGTTTTCTTTATCGCAACTTGACTAAATAGGCGGTCAATGTTGTCACAAAATAAAGTTACGTCAGACCCAGGTGCTCTGTATACGCAAGCAATTACCACGTGTCTACAGTTGGCTAACTTTAACTTAACAGTAACACATTCAAACACATCATTTATAGCTGTTGATTTACTCGATATAATAGAACAATCGAGGTCATATTTGATGTATAGTGCCACCCCACCACTCTGTTTGACGTATAGTGCCACCCGCCACCCTGTTTGACGTATAGTGCTACCCAGCCACCCTGTTTGACATATAGTGCCACCCCACCACCCTGTTTGACGTATAGTGCCACCCCACCACCCTGTTTGACGTATAGTGCCACACCTCCACCCTGATTGACGTATAGTGCCATCCCGCCACTGTTTGACGTATAGTGCCACCCTGTTTGACGTATAGTGCCACCCCGCCACCCTGTTTGACGTATAGTGCCACCCCGCCACCCTGTTTTACGTACAGTGCCACCCCACCATCTGGTTTGACGTATAGTCCCACCCCGCCACCCTGTTTGATGTATAGTGCCACCCCGCCACCCTGTTTGACATATAGTGCCACCCCACCACCCTGTTAGTAACCCCTTACAATGTGAAAAGATGAATAACCTGGTAGGTGAAACCGGGAAGTCTGATCGGATTGAGCCCATGTTTCAGAAATAGCAATGATGTCGAAAACAATATTAAGTGATTCTAAGTAAATACAAATATTTTCGAAATTTGCATTCAAACTGTTAAAATTAATAAAAGATATATTTCAACCAACATATTCAACATATTGAGATCTTCGTTAAATTTCTGTTTAGAATAATATTTACAATTTGAGGAGATATAATTATAGAAGTTGTTGTCTGGATCAATACTACCTTCTTGGTCATGGGCTCTATAATCAGAGTATTGAAACGAACAAAAGTTTAACTGATCGAATACTTGTTCACAAAATTCCTAATCAGACTGTATGAATATAAAGTCGTCATCACACATTCCCGCAAACGGGAGAGTGTCTAATGAGTCCAAAGGCATTTAAAAAATCGAAGTCATGTTACAGAGTTCTCGAAAGTACCTGAATAAAACTGCCCCATAGATAGGCATCGTGAAACTGTAGGAAACGGTGGTTTAGTAGACAGGGACAGTTAGCTCGGAACAACTCCGTGTGGACTCAGCTATCTAATACCTCTCGTAGTTCAACAGCATAAACAGTGCACATCCAGCTTTATTTGTGATCCTGGTAAATGAAATGATACATCAATCGGGAATACCGCTACACGTATTTCCAATAATATAAATAAAACCACATGTAAACACACACGACAGTGAAAACCTCTCATCATTTGCACCTTTGCTTTTGTTTTATAAAGATTATCATGACGCAAATGTTTCCACAAATTTAGAGTCGTGTCTAAAGAAAATAATATCATGTAAACGATATCGGGATAATTACTTGGGAGGTTTTAGATGTTTGGTCAACCTTTCCACAAATATGGCTTGAATTGAAACGAAAAGAACATAGCATGTCTCGCGATTCCTCGTTGCAAACATGATCTTGTGTGAACCAACATCAAAGTCAAGAAGTCATTCGTGGAGCAATATCAAATAATACAAACATGACTTTGAACCATCCTGTCAGACACAACGAGCCAAACTAACAGGTGCACTAAATGCACCACTCACCAATCGACACAATGAGTCCTACATTAATACAGTATAAAACAGGTGCAACAACCATCTACAAACACCAAGTGTTCATTTCCCTTCATCTACCGAGGATTGCATGTTAGTCCACAAAGGGCACCTGTGACGCCATCAAATAAATATTATTACAAAATCTAACCCCAAATATTATCATATTCGGTTACATTGGGCACATCTGAACCCAACTATTATGATCGTGTCTTCATTTACATTGGGTGCAAATGTTATCATTGCATATTCGGTTACATTGGGCGATTCTGATGCCAAACATCACCATCGCTTGTTCGTTTACAGTGGGCGCATATGACGCCAAACATCACCATCGCTTGTTCGTTTACAGTGGGTGCATATGACGCCAAACATTGTCATTGTAAATATGTTTACATTGGGTGCATCTGACGCAACACATTATCGTCACAATGACAACAAATATTATCACGCTTGTTCATTTACAGTGGGCGCACATGACGCCAAACGTCATCACCTTATGTTCGTTTACAGTTGGCGCATCTCACGTCAAATGTTATCATGGAATGCTCGTCTACAGCAGGCGCATCTTTGCAAACCATCATCATCGCGTGTTTGTACAGAGTGTGCGCATCTGACACCAAACGTCATCACCCAATGTTCATTTACAGTGTGTGCACCTGAAGTCAAACGTTATCATTGTGTGTTCATTCATAGTATGCGCATCTGACGGCAAACGTCATCATGAATGTTCGGTTACATTGGGTGCATCTGACTTCAAATATGGTTATTATATATGTATTTACATTGGGCGCATCTAAAGCAACATATTATCATAACATTCATTTAAACATGTTCGTTTACAGTTGGCGCATCTGACGTCAAACGTTATCATCAAGTGTTCATTTACAGCGGATGCATCCGACACCAAATGTCATCATCCAATGTTCGTTTACAGTTGGCGCATCTGATGTCAAATGTCTCGAGTAGATACGCAGCTTCGAACAGCACGCACTTGCACTGCATAGGTACCCCTGTCTCTGTTGGGACCTTTCACTTCCATGAATGTCGGGTCCTGAATGCCAATACGATGGCATGTTGCTGGGGTGTGAAACATTTCAGCAAAGTGCCATTTGGGTACTTCAAGTAGTTATCACACTTAGTGTGTCTTGTGCCAATAACTGTACCGGGCCATGTCTCGTCAGTGATGTCCTCGTCATTTCTGCAAACACATATTTATCGCTCAGTGATTATGTATAGTTAATGCAATATTATATTAACACCATTACATTAATTACATATAATGAATGAGACAGTTGATGTTTCTCGCACGCAAACAACGCGTGGTGAAAGTAACTCACTGCTCCAATAATTATGGTACAATTTGTATACTCTTAAAATAATCAAGACTATTTCAAATAATCGTTACCTTCAAGTCATATGATTATATTGATGTATTAGCATTCAGTGTGCTATCATTGAACCATAAAACGATTCGCAAGGAACAACAGTAAGAGGAACTATGTTTGGTGGGAAGGGAACAGGCGGGTTGTGCCAGTGGTTCCAGTGGGGGACAGTAGATGATAAAGTGGGGGAAGACGATGAGAGATATGCCAGGGAGAGCTCACCTCAGCCTGGGAGGAGGCTGATAGAAGGTAAGGTGACAAGTCATAGGGTGACAGGACATAAGGAGACAGGGTGTAAGGAGACGGGAATGAAAGAAATGGGAGGGAAGACAACTGGAGCGAAGGAGAGGGGAGTGGGGAAGGAGACGGGAGGGAAGGAGACGAAAGTGAAGGCGATGGGAGTGAGGGAGACAGGAGGGAAGGCGACCGGAACACAATTTAGCCAGGAGATGGGAGGGAAAGGTGACCGGTTGATAGGTGAGAGAGAGAATGATAAGTCTGCCAGGTGACAAGGCTGAATGATAAGTATGCCAGGTGATCAGGCTGCATGACAGAATGTGATGGAAAAGATCCAATGGAAGAGCTATTCTGAGGCAGTGATAGAAGGGATGAGGAAGAGAGCGAGGGTGTTTGTGGGGGACTCGATAGTTAGGAAGACTGACCGAGTATTAAACAAGGGAGATGACGCTGTGATCTGCTTGCATGGGGCCAAAATAGAGATAGGGTAGAAAACATCGTGGGTTCGGGCAAGGGTAGATCTGTCTTAGTACACGTAAGGACAAATAATGTAGAGAGGGAGGGTACAACTGCCATAGTTAGGAAATACAGGCAGTTGGTCAGAAACTAAAGCATATTCGGGTAGAGCAGGTTATACAGTGATTTTACCAGTAATAGGAAGGAGGGGTCAGATCATTTGCTGGGGGATGGCAATTAACATGCTTGTCCAGAAGCTATGAAGGGAAGAGGAAATTGGATTTGTGGGGAAGCTTTATTGGGAGGACTGACGTGTACGTGAAGGATGGGCTTCATCTAAGTGGAAAGGGGGCAGCAGTGTTTGCGGATGAACTCTCAGCAGCAGAAGACAGTGGCATGGGTAGCATAACAAACATTTTTGGTAGCAAACACTGTTTAAACTAGAAGAGCAGGGAGTTACTTAGAGGTGCCTCAAACAGGACAAGAGGCCACAAGTGCCCATAAACCAGTAACAAAATGTCCAGAATACATCTCTGAAATAGGTTATAAATATGTGTGTTTAAATGCAAGGAGCATAGTAAATAAGAAAAACGAATTAAACATTATGGTAGAAGAAATTGACCCTCATATAATTGGTATAACTGAATCATGGGCCAACATAAACATAATAGGTGCTGAATTAGGACTGACAGGATACATAATGTTTAGGAGTGATTGAATACGAAGAAGGGGAGGGGGAGTTATTTTATATGTTAAATAATCTATTCAGGCTTACGAAATAAAATTAGAAAGGGAAGCAGATTGCAAAGAAGCTGATTGGTGCAAAATAGTTTCAGGAAATAAAAAATAACTATTGGATTAGAGTACCGAAGTCAAAACATAAACGAAGAGGATCACAAAGATACAAAATGCTATAAAAGAAGTTAGTAAAGGGGAATGTATCATAATGGGAGATTTTAACCATGGACACATACATGGAAATCTCTAGAGAGTACAGGGGATGAGAACCAACAATTTCTATTTTTAATTCAGGATAGCTTCCTTACTCAGCATGTGTTAGAACCAACTAGGGAAAATAATGTATTAGATATAATTTTGCCATCAAAAAAAGAATTAGTGGACACTGTAAAAATACATGAACAATTGGGTAACAGTGACCATAATCAAATACATTTTGATATTAATGTAAAATCAGAAAGTAAAAATAAAAAAACGTACAGGAGAAACTTCCATAAAGGTAACTATAAAGAAATGAGAAAATACTTAGCAAAGCTAGATTGGAATAACATGCTGATGAATAAGACCACAACTGAATGTTGGAATATTCTAAAATATGAAATTGAAAGTATCATCGATAAATTTGTTCCCTTGAAAAAACAAGGAAAACGGTCTAGAAAGAAACACTTGTCAAAATAAGATATTAGAAAAATAGTGTTTAAGCAGGTTTAGTGTTTAGTAAGCAGGTGCACCAGAAAGGATAAATACTATGCAAATTACAAAGAGGCATTTAATGCAACTGAAATTAGACAATCTAAAAGACGCTATGAGCAAAACTAGTATGTAACATAAAAAATTACATGAAGAGTTTTTAATGCATATGTCAGGAGTAAAAAAAACGTACAAGACAAGATCGGACCTCTAGAAGACAGTGCTGGAAATATAATATCACAGGGGTTTTTAATGGTGGAAGACCTAAATGGCTATTTCAGGAGGCTAAATCTTACTATTTAGGACCGTTAATTGTAACTTCAGAAATGGTAGCTAAGAAAATAAAAACAATGAAGGATAATAAATCACCGGGAGTGGATGGAATTCCTCCAAAACTACTAATGGAAACAGTAGAACAAATCAGTATACCACTTGCAAGAGGATTCAACTTGTCATTAAAAGAGGGAGTTGTTCCGTTTGAATTGGAAAGAAGCAAGCATCATACCATTATTTAAAAAGGGTTCGAGAAAAAAAGTAAAGAGATTTATAGACCAGTGAGTTTAACGTCAGTGATTTGTAAATTATTAGGAAGGTTAATTAAATACCATATGGTGGACTTCCTTGTTAGGCATAAATTATTAAATTAATCTCAACATGGATTCCTAAAAGCAAAGTCGTGCTTAACAAATATGTTGGTTTTTTTTAGAAATCACCAAGTGTATAGACGAGGGATCGCCAGTAGATATTATCTACTTAGATTTTCTGAAAGCTTTCGACAAAGTGCCACATCATAGATTACTACTTAAATTAAAAGCCCATGGTATCAGGGATGGCATAATTGACTGGATAGAACAATGGCTGACTGACAGAAGACAGCGTGTTGTATTAGATGGAGAAGTTTCAAACTGGAAATCAGTTTTGAGTGGGGTACCTCAATGATCAGTATTAGGACCTTTATTCTTCTTAATATAATATATCAATGACTTCAATATGACGAAATATAACAAGTAATGTACTGAAATTTGCGGTTGACATAAAAGTGTTTAGAAAGGTTAACACTGATGGTGAAAAAAAACATTTACAAAACGATCTAGACAGATTCGTGAAATGGTCAGAGAAATGGCAGATGTTCAGTTTTGGGAAATGTAAATGCCTACATACAGGACATGGGAACTTGGGATAAAAACTACAAAATGGGAGATACTGTTCTGGGTACAACTGTAAAAGAAAAGGACTGATATGAAAGTTCCAGAGCAGTGTGGTATTGCAGCTTCAAAGGATAATCAAATTCTTGGGTTGATTAGGAGAAACATAACATACAAGCTAAAAACCAATTATACTTCTATATAAAGCAATAGTTATACCTCATTAAAAATACTGTATACAAGTGTGGAAACCATATCGTAAGAAGGATATAGATACGCTTGAATGCATACAAAGGAGAGCAACTAAAATTATTCCAGAACTGAGAGACCTTAGTTATGAAGAACACCTGAAAGAATGTGGTTTAACAACCCTAGAGACAAGGAGGTTAAGAGGAGATCACATTGTAGCTTTTAAGATATTATGGGTATCAAAATATTGACAGAAATACGTTTTTCTCACTCAAGAAAGATAGTAGAACTAGAGGACATTTTAATGAGCAGTTGACGAGTTGGACACAATTGATGGAGCGTAGTAGGGACAGTTGAGTAGTTGGTGGGTGTGACGGGACGATGACAACAGAGAAGTGACTTACCCAGTCAAACCTGTCATCAAACTCCACCTGTAGAATTCTCATATTCTCATCTGGCAGGCCACATTTGTACGCTCTGGAATACACAGGATACGTGTCAACACTTTTCACACATCTCTGTACGGGTGACACACAAACTAACACGTGTAGATATCAAAGACGTTAACTTACTTTATCACCAGGTGAGGTCGTCGAGTGAGGAGACGTCTCACTGTCTCCTCACTGATGATGGATGTCAAGTAGTTGTTCTGACAACTGTAAACAATGACACAACAGTCAACTAATGTCTCATATATTCACTCTCTTTGTAAAATACACAAATTATACAATATTTATTTACACAGAAATTACCTCTCATCAACATCAGCAATAATTCAAGAGGGTGGGGGTAAATATGGTGGGGTGAATATAAACATGTTTATATCTTGTTGTTTACATGACACGCTGTCATCTTTTATTTCTATTATCACGCTTACAAAAGTTAAATGAGCAAAATCAATATAAATAAACTGTCAATAACAACAATCTGTTGACATTTGTTATTTTAATGTGCTATATATTTAATACTTTTAACAGCTTTTACAAAACAAGTTTCAAAGCAAAGTTAATATTTATTTATAAATAAATTTCCTTAAGTATCAGTCATAATTAGTGAGATTTGTTTTGTAAATGATGTGGGGTAAATAAACAAATGTGTCCTTACTTGAGTTGCTTCAACTGGTGACACCCCTGTCCCTGACAGATGCCGTCAACGACGTGCCGCCAGGACTCGTCTGTGACATGACACCATTTCAAACTGTAAAGTAACGATGTGATTATTATACATCTCATCAGCAACACAACTCTATCGTCTGACGAAGTTAGTTCTCTCAAGTTAACGTGTGTACGACCTTTATATAACACGTGTAATTAACTGAACAACAACTAAACTTTTTTGACACTTGTCGTCATAATTAATAATACTTACTTTAATTCACATAGTTGTTCCATGGAAGCCAGGGCGTCTCCCAGCGTCCGCCCGGCCTCGTCCTTCATAAACACATCGTTGCCTTCCAAACTGTCAAGTAAATAATATTCCTGGATTAAAACATCACAAACAAACGTCATTACTTTTCCGCTGATTAAACTATATCATACATAAAACATACACAACAGACCAATAAATTACAGCATTTTGTGATGTTAATTCCACTCGTTTACACAATTCACAACATTGGTCTTTCACTTCACCCCGCCCTGCTCTCAGATCTGCTCATCCCGTGTCCCATTATGCACCGACACAGAACAGATTTAGGCGACACTTTTTGTTGAAGTTGTTTCATTTCATTTACCAGCGTCTGGTCATTGACATTGTTATACTTTCTTTGAACCCAACAGGCCAAAGACCAGTGGATCAGCTGGAAACTTCTACAAACATAATTATTTATAGTGTAACACAGTAAAACGTGAGTTATAGGCTACCTGTGGCGACAGTGCATTTAAAAATGTCGGGAATGTTTGTGTCTTGCTAGAACTTGTATCGTCTAAAGTTTAAACATTGTCCTTGACTTAAGAAGTAAGTGTTGAGTTTATGTATTTAATGTTTTAAAGTTTTGATTTAATTACTGTTTTTTTCTTCAAAATGCAAGTTGCAAAAAGTAACAATGGAATACAGTGTAACAACAAACAATATGTAATGTGTTATTTTAACATTTACATATTTAATACGTTTAACGGCTTTAAAAAACTAATTTATTTCAAAACAAAGTCAACAACATTTATTTACAAATAAATTTCCTCAAGCGATCCGTCATAATCAGTGAGATTTATTTTGTAAATGATGTAAGGTTTTTAACAAGAACAAGATTGCCATCCCAAACAACAAGTTGCAGATGGCAAAGTGAACAAGGAAGCCATTGGCTTATCGAGAGTTCAACAATTTTCTCATCTATGTGTAGCCCGCCCTTATCAAATATCTGTCAATTCTATTTTTAAACATATTCACACTACTAGCATTAACACAATCATTTAGCAGTTTGTTCCATTCATTTATCACCCTCTGTGAGAAAGAGTACTTTCTCATGTCCAACCTACACTGCTCCTTAACTAATGCTGCTTTGTGTCCTCTGGTTCTACTGCCTTCTTTAAGTTTGAAGAACATATTCCTATCAACATCCTCATAACCGTTCACTATTTTAAATACTTCTATTTGGTCTCCTCTTAGTCTCCTGGTCTCTAGCGTTGTCAAACCACATTGTAATAAGCGACTTTCGTAACTAAGGTCTCTCAATTCTGGAATCATTTTGGTTGCTCTTCATTGTATTCTTTCTAGCTTGTCTATGTCCTTTTTACGATACGGCCTCCATGCTTGAATACAATATTCCAAATGTGGTCTAACTATTGCTTTGTTCAGTGGTACAATTAGCTGTTTCTCCTTATACATGATAGTTCTCCTAATTAGCCCTAGAATTTGATTTCCTTTTGAAGCAGCAATCCCACATTGCTCTGAAACTTTCATGTCAGCACTAAATGTTACTCCTAAGTCCTTTTCTTGTGTAGTTCTACCTAGTACAGCATCCCCCATTTTATATTCTTCGTCCATGTTTCCATGTCGTGAATAAACAAGTGTTCTTACGTGAGCGACGTCAACCGATGACACCCTTGAGAGAGGCCGTCCAGGACATGTCGGAGCGACTTCTTGGAGAGACGACACCACGACACACTGTAACGTAACGATGTGATTATTATACATCTCATCAACAACACAACTCTATCATCTTACAAAGTAACTTCTCTCAAGTTAACTCGTGTACGACATTTATATAACACATGCAATTAACTGAACAACTAAACTTTTAACAATTATCGTATTAATTAATAATACTTACTTTAATTTACACAGTTGTTCCATGGAAGCCAGGGCGGCTCCCAGCGTCCGCCCCGCCTCTTCATGCGTAAACACGTCGTTGTAGCCCAAACTGTCAAGTAAATAATATTCCTGGATTAAAACATCACAAACAAACGTCTCTCACTGTCCGTTGATTAAACTATGCCATACATAAAACATACACAACAGACCAATACACTACACCATTTTGTCATGTTAATTCCACTCGTCTAAATAAGTCACAACATTGACCTTTCCCTTCACCCCGCCCTGCTCTCAGATCTGTTGACCCCGTATCCCATCATGCACTGACACAGAACAGATTTAGACGACACTTTTTGTTGAAGTTGTTTCATTTCATTCCCCAGTGTCTGGTCATTGACATTGTTATACATTGTTTGAACCCAACAGGCCAAAGAACAGTCCATCACCTGGAAACTTCTACAGACATAATTATTTATAGCGCAACACTGTAAAATGTGAGTTATAGGCTACCTGTGGCGATAGTGCATTAAAAAATACCTCTGTTTGTGTTTGTGTGTTTGGAACTTACTCAAACTTGTGTCCTCTCAAGTTTAAACATTGTCTTTGACTTAAGAAGTAAGTGTTGAGTTTAGGTATTTAATATATTAAATTATTTGATCTAATTACTATTCTTTTCAAAACGCAACTTGCAAAAAGCAACACCGTAATAACAACATAACAACAATAATATGATGTAATGTGTTATCTTAATATTTACATATTTAATACGTTTAATGGCTTTATAAAGCAAATTTCAAAACAAAGTCAACAACATTTATTTACAAATAAATTTCTGTAAGCGATCCATCATAATTAGCGAGATTTATTTTGTAAATGATGTAAGGTGAATAAACAAGTGTTCTTACTCGAGTGCCGTCAACCGAGAACACCCTCGAGAGAGGCCGTCCACGATGTGTCTGCGCGACTTGTTGGAGAGATGACACCGCGATACACTGTAACGTAACGATGTCATGTGTTTATTACATCTCATCAATAACACAACTATATCGTCTCACAAAGTCACGTCTCTCAAGTTAACGCTGGTGTATGACATTTACGTTACACGTGTGATTAACTGAACAACAATATACTTTTTTGACACTTGTTGTAATAATTAATAATACTTACTTTAATTCACGCAGTTGTTCCATGGAAGCCAGGGCGGCTCCCAGTATCCGCCCGGCCTCTTCTTTCTTAAGCACATCGTTGTTGCCCAAACTGTCAAGTAAATAATATTCCTGGATTAAAACATCACAAACAAACGTCTCTCACTGACATTGTTATACATTGTTTGAACCCAACAGGCGAAAGAACAGTCCATCAGCTGGAAACTGATTTTATCTTCTTAATTTTGATGCATTTATTAAGGTTTCATGTAAAAAAAGCCTATATTTTATCAATCTTAAATAGTAATATTCAAATATGTCAGCTTAGCTAAGTTAAATGTTATAGTTCATACACTTTTTGTTTTATGTCATATTCTTTTATATCGATTATATTGTAATTTGTTGTATTGTTGCAAATAGATGGGGCAAACATTGATTGTGTTAGTGATTTTAATTGTTTGGGTATTACATTAAATAAAAATTTTAACTGGCAGAGTCATACAAATAAAGTAGCTAACAAATATATAAAACAATTGGAATTTTGAATAAACTTAAACACTTTTTACCACAAAACATATTATCTATTATGTACGCATCCCTCATTCTTCCTCATATTAATTATGGTATTCTGCTATGGGATAACCAAGTACTTTGAGTTTATAGTTTGCAAAAAAAGGAATAAGAATAATTTCTATGAGTAAATATAACGCTCATACAGTTCCTATTTTTAAGAAACTTCAATTCCTAAAACTGGATGATATTTATAAAGTGCAGCAACTTAAGTTTTATTATAAATTAGTTAATAATGATCTACCGAAATATTTCAGCCACATCCCTTACTTAAATCCATCAACACTACACATGAGGAATAAATAACCTGTTTATTCCCAGAGTCAATCATGAATATACAAAAAAATATATATGGCACAACGTAATAGAAACAGTTAACAATACTCCAAGCATTATCATTGATAAAAATTTATACACATAGTCTATATGGTTTCATCACTTATATTAAAAAACTACCTAATTATGAATTATAAATGCAGTTGTGTTATCCCTAATTGTTACATATGTAATATATTATGTAATTATATATTTATATTTCTGTACTTCTTTACTAATATTGAATTATGATTATTATTAATATTATTCAATTTACTATTATTATTAAAAGGGGGCTTCATGTTAGCAACATGCTATGTCTTAATGGGAATCTCCTTGACCATTACATTTATGTTAATTATTCCATTTTGTACAGTTATGGTACAAATAAATGTTTGTCTGAAACTTCCACAAACATAATTATTTATAGCGCAACACTGTAAAATGTGAGTTATAGGCTACCTGTGGTGATAGTGCATTAAAAAATATCGGGAACGTTTGTGTCTTACTAGAACTTGTGTCGTCTAAAGTTTAAACATTGTCCTTGATTTAAGAAGTAAGTGTTGAGTTTAGGTATTTAATATATAAAACTTTTTGATCTAATTACTATTTTTTCAAAATGAAAGTTGCAAAAAAGCAACACCGTAATACAATATAACAACAATAATATGATGTAATGTGTTATTTTAACATTTACATATTTAATACGTTTAACAGCTTCATAAAAGAAATTTATTTCTAAATAACAACACTTATTTACAAATAAATTTCCTCAAGCGATCCGTCATAATTAGTGAGATTTATTTAGTAAATGATGTAAGGTGAATAAACAAGTGTTCTTACTCGAGCGAAGTCAACCGAGGACAACCTTGAGAGAGGCCGTCCACAACGTGTTGGAGCGACTTGTTGGAGAGATCACACTTCCCCACACTGTAACGTAACGATGTCATGTGTTTATTACATCTCATCAACAACACAACTCTATCATCCGACGAAGTCACTTCTCTCAAGTGAACCGGTGTAAGACATTTATATAACAAGTGTGATTAACTCAACAACAACTATACTTTCAACACTTGTCGTAATAATTAATAATACTTACTCTAATTCACACAGTTGTTCCATGGAAGCCAGGGCGGCTCCCAACATCCGCCCGGCCTCTTCCTTCGCAAACACGTCATTGCCATGCAAACTGTCAAATAAATAATATTCCTTGATTAAAACATCACAAACAGATGATCCCGTGACTCACTACCTTCTATGCGCTATACTGTATGTAACATGTGCCATGTGATACACACCGCACGGTACACAATATCCGTATCGTGGTACACTACGATATGCGATAGCGGTAGGCAAAAACGTTATTCACGTCACCTGCCTGTGTATCGATAAAAGTAGCAAAATATAACATATACAGTAGAACCCCCCATTTAAGACCACCCACAAAATCGGAGTGGAGCGGTCTTAAAAGACGGGTGGTCTCTCGTGAGGGTTTGAGCTATTTTGACGTATCAGCCCTGTAAAGAAAAACACAACTCATTTGTACATCAAAAACGCAGGTAGAACTTTAATAAAACAAAACAACATATATACAATGCATAAAATGTGCAGAAACATATATACAGTGCAGTGTCCTACACCTAACTACACCATTCGTCCACAGTGACTATCTGCAGTGTCCAGCATCAAACTACACTTCTTCCCGCATCAAATCTCACTGCTTCTTGCAGAAGTCGCCAAAGTCCGTCTGCTTAGAGCACTTCTCCAGGCTCTCCAACTCAAGCTCATGCTTGAGTTGGCACAACAACTCGACCACTTTCGTGTTGTTCCTTGACAGTCCAAATGCTACAAGACTGTTCAATAATCTAGGGAGCAATATATCGCTTGCATCAATTGTTAAAATCGCTCGCTGCCTGCAAGTGTTTGTCTTCACAAGTAGTTTCTTGAGTATTAGATTCACTAGGAAAATCTAACCTCTTTATAACGCAGTGTTCGGACTCCAATATTTGGAGTTCACATATTATAAGTCACCGGCGATGGCGATCGCAGCCCGTTGCACCAAGATTGCAAGAACGCCATCGAAGCTATGCTGGCCACGCGGTTTATAAAAAGTTATCAAATGAGTGGAGTAACGTCGATGTGTATTATGTTTAAATGTCACATGATGTTGTATGTCGAACTGAATAAAATACATGTATACATGTACAGTTACGGAATAGTTAAGGGATCAACAATATTTCGCTACGATCTGATTGACCAACTACGCTGTAATGGGAATCAAAAATAATAACCTTGATAACATTGATTCACTGTTTCATGTGCAGAAGACAAATTCATATTTTTGCGCACCGAGTTTGAGTTGTGCGTTAGGCATTATGATTCAATGGAAGCATGCCATTTCACCCCAGTTTATATTGGTGTTGCCTACTAAGCTGCATTTATGAGTTATGACTATACATCTAATTCTTATACGTGACGTATTTGCGAATCTCAATTGCAATTTTCAAACCGCCTAAGCGAAGTCACACATGAAACCAGTACTGTATCGTGGCCACGGCCCGGGCACAGCACACTGCCACGGCACTGCAACTGGCCTCGTCTAGGCTACGGTAATCGGTGACATGTTGCAATTCAAAACCGTTTCACCTATTGCAATGTATGGGGTTTACTAAAGTAAACATTTATTTCTTTGTACAAAAGTCAGCGCCAACAATTAAATTCAACAATCTATATTTCATTCACGATTAATTGTTTTGTAAGAATCCGGGGAATGAGTGCCCTTTGGTAACTTAAAATGAAAAGTTTAATATATGAAGTGTGTAATCCAATTAATGTAATAACTGTAACATGTAAGAGTGACACTTGCTGCAAGAGAAGATGATCATGTACAGGAAATACAGGCATATTAACACCTGCACATTCCAGAAGGACATACAGAAGTCAATCCTACATTTGATATCCATGCTCCAGCCCAAAAGCGCAAGGTGGCTATACCACCCGAACCAGCTTGGTATACTGCAGACATCCTGGAGGCCAGGAGGATTCGCAGGAAAGCAGAGAGAAAGTACCAAGAAACTGGACTCGTGGTGCATCTGCAGATTTACAGGGACACACAGCACAAGTTGGCCAGGCTGATAGACAATGCCAAGAAACAGTACTTCACTGAACGGTTGGTCTGATCCCAAGGGTGTCTTCAAGGTCATCGATCTGCTGATGCATCGCAGCACTCAGAGCATCCTCCCAGCCACGACACTCCTGTGGAGATGACGGACAGGTTTGCAGAGTTTTTCACACACAAGATCACTAAGATATGCAACGACTTGTCACAGATGCGAGATTACCAGCAGGACTTACACTTACATGAACAGGCTTCACCAGATAAGGATGACGATGTCACCTCCAGTTTGTCGGAATTCATCCCTGACTCAGAAGCTGAGATCAGGACATTGGTCGTACAGTCTCCTTCAAAGTCATGTGGCTTAGATCCACTTACGACTTGGCTTCTGAAAGATAATCTTGATGTATTGTTGCCAACGCTGATTCAGATTGTAAACAGTTCCATGTCATCGGGGAATGTATCCGACTCGTTGAAAGAGGCCTTGGTGACCCCTCTTTTGAAAAAGAACAATCTTGATCTGGAGTGACATAAGAATTTCCAACCAGTGTCAAATCTGTTATTCATTTCCAAGCTGATAGAACGTATGGTGGCAAGTCGACTCAACACCTATATGTCTGAGCACGGCTTGCACGAGATTATTCAATCAGCCTACAAGAAACACCACAGTACTGAAACAGTGCTCCTCCGGATTAGTGACAATGTACTTTGCACCAGGGATAACAAGAAATGTGCTCTCCTAGTGCTGCTCGACATGTCCGCAGCGTTCGATACAGTGGACCATTCAATACTCCTCTCCAGAGTGCATACTAGACTGGGCATCACCGGGACAGCCCTCTCATGGTTCAGATCCTACCTCACCAACAGGAAGCAGTCAGTCTTCATCCGGAGGGTATCATCCAGCTGTCAGCGTTTGGACTTTGGAGTACCTCAGGGCTCTGTGTTGGGGCCTATACTGTTTTGTGACTACACCCTACCGCTGGGGGATATCATGAGAAGGCACGACATTGAGTTTCACCTGTATGCAGATGACAGCCAACTGCTGCTCACCTTTAATCCTGAATCTTCCCAATCAGCGCTTGCCGCTATGGAGAGGTGCATTGCCGAAGTCAGGCTATGGATGGCTTGAAACTTTCTAATACTAAATGACAACAAAACAGAGTTTGTTGTGGTTGGAGCTAAAGGGCAGCTCAACAAAGCAGCCGTGACAGACATCTCCATTGGGGAGTGCGTCATCCCAGCAACATTGAAAGCCAGGAATATTGGTGCAATGATTGACTCAAACTGTGGACTGCATGCACATGTCAACATGGTGTGTCGTTCAAACTACTAACATCTACGGAGCATAGGGAAGATAAGGAAATATCTGGACGTGAGCACGGCCCAGATAGCCATCCATGCACTTGTCACTTCAAAGCTGGATTCCCTAAATGGATTGCTGCACGGCCTTCCTGCATGCCAGCTGGCCAAGCTACAATGCGTGCAGAATACTGCCGCCCGCATTGTTTCACGTGTCCACAGGCAGTGTCATATCACCCCTGTCCTTCACACACTGCATTGGCTTACAATAAAATACTGTGTGCAATTTAAGATGCTAGTACTGACTTACAAGGCAATGCATAACGAAGGACCTTCCTACATCAAGGACATGCTGGTGCATCACTACCCTCGAAGGACACTTCGTTCAGAGAGCAAGTTGCTGCTTGATGTGCCCATGTCCAGGACACACCTGGGGACAGAGCCTTCTCTGTGGCTGCCCCACATTGAGGAACAACCTCCCACACCTGGGGACAGAGCCTTCTCTGTGGCTGCCCCCACATTGTGGGACAACATCCCACTTGGTATTCGCCAGGCTCCCTCGACTGATGCCTTCAAGAGACTATTAAAGACTTACTTGTTTTGCCAGGCGTTTTAGATTAGCTTTAATAATAAATCTCATCCTGAATTCTGATACACTAACCGAACTGCTCATTGATGACCAGACGACATAAAAGTGGCAGATAATGATGAAGAGACATTGGTATGCCTGGGCTTTGTGCAACTTGAACAGATGAGCGCAAGCAATGCAGGACAGAATTGGCAACCATCTTTAATAAGGTAACTCGGTTGTAAAATTTTTTTGCCCGTATAAAATGTTGCACTGCCCATATTAGCTGCACCTTAAAAATAACTCTGTGTATATTAACTAGTTTGTATGGTCGTTTTCTTATCGGACTCAGTAAATTTCAAGAATTGAAGCCATTATTACCACCTTCCTCATAAAACTGGGGTAGCGCGTTGTCAGAGTGTTTACAAGCATAATTAGCCATGTGCTTACTTGTTTGCTAAGTAATAATCGCTAATATTACATGTGTCATTTCTTGACAGACATCAAAACATTTTTTCAAAGCATCATTCAGGATGGAAATTAAAGCAAGGATCACAACCATGATCTGAAGGAGTACACGACAGATCCGGTAGCCGTTACAACCCAACACATTGTCATAGCAAGGATCACAACCGTGATCTGAAGGAGTACACGACAGATCCGGTAGCCGTTACAACCCAACACATTGTCATAGCAAGGATCACAACCGTGATCTGAAGGAGTACACGACAGATCCGGTAGCTGTTACAACCCAACACATTGTCATAGCAAGGATCACAACCGTGATCTGAAGGAGTACACGACAGATCCGGTAGCCGTTACAGCCCAACACATTGTCATAGCAAGGATCACAACCGTGATCTGAAGGAGTACACGACAGATCCGGTAGCCGTTACAGCCCAACACATTGTCATAGCAAGGATCACAACCGTGATCTGAAGGAGTACACGACAGATCCGGTAGCCGTTACAGCCCAACACATTGTCATAGCAAGGATCACAACCGTGATCTGAAGGAGTACACGACAGATCCGGTAGCCATTACAACCCAACACATTGTCATAGCAAGGATCACAACCGTGATCTGAAGGAGTACACGACAGATCCGGTAGCCGTTACAGCCCAACACATTGTCATAGCAAGGATGACAACCGTGATCTGAAGGAGTACACGACAGATCCGGTAGCCATTACAACCCAACACATTGTCACAGCAGGGATCACAACCATGATCTGAAGGAGTACACGACAGATCCGGTAGCCGTTACAACCCAACACATTGTCATAGCAAGGATGACAACCGTGATCTGAAGGAGTACACGACAGATCCGGTACCCGTTACAACCCAACACATTGTCACAGCAGGGATTACAACCATGATCTGAAGGAGTACACGACATCTATTTGTTCTCCTCTTGGTCTCCTGGTCTCTAGTGTTGTCAAACCACATTATATTAAAACTGCATCCTCAGCTGATTTAGACTATCATGAAACCGGATGTTGATGTCCTAATATGTAGTGTGTGAATAGTTTAAGTAATATCTGCTGTCGGTTTAATAAAAAGTACATATTTTTGTTCAAATTATTGAAACAACTGACTTTAGTCGTTAGATCTGGTAAGGCTCAAAATAGTGGATAACCAAAACGCTAAACACTTTCTGGGCTCAAGGCTGATCATGGGCGTGATTTCCATCCTGTCACCGATCACATGACGACGTTATGTATTTTCACCAAGGGCAAAATTTGTGAGTTTTCAGCATTTCCATTTTCACTTCAATAAATATAAATTCTGCATTCTCAATTTAATCGTTTGTTTGATGATTTCACAAAAAGTACATACAAAAGTTGTACAAACGAACTAGCTTATCATAGTGGATACTAGGTAAGTCTGAATTTTTGCAAAATGAATTTGAAATGAGACGAGCAAAAAATCGATTAAGGACGCACCTTTAAGAGAATTGAGGAGGCACCTTTAATTAAGTGGCTTTCATAACTAAGGAATCATTTTAGTCGCTCTTTGCTGTTTTCTTTCTAGATTAATCTATGTCTTTCTTACGATATTGCCTCCATGCTTGTATACAATATTCCAAATGATGCAAGACTTGCTTTGTACAGGGTACAATTAGCTGAACATTTCTCTTACATGTGATAGTTCTCACAATTAGAATTTAATTACCTTTAGAAGCAACAATCCCACATTGCTCTGAAACTTTCATGTCACCACTAAGTGTTACGTGTGAAGTCCTTTTCTTGTGTGGTTCTACCTAGTACAGCATCCCCCATTTTATATTCTTCGTCAATGTTTCCATGTCTTATATGTATGCATTTACACTTCCCAAAATTGAATAACATTTGCCGTTTTTCAGACCATTAGACAAATTTGCCTACCGGTAGATCATCCTGTAAACCGTGTTTATCTGCAGGTGACCCATCATCTACCCATTTTCTAATTTCGTCAAAAAACATATGAGATTGATTAGACATGACCTTGCCTTGCCTTGCTCCTATGTTGAGATTTATTTGTTTATGTTTTACAAGGCATTCCACCATGTGGTCTCTAATTATTGGTTGTAATAATTTCCCTACAACTGATGTTAAACTCGCTGGTCTGTCATTTTCAAAATTGTTCCTCAATCCCTTCTTAAATAACGGTATAATGGTTGCTTCTTTCCATTCTGAAGGAACTATTCCCTCTTCTTGTCACAAATTAAACACTTTTGCAAGTGGTGTACTAATTTACTGTACAATTTCCTTAAGTAGTTTTGGTGGTATCCCATCAAGTCCAGGTGATTTATTATCTTTCAACTTCTTAATTTTCTTTGCTATCATTTCAGGAGTTACAAATAACTGCCATAAATGATCAGATTTATCAATCTTAAAAGTTTAGTAACTGGAACTGGAAGTGAGCTGATATCTTCTGTGGTAAAAACTGAGCTGAAATTCAGGACCTCTGTCATTTGAAAACTGTCTGACATTATGTTTCCACAGTTGTTTTCCAGTGGTCCGACCTTATCTCAAACTTTCTGTTTACTCCTTACAGAAACTCTTGCTGTAATTTTTTCTATTACCTGCCAATTCAGGACAAAATTAAATCCAACACTATCCACACTGAAACTATCTTGTTAATATCTTCAACTCGGCCATACATCATGACTCTCACTCTTCTCCACCAACAATAACTGTAGAAAGAACCCTCTTTCTACATACATATCATGACTACTTAATTAATCAAACAGTCTTAGCCATTTCCTTCATTGACAGCAAGCTCCTCGTATTGTATCCCAGGACACAGTTATGACAACAACAAAGGTTCAACTGGCCCCACTCTCACCTACAAATAAGACAAGTAGTACTTACTTCAGGGTCTGGATCGACTTGTTGTGTTGCAGGGCGTCACACAGCTGTTTGACAAGAGGGTTGTCCAGCTCATAGTCACTCAAGCTGAAGGAGAAACAACAGCAGAATTATAGATGTATTCTGCATTATACAGCTTTGTCCAGTGATACGTGTTGTTGTCATTCACCACATTTGTCACATTATACAGCTTCGTCCAGTGATACGTGTTGTTGTCATTCACCACATATGTCACATTATACAGCTTCGTCCAGTGATACGTGTTGTTGTCATTCACCACATTTGTCACATTATACAGCTTCGTCCAGTGATACGTGTTGTTGTCATTCACCACATTTGTCACATTATACAGCTTCGTCCAGTGATACGTGTTGTTGTCATTCACCACATTTGTCACATTATACAGCTTTGTCCATTGATACGTGTTGTTGTCATTCACCACATTTGTCACATTATACAGCTTCGTCCAGTGATACGTGTTGTTGTCATTCACCACATTTGTCACATTTAACAAGATTTAACAAGATTTGCCATCCAAGCCAAAGGCCCAGATGGCAAGTGGACAAGGAAGCCATTGGCTTATCGAGAGTCCAACAATGTTCATCTACTTATAGCCCGCCCTCCTGAGATATGTCAACCTTGTTTTTAAACATATTCACGCTGCTAGCAGTTACACAATCTGTAGACAATTTGTTCCATTCATTTATTGTCCTCTGTGAGAACAAGTGCTTCCTGATGTCCAATCTACATTGATCCTTTACTAATTTTACCTCATGTCCTCTAGTTCTGCTATCCTTCTTGAGTGAGAAAAACATATTTCTATCAATATTTTCATACCCATTCAATATCTTAAAAACTTCAATCTGATCTCCTCTTAACCTCCTTGTCTCTAGAGTTGTTAAACCACATTCTTTCAGGCGTTCTTCATAACTAAGGTCTCTCAGTTCTGGAATCATTTTAGTTGCTCTCCTTTGTATGCGTTCATTATACAGCTTCGTCCAGTGATACATGTTGTTGTCATTCACCACATTTGTCATATGTTAAACGACGAAATTATCAACAAAAGTTGAGAAACAATAACACAGTGATAATGAATTCGGCATTATTCAACATTCATTTATCTGTAATTTTGCAAAGATAAATGGTAACATATGCCAGTATGCAAATTCTCTGTAAACAAATTAATACTTACAGATGACATTTTAAGAAGAAACTGATGGTCGTCACCCCCAGCACTCTGTTATGATTTATGGGAATGTTTCTGCTATGGGGGACGTTTAAGGGTAGATGTTACCCGAAAAACATGCATATGCTGTATCTTTCTTAATATTCAACCAATCTTGACCAAATTTACAACATGTTTATTGTGTGAAAACATGTCACAATACGAAATTACAGCTCATTTGCATAATGGTTGCCATAGCAACTGACAATTCCTTACCAACTGGGCATACGTTTGCCAGAAACACTATTAAGAGAAATGTACTGTTCCCACAACGATTAATTTGCAATATATGACAACTAAGATGGTTCATCTACACAATAAGGGGTTATTGGGTGATTTTTAGTGTGTGCTTCCCAACTTTTATGAGCAAACATAATACGATTCTACATTTTGTGAAGACACACTGTTATCATTGTCCCTGGATACTAGCCCCCATATCATCCAATAATGCCCCAAACAACCTTATTGCATGTCCCAGAATACAGGGAACAACTGCTGAAAATTTCATGACTCTACCATATATAGTTGTTTTGCTACATTGTTTGGCCAGTTGGACATATGCTAAAAATACCATGCTGAGAAAAAGGCGAAAAACTAAGACACGTTTAGTAAAGTATATGTGTCAACATGTTATATATCACTGACCATCCTATAAACATATTATTGCATGCATAGCAATACTAGGAATAAATATTGTCAATATCATGCATCTAGGTCTCATAGTTTTCCTGTAATAATGTTTACACAATCGACATATGCTAAAAGTTCACGTCGAAAAAAAAAAGAGAATAAAAAACAAAGTCAACCAGTATCACTGAGTTGGCTACATGGTACATATATATCATTGACCACCCTAGAAACATCTTATTGTATGTATTACAATACTAGGAATAAATGTTGTCAATACCATGCATCTAGATCTCAAAGCTTTCCTGTAACAATGTTCATGGAATTGATGTGCTAAAAATTCATGTACAGAAAAATGTGAAAAAATTACCAGTATCATTGAGATGTCTACATCCTACATGTTACTGACTTGAAGCACTGTATTGTATTGTATTGTATGTTTTTCAAGGCAGCATATCAGGTGAACAAACCATAGCTAGATATTATATGTACACAACAGATTTGCAGGTTTGCACTGTGTCTACCAGCCACTGGCACTGTAGACATGGCCCTCGGACTCGGCCTTAGATGTCTCCATCTGGAGACTCATCAGTGACTTCCGCTTGCGGCTTGACTTCGTCTCCTCCTTTGAAGCTTCGACACCCTGCCTCAGTCGCCTTCTATCCATCTTTGCTGCAACAACAGCCAACAACAGGCTGCTCGATGACTCAGGCAGGTCGATGACAGCATTGGTCACATCTAACAGGACCTGTCCCCCATGGTTGAACTGAACAACGCCAAGTGTGACTGCAATATCGACGGTGCCCCGGGATGTGAAGACGGCCTTCGGTGCCCTCCTCCAGATGATGGAGTGGAATGACTCATTTGCGTTTGATGTGCTGAGCGACATGCACCTCTCCAACAGGACCGGGTTGCTGAGACACTCAAAGAGGGGCAGCAGTTGCTCAGCGGCTGGCAGTGGTAGAGGTGGGTCGTGTCGACCCTCTCGCCATCTCTCCTCTGGATCAACCCCAGCTGCCATAGCTTGATGCCACCAACACCAGTCAACTTTGCAGTTGTTGTGCTGTGGTTCATCCTTAGTTGATGCGCTGTGCTGGTAGATGGCGCAGATGGCATCACGGGTCTTGGCAACGTCTGGGGCATGCATGACGACGGCGTTGCTGTAGTAATGTGACCACTTCTTCATCCATACTTGGGTAAGCTTACCCTTTCTGCTGAGGCTGCAGCCTATCGCAGTCTTTGCCTCTTTCAGCACCATCTCTTGTCCCCACTACATCTGCTTGCTGATGTGGTTGATGCACTCGTGTTTGGTGATCTCCACTTCAGCTCCGTATGGCTGCAGGGTGTTGAGGGCCGACAGCACAGCAGCTTCACCGTTGCCGAGCAGGGAGGTATACTCAGCATTCAGCAACACCACAGATCTCGCCCACATCATCTTGGCTGCTTCGGTCTCCATTGATCCACTTGACCCTGTGTGGTTGATGGTGCACATACCCCCATGGAGCTGCTTCCATGTTACCAGCTCCTTCCCGCTCAACTTCTTGCCGAAAAGCTCACAGTCGAAGCAGTACATACAGAGAACTGCGTAACCGGACGAGTCCCGTCAGCGTCTCGATCACAAACCCGATACCGATCAGGGACTGGAAGCCGCACCTCTTCCAAGTGCCGTCATAGCTGACAGCCAGCTGCCTTGGTCCTTCGCATGGCCAGTACATCTCTTCGTACACACGGTGGACCAGGCAATGTGATTCGGCGAGTGTCTCAGCCACGACACCAAACAGCTTGCGCTGGATCATTGCTGAGATGGAAGCGAATGACTTGTGGTGGAGACTGCCACGAATGTTCATCAATGACGTCAGCTGCACCAACCCTGTCTTGCATAAGCCACCCTCTTCGCTGCAATCACTGCGCGATGGTTGATGGAGAACAGCTGACGTGTCGGGTTCTGCTCAGTCGCCATCTTCCTTGAGGTGAAGCACCGGGATAGCTCACTGCTACAGCTGCCACAGAACAGGGCAACCTCCACAGCGATACCGATCGGGGACTATGGTCGCTCCATGGTCGTTCCGGCTGCACCAACTCGCATGGTCTTCTTGTTGCAGTGAGGGCATGCAACAGGCTGCAGCAGCTCACACAGCACCGACAAGTCGAACAGCACAAACTGGTTGTCCCCTGATGACTGCTGCGGAGCAGGAGGTGTCCTTTGCTGAGATGATAACAGTGACAGCTTTCGCTCACTGGCAGACTTTCCCTTCAGCTCCCGGAAAGATAGCTCGACTGAAACATGAAAAATCACTTATATAGCAGGTGTTTTCATATAGCCAGCTGATGGACAAAAACAGCTATTATTAATATTATATGTATGTATACATCTACAAAAGCTTAGTAGAGCAATTTAATTACAAATGGCATGTGATAATGACATTGACCCATTGTATAATGACAAATTTTATTTAAATTAAATAAGTAATCACTAAAACTAATAAGTTTTTTCAATCAGAGAAATAATTGTTTGATAATAATCAATTGCCTGTGGTTGTGCCAGGCCCAGGGTAGTGGGCCTGGCTATGGCCTAAGTGCTGCTATTCATGCCGACAGTGTAACTAATAATGGATTAATATAATTAATAATTAGTGTAGTCAATTGATATAGCATTATATCTCAGTTTTTATTGAAATCAGTGTTCCAAATGACACTAGGCAGTATAATTTTATAACATTATATGCTATGAAGGCAAGTTGTCGTAACTTGGTTACCAATGACAACGGGATAAACTCAATTGAGATGATCGTAACTTCGGCGATTTTTAGCCGTTAATTGCATTGCTATTTCATTTTTATGTATCTGAGCTGAACTAATACATATATACATACCTGCCTTTGCTGGTTTACAGCCTCTTGTCTTGTTTCGACGCCATGAGCAACGGAAAATATTCTAGCAACTAACTCCATATTGTATCACTAGTGGCCCGGTCGCAGACGCATTTGATTGGCATCCGGCACAAATACATTATGATAATGACTTTCAAGCCGGATTTACCGGATACTTTGACACGGAAACGGGTCATACGTTATATTATACATGTTCAAGGCCTGTCTACGCTGGAAGATGAGACTTTTAGCTTTCTGTTGATACCCAACATCGTCGCGTTATGCGGGTCATTCGTGTTACAATCGAAGAAAATAAATGGGGTGTGTTGTGCGTGATAGTTTTCGATAGATTTCGCGAGATTTATCACATCTCTGGACTACAGTGCATGCAATAAAGTATGAGTTTTTGTGTATTTCTCGTTGGTATTTCATAAAGAGATTTTCAGCATGGCTGCGCAAGATATCAACGTGAACGAAAACCACAACATCCAGTGTCAACATTTTTATTTTCGCCCCCCGCCTGGCCTTAAAAAGAGCTGGAGGTATGTGACTTTGACAAAATTGGTCAGCATGTCAATGAGATCTTCCTTGTTTTCTGTTTGGACGATGATAAACTACTCCTATTGTTACTGTTGCGTTCTTGGTAACTATGCTGCACCAAATTGCTTCCTCACAATCTGCTTCACTTTTCAGTGTTATTTCATGTGCTTATAGATTCTGTGATACCTATTACATAATTGTGCATAGGTAGCTGCAGGGTTGGCATGTAACAAAGTAAAAGTACTTCTTTACAATACTTGAGTAGTTATTTCAAGTAATTGGCATGTAACGAAGTAGAATTTTGACTAAATACTTTTACTTGTAATGAAGTAGTTTTATCTAAAGTAACGCGACTTTTTACTCCGTTACTTTATTTACTTCGCAATATATTTTCGTTACATTTTTTTGCGAAACCGCTGCTGCCGGCGGTGGCGCTCCACCATCAACGACATTTCAAAAACTGTTCATAGTCGCCAGGCCAAAAGCTATTAATATCATTCAATCGCATGCCAGTTCGCGATCACACTTGCATGCATACCTCTCTTCGGGAAATCGACGCAACCACTGTTTTATATCTATGTCAGTGAACAAAGTCTGCCAAATATTGGCATAGGTCAGGTCAAGGCCGTTGACATGAAATGTCGCTTCGAGCATGCAACACTTGAACGCCATCTCAAACCACGATGCAAATGTATCCGTTGCACCATATAAACTACTAATCAGTAAGTTTCCAATACGTATTATAAATATTAAAATTTGCAATTTCGACAATGTATTGATAATCCCCATACACTGACACAATTCTAATATTCATTAGCGAACGTGCATCGTGGATCGAAAACGAGAACCGATTTTCGCCCATTGGCATTGTCAGCAACGGCCTTACCGGCTTACTTCAGCATTAACAAGATTTAACAAGATTTGCCATCCAAGCAAAAGGCCCAGATGGCAAGTGGACAAGGAAGCCATTGGCTTATCGAGAGTCCAACAATGTTCATCTACTTATAACCCGCCCTCCTGAGATATGTGTCAACCTTGTTTTTAAACATATTCACGCTGCTAGCAGTTACACAATCTGTAGACAATTTGTTCCATTCGTATTTAACTGAATGTATTTGATGTTGTGAGCTCTCATTAAAGATAATGTAATTTTTCAAAATACTTTTTACTTTTACTTCAGGTACTTTTGAAAAGTACTTTTACTTTTTACTCAAGTAGTTTATTTTACCAGCTACTTTTACTCAAGTAGTTTCAAAGTGAATTACTCTTACTTTTACTCAAGTACAAAATAAAAGTAATTCAGTCAACTCTGGGTAGCTGAAACTAACTTGTTAATATCTTTAACTCGGCCATACACCATGATTCTCTCTGTTCTCCAGCAACAAAAACTAATCGATAGAACCCTCTTCTCCATACAGCCCTCATGAATCATGACTACTTAATAAATTAAAGTCTTACCTATTTCCCTCATTGACTGCACACACGTATTGTATCCAGCAACAATAACCAAAAGTTAGAACCTTCTTTCTACATACAGTCCTCATGAACCATGAATACTTAATTAATCAAACAGTCTCAGCCATTTCCTTCATTGACTGCACACTCGTATTGTATCCCAGGACACAGTTATGACAACAACAAAGGTTCAACTGGCCCCACTCTCACCTACCAGTAAGACAAGTAGTACTTACTTCAGGGTCTGGATCGACTTGTTGTGTTGCAGGGCGTCACACAGCTGTTTGATGAGACCGATGTCCAGCTGACAGAAACTCAAGCTGAAGGAGAAACAACAATAGATTTATAAATGTATTCGGCAGCTTTGTCCAGTGATACGTATTGTTGTCATTCACCATATCTGTCACATGTTAAACGATGAAATTATCAACAAAAGTCAAGAAACAATGATAGAGTGATAATGAATTTGGTATTATTCAACATTAATTTATCTGCAATGTTGCAAAGATAAATGGTAGCATATGCCATTATACAAATTCTTTGTAAACAAATTAATACTTACAGATGCAATTTTAATGTCAATATTAAGGGGAATATTGGAATGAAGCAACACATTAGATTCCAGTAAAATCTCCCCATGTGCGTGAGACCAAATTAATATTTATTGTTGTACAACAACAACAACATATGTATGTGTGTATAAATGTTCCACAATGTTTTAATTAAAATTTATTGTTGTACAATAACAACATATATATATGTGTGCACAAATGTTCCACAATGTTTAAATTAAAATGTATTGTTGTACAATAACAACATATATATGTGTGCACAAATGTTCCACAATGCTTAAATTAAAATTTAATGTTGTACAATAACAACATGTATGTGTGCACAGATGTTGTATAATAACAACATGTGTATGTGCTCACAAATGTTCCGCAATGTGAAAGTAGAAGCAGCTGACACTGATGAATCTGCTTTAATCTGCACTGCTTGTGAATCATAGTTTATAGTTGTGCATCATCCATTAGTATAAACTAAAGGGAATGTGTTGTAAAACTCACTCAAGACTGGTGACCCGACACGTGTCCTGCGCCAACACCCAACACAGTGCAAGCATCTCCATTGGGTAAATCTTTGATGCTTTGATTTCTTCTGGCACGTTGTCCACCAGGTCTTTGCACTGCGTCTCATAAATGTAAGGGACCATTTTGAATGTGTCATTCTCCAATTTGCCCTTAAGCTTCTCGATGAATTCTTTGTAGAAATCCAACAAAACATCAGTTGAACCTAGATGCTTCAAGTAGTATGCATTCCTGGGGTCTCCAAGGAGACCGCACAGGAATGTGATCACAATGTTGTTTTGTTTGACCGAGTTGTCATTGTTGTCAATGTTGCTGTCGTCATCATCACAGTTGTCATCATCATCAGTGTTGTCGTCGTTGTTTTCGTTGCAGTCGTTCATTTCATCGTCGTCGGTGTTGTCGTCATTGTCTTCATCGCTGTCGTTATCTTCATCGTCGTCAGTGTTGTCATCGTTGTCTTCGTCACCATCGTTATCTTCATTGCCTTCAGTGCTGTCATCATCTTTGGTGATGTCATCATTGTCGTCATCTGCTAGAAGTTTCCAAACATCAGTGCGTGGTCCTTGGATCAGCCCAACTGCAGCAAAGAACTCCTGAAGGGAGAGATGGGAGAATGACCAGGTGTTTCTTCTTATTTCTCTGTCGTCTTGGTCCATCTTCTTTGATCCAGAAAGAAACCCGGTCTGCTTGTCTTCATCTTCAAAACCATACTTTCTTAGGTCATCATCATAGAAGACGAGTTTCATTGGACGTGTCACGTTGTCTTTGGCCAACGCGGCATGTTTTAGGAATGGCTCCTTCAAAATGCTGAAAATCTGTTCCAGGTCCAGGTCTCTCTCATCGAATTTCAGAGACGGGTGAAGCTTCCGGCCTAGTTGGCATGTTGCTGTCACACACAGCTGCGTCATTGTTCTTATACTTGGCACGCTGCTACTTTCTGATCGAGCAAACATGTCCACCAGGGTCTTACAGTTTACTGGCGTGTGACAGAATGTTGCCATGTTTGGATTTGAGTCGATATTCACCTGGATGAATTTCCTGAGTTGCTCATTGCCTGTGCAAAATTTTTCGACATATTTCTTGATACCATCCTTGGTGAAGCCGTAAACATCAACGATACGATCAAATGGTTCCGAAGGGATCTGATTGGTAGGACGTGTTGTTATGACAACACTTGCATCAGGCAACAGACTGCAGCTTATGATACTGGAGATTATCATCGACAAGACGACTTTATCTTCGATAGGGAACCTGCATTCCGAGTGTCCGACAGCCCCTGTTAATTCATCTCCCCCGTCAAACAAGAACAAAACTCCTTTAGAGTTTCGGCATATTTCATCAAATGCTGCCCTCTTTTCATGTTCGTCAAGTTGCAGACCGTCTAACAACAAATCACTGAGGCTCCACTGTTTGTCTCCCAAGAACGCATGTAGTTTCACGACAAAGACGTAGTCAAAATGAGGCCATAATTCCAGTACCCCCCATTCTCTTGCTATGTACTCCACAAGAGTCGTCTTCCCCACCCCAGCTCTTCCCTGGATAAGTACTTTCTTGGGAGCAACTTCATCATCCTCCAACTTGCTGAACAACTGTATAAGTGGCACAACTGGACTAGACTGTCTGAGTCTCTCCAACTTCTCCACATCCCGGTGGGTGAGTGTATCTGGAAGGACTTCCAGCTGGGCCTTCTGCAGACGAAGCTCCACGAATCCCTCGTCCAGTGTTTCATGCTTCTTCAAGTCTCGGTACTTCGCTCGCAGTTGTTCCTTCACTGATGCTGAAAACAAGTGTTTAATGATGCTGAAAACAAGTGTTTAGTGACCAATCATAAAGTATTATTATTATGTAGTGATGTAACATCATCAACAAGGTGAATCTATATCACTAGAAAATAAATGTGTTTACAGCACTAGAAGAAGATTGAAATAGAGTACAATTGATGACAATGAAGTCTGCAATAAAATATAAATATGCCATCTGAATGGAATGCAAATGGTTTTTGCGTGGGCATTGCATATACTTCTATTCTACATTGTACGGTAAGCAAGCCGACCTTATCACATTTAAGTTTCTCCTATAAAAAGGCATGCTGCACGTGTTCCGGTCTCCCGTTCAGAAATTTCATCATGAAGCGAGTTTCATTTTGCTGTCAGTTGAATCTGCTTTTGCTTTGTTTGTATATTACTTATATGATATATGGATAAATATTACGATAGCCAAACACATTACTTGTTTATATTTTAAGACTATGCCGTCACTATCAATCCGGCAAAATTACAATGGCTCAACAACTCCCTCGTGTTTCGCCATCGGCACATTTAACATTCGTGGACTTTCGTCAACAATGAAACGAGGCCAGCTAAGCGAAGACCTCAGCTGATTACACATCAACATTTGCTCTCTTCAGGAGACGAAATGCCCAGGCGGTTTTCACAAATTTTCAGACAACTATCGGCTCCTTGGACTACCGTCATAATCACGGCACTACGGTTTCGCCTCTGCTGTCGCAACGCATTTGGAAAACCAAATTGTATGCTACTGGTCAATGTCAGAGTGATTCAACTGTGCCTGATAAACAACTCCCTGCTGATGATCATTAACGTGTACGGCCCAACGTCGCAGCGTGTCAACAACAACAATGCAGAACAAGATGAGTTCTTTGCCAAACTTGCACGTCTCACCTCCCGGTACTCGTCAAGCACACTATTCTACATCACTGGCGATTTTAACAGCAAGATCGTTTAGAGGAAATTCATCAACTTCCTCGAGGTGCACGGCCTGTTTGTCTGCAAAACTGCATTCCAGCACGCCACTCGTCACAAAACATGGTCACATTGTACCCATATACAATGTGATCGATTTTGTCATCTGCCGACAGACGTAAAAAAGGCTATTGACAGACTCTCGATCATACGCCTGCACATTACTCGATAGCAACCACCGATTGCTTGTCGCTAAACTCAACCTGAGGTGAATGTTCAACGTTTGGGGTCATATCGAGAAGTCGCGCTTGTCGAAACGCGTTCGGTACAATACAAAGTTGATGGCTAGCAAGCCCTTCCATGTGCAGCTCCACGACGTCGTGTTGGAAGCGTTGGCCGAAGTCAACTCGAACACTTCTGCCAGTGTGAGATGGAACTCTGTGGAACATATTCATTCTAAAATCGGCGGTGGAATTGACCATTGGTCGGACCGCCCCGGCAGCCAGACGACACGGCCAACCACACTGTGCTGAAATGGTGGCAATGTCAGCAGAACAACAAAAGCTGAAACTATGGCTACACAACACGTCAGACGTCATCCATCGATGTGAACTGAAGCACCAGCGCAATACAATTCTGCACGGTCTGTGCCAAAAAGCTCACGATAACACCTCGGTGAGACTAGACAACCTGGCATCAGAAGTTGAACGCCTTCACGACGGCGCCAAAAATGTTTCGTGCCGTTCGAGATGACTATTTTGTGGACTCAGGCGTCATGACATTCAGGGGTCGACCCCAGATGACATTACCAACGGTCGTCTTGGGTCGCATCGGTCATCAACTACGGGTTGCCCAACCGACGTCGATGCTCTGCGCACACTCGACCGTGGACAGTGGCGAGAGTTGGGGCGGGAACTTACGACTTGAGAGTGCAACACTGGAATCGGCATAAATTTCTTTTTAATTATTTATTTACTTATTTATTACTTTTAGTAACACTTTAATCGACTTTTTAGTAATGGTTTTAAAAACATTTTTATGATATGGACATTTTAATTATTAATTTATTTTATTTATTTATCTATTTATTAATTAATTTTTAAACACTTTAAAGGTACATTTTGTGGAATGGCATAAGCAAAACACACGTGAGTCATATCACATCTGCCACACGAAAATGCATTTAATAATTTGCATGGGGCAAGATACGTCGGAGATGGCCGACATTCAAGAATCAAGGGCAATCTTCAGAGAAGCTAGAATTGATTACAGATGCATCTGGATTGGGATTTGCTAGCGTTTTATCAGGTCATTGGTTTTAAAGTTACTAGTCTCCATCATGGTTCGATTTAAACATAGCTGTCAAGAAGTTATTTCCAATTGTCCTTACTTTGTGCGTATGGCCTGGGATTCTAGTGGACAAACAACTACTCGTCCTTTGTGACAACGAAGCTATTGTTTATGTTGCAAACAGCCAAACAAGTAAACACAAGAATCTTGTCTCTTATTTGTACAATGACAGATCTCATGCCTTGGCTGCTGTAACTCAACAACTGTTAGATGGCTCTCTTTCTAGCCTGAGTACTAAAGCTTACAAAAAGAATATATCAATGTTTCAGCAATTTTGTGAATCCGATCTTCACATTACACTTGGTTTCCAGCTAAGGCACCAGCAGTTGTTTCTTTCACAGCATTTTGTTTTAGTAAAGGCTGTGCGCCATCATCAATCACAATTTCATATATATACATAAGATGCAGGACCTAGATGATCCTGCGGCTTCGTTTGTTGTCAGGGAACTTTTGTTTTAGTAAAGGCTGTGCGCCATCATCAATCACAATTTCATATATACATAAGATGCAGGACCTAGATGATCCTGCGGCTTCATTTGTGCCAGGAAACTTTTGCAAGGAGCTGCTAAAATTAGGCTATCAAAAGAATAGAGGGCACCAGTCACAAAGTTTTACACAAATTGGTCCTTTCTGTACCACATGTTTCCAATTGTTATTATAAAAATGTTTTGACTACAGCTATGTATCTTCTGGCTTTTCATGTTTTTTAGAATCGGGGAATTTGCGGTAGCATCAATAACCCAAACTAGCAGTGTCCTGCAGGTGAGCCAACTTACAGTGTCCTGCAGGTGAGCCAACTTACAGTGTCCTGCATGTGAGCCAACTTACAGTGTCCTGTAGGTGAGCCAACTTACAGTGTCCTGCAGGTGAGCCAACTTACAGTGTCCTGCAGGTGAGCCAACTTACAGTGTCCTGCATGTGAGCCAACTTACAGTGTCCTGCAGGTGAGCCAACTTACAGTGTCCTGCAGGTGAGCCAACTTACAGTGTCCTGCAGGTGAGCCAACTTACAGTGTCCTGCAGGTGAGCCAACTTACAGTGTCCTGCAGGTGAGCCAACTTAGTGTCCTGCAGGTGAGCCAACTTAGTGTCCTGCATGTGAGCCAACTTACAGTGTCCTGCAGGTGAGCCAACTTACAGTGTCCTGCCGATGAGCCAACTTACAGCGTCCTGCAGGTGAGCCAACTTACACTTACATCTGAGGGATGTACAGTTAATTTCTATGCGAATAAGCATATCACAGGCCTCTAGTATCATTAGCTATTCCAGCTCACGCAGGTTCCACTTTTGCCCATTTAAAGCTGAGATCCTATTTGGTAGTAAGGAGAACCTCCCCAGGCCCATTGTTGATATTTCCAGTGGGTGTTCCTGTGTCAAAATCTTTCTTTGACGAACAACTAAAGAAATCATTGTGATCGGGCTGGTCTCTCAACTTTATGTTACAAAGCACAGTTTTCACATAGGTGCAGCCACAATAGCAGCAATGCAGCGGATGAGGTAATTCAACGCATGGGATGATGGAAGTTGCAAGCATTTTGTAAATACATTAGAATTCCTATGCTTTGGCTGAAGTAAGCATACATTTTCCAGCAGAATAGCTGGCTTATGGATAAAGCATTTATCTATCCCCACTAAATGGATAAAAACCTGAATAGTATGATTAAATAAAAGGCGTTCATTGTAATTTGCATTACAGATGCTTCTTACTTAGGTGGGGCATTCTGTGGTATAAAGCAAAATAAATTTTCAATACATACTTCACATTTGTATGCGATGTGTATCCCACCACAATATTTCCTAATTGGGTAACTCGTAGATTTTCAATAGAAGTACATTGCTTTTGTAGCTCAGATACTTTCTACTTAGGTGGGGTAAAAGTGCTGCAAAGATCAATGATTTTTACAACACATGCTGGGCATGGTATGCGAAATGTGTATCCCTCCAATTCTATCCTACATTGTATAAGGTAGCTCGCTCATTGGATGCTTTCTACTTAGCTGCGCATTCTATGTTGGTGGGCATTAGATATTAGTAACTACTTGTTAATAATTATGAAATAGTTGGTAAAACAGTAGTGATACGGAATCTTGTGGAGTGGGGGAGCCACTCACAATTTCCATTTCTCATTGGCCCGGTGTGGTTGGGTCCCCCACCTTTGCTGTAGTTTTTTACAACCATAGAAGCTGGGCTACAACATTTACATGTGATTGCCCACAATTTGTATATTGTGTTATAGTAAAAAAAATTGCTTATTATTAAGCCCATATACAAACTTACATACAACTTTTGTCTTCAGCAAACTAGCCACGATTCCTCAGGTAGCATTGTCCCATACAAATAACATATAATAATGTATTTTCTTGAGTACAAATAGCCTGTGCATAGTCACTTAGCAAACCAGGAATAGACCTGCAATTGCACTGAACAAGCAAGACATCTTTACAGTATCTGTACTGACTGTACACTAGGTTTACACAAAGTGGAAGCAATTGTAAGAACCACTGAAACATAGCATTAAACTTAGCATTAAACAGAAAGATGCTCTTTATTATGAGAATTACACACTTTATTATGAAAATGACACTTTATTATGAGAATTACACACTTTATTATGAGAATGACACACTTTATTATGAGAATGACACACTTAGTTATGAGAATTACGCACTTTATTATGATAATTACACTTTATTATGAGAATAACACACTTTATTGCGAGAACTACACACTTTATTATGAGAACTGCAAAATCACATTCTTGTACTACCTTCCAATTCTTGTACCACCTTCCCATTATTGTGCTACCTTCCCATTCTTGTACTACCTTCCCATTATTGTGCTACCTTCCCATTCTTGTACCACCTTCCCATTCTTGTACTACCTTCCCATTCTTGTACTATCTTCACATTCTTGTACTACCTTCCCATTCTTGTACTATCTTCACATTCTTGTACTACCTTCCAATTCTTGTACATAACAAGCAATAATCTGAAAAATCTGCAGATTGTAAATGCATTTAGAAACGTAAAAAAAAATGGAGGTCAACACAGTTTATTCAAGATATTCATAAAGTAATCATAGAGTCTCAACAATGACTTCATTATTTGCTTAGAAATGTCATCGCATACAAACACCACGTGGCATAGCAGCAAATTAACTGATTAATAAATTACGAGGAAAAAAAACCAGATATTGACATTAATATAATCTTCCAAAAGGCATGAAATAGCCTAAGTAAAAAATCAAACAAACTGGAACTCAAGTTTCAATCATAAAAATGACATACCTCTTATGTCTCCCACGCCTCTTGTGACATCTGTTCTGACATCTACCACATCTCTTGTGACATCTGTTCTGACATCTACCACATCTCTTGTGACATCGTCCACATCTCTTCTGATATCGTCCATATCTCTTGTTACATCTTTCAACTTGATGTAGAGGTCTCCGAGGTCTTACTGGAGGTCTTCGTTAGATTCGATAATCTTTAAAATGTCCTGTATAAAAACAATATGTTACTGGGTTGCAGGATGATGGGTGGGCGGGCGGTCGGGCGGTCGGGCGGACATTTGAGCAGGTGGGCGTTGGTGCATTCGGACGTGCAGACACGTGTGGCCATGGGTGCATGCACATGAGGGGGAGAGAGTGTGCATGTAGCAGTGTGTGTGTGCACTTTAGACAAGCAAAACACACATCTTTAGAAATGGTGCAGTATACCAACATACACCAGGTGGCACAACAGAGCCAGTGATTGTCACCAACATACACCAGGTGGCACAACAGAGCCAGTGACTGTCACCAAGATACACTAGGTGGCAGGACGGAGCCAATGACTGTCACCAACATACATTAGGTGGCACAACAGAGCCAGTGATTGTCACCAACATACACCAGGTGGCAGGAGAGAGAGCCAACGACTGTCACCAAGAAGTTGCAATACCATGAAGCTGCTGACAAGATGACACTCCGACATTAAAAGCTCATTGCTGATGACACACTCGGAACAACGAGAAGCATCAGATGGTGTGTCGCTGGTGTGCATCAATTCAAAGCAGTCAGTTACATGTACGAATTCTGTGGAAAGGTCTTCCCACATTCTGTTACTGCTGCAAACGCTCGTTCGCTATCTCGTCAAACTTGCAGCAGCATCCACAAAACTGACACAACTTGACACTGTATCCACAACACTGACACAACTTGACACTGTATCCACAACACTGACACAATTTGACACTGTATCCACAATACTGACACAACTTGACACTGTATCCACAACACTGACACAACTTGACACTGTATCCTAAACAAAGACAAGGCATTGAAGTGAGGACATTGCTGCTGTTTCCCTGGCAGTAGACAAACCTGACACACCAAGACACAAGTGTGGTGACCACCCACAGTCTTGACCAGACACATCAAGACACAAGTGTGGTGACCACCCAATCTTGACCAGACACATCAAGACACAACAAGACACACAAGTGTGGTGACCACCCACAGTCTTGACCAGACACATCAAGACACACAAGTGTGGTGACCATCCACACTCTTGACCAGACACATCAAGACACAAGTGTGGTGACCACCCACAGTCTTGACCAGACGCATCAAGACACACTAGTGTGGTGACCATCCACACTCTTGACCAGACACATCAAGACACAAGTGTGGTGACCACCCACAGTCTTGACCAGACGCATCAAGACACACAAGTGTGGTGACCACCCACAACCTTGACTAGACACATCAAGACACACAAGTGTAGTGACCACCCAGTCTTGACCAGACACATCAAGACACACAAGTGTAGTGACCACCCAGTCTTGACCAGACACATCAAGACACACAAGTGTGGTGACCACCCAGTCTTGACCAGATACATCAAGACACACAAGTGTGGTGACCACCCAGTCTTGACCAGAAGCTCAGTGTTTTCACAGAGAGAAGACGGGAAGAAAGAACATTAGGAAAAAAGCCACTGTTGCTGCTGCTGAAAATGGGCCAAAGTAGGAAGATTGTCAAGATGAAAGAGAGGGTGCAGAATACGTAATCAAACTACCGATGGTGGTCGAGCGAAAGACAATCTTGACCACACTGCCTGTGTTTTCCAAGGGACAGTCTCTTACAAGGTTAACTGTAACTGTGAAAACATATCCAACAGCAATGATGATTAGATGTTGCGTGACAAGTAGCCAAGTATTGCTGAAGCTCTGTGTGCTGCAGCTGAACGAAGGCAGAAGTTTCTCTGCAGCAGAAACACCTGGCGGTGACATACGAAACCAGTCGCAATCACAAATTTCACAAGCTGAGAAATAAGACACCTGGTGGCGACAGACACAACCTGTCATTAAGAATAAAGTTGGTGACAAGTTGGATTATGTGGCAGAGTTCTGGGCCGAAGTAAGCCCAGAAGTAGACATTAGTTAGGATTGTGAAGATGGACAAATGCCATGAAAGATACCTTGAACCACTGCTCTACAAAACAAAAAGAGCTATTTAGTGGTGTGCATTCTCACACTCAGAAAAGGTTTCCTTTTAAAAAACAGTCAGTCAACATAAAAACAGGCTCAGTGACGAGACAATATCCTGGGCTAAACATAAACACTGTCTTTGTTGATTTTCCAGGCTCAGTGACGAGACAATATCTGGTGCTAAACATAAACACTGTCATTGTTGATTCTGCAGGCTCAGTGATGAGGCAATATCTGGTGCTAAACATAAACACTGCCATTGTTGATTCTGCAGGCAGAGTGATGAGGTAATATCTGGTGCTAAACATAAACACTCTCTTTGTTGATTCTCCAGGCTCAGTGATGAGGAAATATCTGGTGCTAAACATAAACACTGCCATTGTTGATTCTGCAGGCTCAGTGATGAGGCAATATCTGGTGCTAAACATAAACACTGTCTTTGTTGATTCTCCAGGCTCAGTGATGAGGTAATATCTGGTGCTAAACATAAACACTCTCTTTGTTGATTCTCCAGGCTCAGTGATGAGGAAATATCTGGTGCTAAACATAAACACTGTCATTGTTGATTCTCCAGGCTCAGTGATGAGGCAATATCTGGTGCTAAACACAAACACTGTCATTGTTGATTCTCCAGGCTCTGTGATGAGGCAATATCTGGTGCTAAACATTAACACTGTCTTTGTTGATTCTCCAGGCTCAGTGATGAGGAAATATCTGGTGCTAAACATAAACACTGTCATTGTTGATTCTGCAGGCTCAGTGATGAGGCAATATCTGGTGCTAAACATAAACACTGTCATTGTTGATTCTCCAGGCTCAGTGATGAGGCAATATCTGGTGCTAAACATAAAAACTGTCATTGTTGATTCTGCAGGCTCAGTGATGAGGCAATATCTGGTGCTAAACATAAACACTGTCATTGTTGATTCTCCAGGCTCAGTGATGAGGCAATAGCTGGTGCTAAACATAAACACTGTCATTGTTGATTCTCCAGGCTCTGTGATGAGGCAATATCTGGTGCTAAACATAAACACTGTCTTTGTTTATTCTCCAGGCTCTGTGATGAGGCAATATATGGTGCTAAACATAAACAGTATCATTGTTGATTCTGCAGGCACAGTGATGAGGCAATATCTGGTGCTAAACATCAACACTGTCTTTGTTGATTCTCCAGGCTCAGTGATGAGGCAATATCTGGTGCTAAACATAAACACTGTCTTTGTTGATTCTCCAGGCTCAGTGATGAGGCAATATCTGGTGCTAAACATAAACACTGTCTTTGTTGATTCTCCAGGCTCAGTGATGAGGCAATATCTGGTGCTAAACATAAACACTGTCTTTGTTGATTCTCCAGGCTCAGTGATGAGGCAATATCTGGTGCTAAACATCAACACTGTCTTTGTTGATTCTCCAGGCTCAGTGATGAGGCAATATCTGGTGCTAAACATAAACACTGTCTTTGTTGATTCTCCAGGCTCAGTGATGAGGCAATATCTGGTGCTAAACATAAACACTGTCATTGTTGATTCTCCAGGCTCAGTGATGAGGCAATATCTGGTGCTAAACATAAACACTGTCATTGTTGATTCTCCAGGCTCAGTGATGAGGCAATATCTGGTGCTAAACATAAACACTGTCATTGTTGATTCTCCAGGCTCAGTGATGAGGCAATATCTGGTGCTAAACATAAACACTGTCTTTGTTGATTATCCAGGCTATGTGATGAGGCAATATCTGGTGCTAAACATAAACACTGTCTTTGTTGATTCTCCAGGCTCAGTGATGAGGCAATATCTGGTGCTAAACATAAACACTGTCTTTGTTGATTCTCCAGGCTCAGTGATGAGGCAATATCTGGTGCCAAACATAAACACTGTCATTGATGATTCTCCAGGCTCTGTGATGAGGCAATATCTGGTGCTAAACATAAACACTGTTTTTGTTGATTCTCCAGGCTCAGTGATGAGGCAATATCTGGTGCTAAACATAAACACTGTCTTTGTTGATTCTCCAGGCTCAGTGATGAGGCAATATCTGGTGCTAAACATAAACACTGTCATTGTTGATTATCCAGGCTCTGTGATAAGGCAATATCTGGTGCTAAACATAAACACTGTCTTTGTTGATTCTCCAGGCTCAGTGATGAGGCAATATCTGGTGCTAAACATAAACACTGTCATTGTTGATTCTGCAGGCTCAGTGATGAGGCAATATCTGGTGCTAAACATAAACACTGTCATTGTTGATTCTCCAGGCTCAGTGATGAGGCAATAGCTGGTGCTAAACATAAACACTGTCATTGTTGATTCTCCAGGCTCTGTGATGAGGCAATATCTGGTGCTAAATATAAACACTGTCTTTGTTTATTCTCCAGGCTCTGTGATGAGGCAATATATGGTGCTAAACATAAACACTATCATTGTTGATTCTGCAGGCACAGTGATGAGGCAATATCTGGTGCTAAACATAAACACTGTCTTTGTTGATTCTCCAGGCTCAGTGATGAGGCAATATCTGGTGCTAAACATAAACACTGTCTTTGTTGATTCTCCAGGCTCAGTGATGAGGCAATATCTGGTGCTAAACATAAACACTGTCTTTGTTGATTCTTCAGGCTCAGTGATGAGGCAATATCTGGTGCTAAACATCAACACTGTCTTTGTTGATTCTCCAGGCTCAGTGATGAGGCAATATCTGGTGCTAAACATAAACACTGTCTTTGTTGATTCTCCAGGCTCAGTGATGAGGCAATATCTGGTGCTAAACATAAACACTGTCATTGTTGATTCTCCAGGCTCAGTGATGAGGCAATATCTGGTGCTAAACATAAACACTGTCATTGTTGATTCTCCAGGCTCAGTGATGAGGCAATATCTGGTGCTAAACATAAACACTGTCATTGTTGATTCTCCAGGCTCAGTGATGAGGCAATATCTGGTGCTAAACATAAACACTGTCTTTGTTGATTATCCAGGCTATGTGATGAGGCAATATCTGGTGCTAAACATAAACACTGTCTTTGTTGATTCTCCAGGCTCAGTGATGAGGCAATATCTGGTGCTAAACATAAACACTGTCTTTGTTGATTCTCCAGGCTCAGTGATGAGGCAATATCTGGTGCCAAACATAAACACTGTCATTGTTGATTCTCCAGGCTCTGTGATGAGGCAATATCTGGTGCTAAACATAAACACTGTTTTTGTTGATTCTCCAGGCTCAGTGATGAGGCAATATCTGGTGCTAAACATAAACACTGTCTTTGTTGATTCTCCAGGCTCAGTGATGAGGCAATATCTGGTGCTAAACATAAACACTGTCATTGTTGATTCTCCAGGCTCTGTGATGAGGCAATATCTGGTGCTAAACATAAACACTGTTTTTGTTGATTCTCCAGGCACAGTGATGAGGCAATATCTGGTGCTAAACATCAACACTGTCTTTGTTGATTCTCCAGGCTCAGTGATGAGGCAATATCTGGTGCCAAACATAAACACTGTCATTGTTGATTCTCCAGGCTCTGTGATGAGGCAATATCTGGTGCTAAACATAAACACTGTCATTGTTGATTCTCCAGGCACAGTGATGAGGCAATATCTGGTGCTAAACATCAACACTGTCTTTGTTGATTATCCAGGCTCAGTGATGAGGCAATATCTGGTGCCAAACATAAACACTGTCATTGTTGATTCTCCAGGCTCAGTGATGAGGCAATATCTGGTGCTAAGCATAAACACTGTCTTTGTTGATTCTCCAGGCTCAGTGATGAGGCAATATCTGGTGCTAAACATAAACACTGTCATTGTTGATTCTCCAGGCTCTGTGATGAGGCAATATCTGGTGCTAAACATAAACACTGTTTTTGTTGATTCTCCAGGCTCAGTGATGAGGCAATATCTGGTGCTAAACATAAACACTGTCTTTGTTGATTCTCCAGGCTCAGTGATGAGGCAATATCTGGTGCCAAACATAAACACTGTCATTGTTGATTCTCCAGGCTCTGTGATGAGGCAATATCTGGTGCTAAACATAAACACTGTTTTTGTTGATTCTCCAGGCACAGTGATGAGGCAATATCTGGTGCTAAACATCAACACTGTCTTTGTTGATTCTCCAGGCTCAGTGATGAGGCAATATCTGGTGCTAAACATAAACACTGTCTTTGTTGATTCTCCAGGCTCAGTGATGAGGCAATATCTGGTGCTAAACATAAACACTCTCTTTGTTGATTCTCCAGGCTCAGTGATGAGGCAATATCTGGTGCTAAACATAAACACTGTCTTTGTTGATTCTCCAGGCTCAGTGATGAGGCAATATCTGGTGCTAAACATCAACACTGTCTTTGTTGATTCTCCAGGCTCAGTGATGAGGCAATATCTGGTGCTAAACATAAACACTGTCTTTGTTGATTCTCCAGGCTCAGTGATGAGGCAATATCTGGTGCTAAACATAAACACTCTCTTTGTTGATTCTCCAGGCTCAGTGATGAGGCAATATCTGGTGCTAAACATAAACACTGTCTTTGTTGATTCTCCAGGCTCAGTGATGAGGCAATATCTGGTGCTAAACATCAACACTGTCTTTGTTGATTCTCCAGGCTCAGTGATGAGGCAATATCTGGTGCTAAACATAAACACTGTCTTTGTTGATTCTCCAGGCTCAGTGATGAGGCAATATCTGGTGCTAAACATAAACACTGTCATTGTTGATTCTCCAGGCTCAGTGATGAGGCAATATCTGGTGCTAAACATAAACACTGTCATTGTTGATTCTCCAGGCTCAGTGATGAGGCAATATCTGGTGCTAAACATAAACACTGTCATTGTTGATTCTCCAGGCTCTGTGATGAGGCAATATCTGGTGCTAAACATAAACACTGTCTTTGTTGATTATCCAGGCTATGTGATGAGGCAATATCTGGTGCTAAACATAAACACTGTCTTTGTTGATTATCCAGGCTATGTGATGAGGCAATATCTGGTGCTAAACATAAACACTGTCTTTGTTGATTCTCCAGGCTCAGTGATGAGGCAATATCTGGTGCTAAACATAAACACTGTCTTTGTTGATTCTCCAGGCTCAGTGATGAGGCAATATCTGGTGCTAAACATAAACACTGTCTTTGTTGATTCTCCAGGCTCAGTGATGAGGCAATATCTGGTGCTAAACATAAACACTGTCATTGTTGATTCTCCAGGCTCAGTGATGAGGCAATATCTGGTGCTAAACATAAACACTGTCATTGTTGATTCTCCAGGCTCTGTGATGAGGCAATATCTGGTGCTAAACATAAACACTGTCTTTGTTGATTCTCCAGGCTCTGTGATGAGGCAATATCTGGTGCTAAACATAAACACTGTCTTTGTTGATTATCCAGGCTATGTGATGAGGCAATATCTGGTGCTAAACATAAACACTGTCTTTGTTGATTCTCCAGGCTCAGTGATGAGGCAATATCTGGTGCTAAACATAAACACTGTCTTTGTTGATTCTCCAGGCTCAGTGATGAGGCAATATCTGGTGCCAAACATAAACACTGTCATTGTTGATTCTCCAGGCTCCGAGATGAGGCAATATCTGGTCCTAAACATAAACAATATCTTTGTTGATTCTCCAGGCTCAGTGATGAGGCAATATCTGGTGCTAAACATAAACACTGTCTTTGTTGATTCTCCAGGCTCAGTGATGAGGCAATATCTGGTGCCAAACATAAACACTGTCATTGTTGATTCTCCAGGCTCTGTGATGAGGCAATATCTGGTGCTAAACATAAACACTGTCTTTGTTGATTCTCCAGGCTCAGTGATGAGGCAATATCTGGTGCTAAACATAAACACTGTCTTTGTTGATTCTCCAGGCTCCGAGATGAGGCAATATCTGGTCCTAAACATAAACAATCTCTTTGTTGATTCTCCAGGCTCAGTGATGAGGCAATATCTGGTGCTAAACATAAACACTGTCATTGTTGATTCTCCTGGCTCAGTGATGAGGCAATATCTGGTGCTAAACATAAACACTGTCATTGTTGATTCTCCAGACTCTGTGATGAGGCAATATCTGGTGCTAAACATAAACACTGTCTTTGTTGATTCTCCAGGCTCTGTGATGAGGCAATAACTGGTGCTAAACATAAACACTGTCTTTGTTGATTCTCCAGGCTCTGTGATGAGGCAATATATGGTGCTAAACATCAACACTGTCTTTGTTGATTCTCCAGGTTCAGTGATGAGGCAATATCTGGTGCTAAACATATATACTGTCTTTGTTGATTCTCCAGGCTCAGTGATGAGGCAATATCTGGTGCTAAACATAAACACTGTCATTGTTGATTCTCCAGGCTCTGCATTGAAGCGCCACTGTTTCTTGCTATCGATTATCCAGACATATATCAAAACAATTCACGCAATAACATCAAGCCACTTACCGCACTAGTTTTCTGCAGTGTCAAAGTAATGTCAGCGTGTCCCACTTATTCCATATCACCAGTGTCATGTCAGTGTCACTGAGTCACAGTTGATTTGCACCATGAATGTCACCCCAGTTCCAGGGTTTCACACTTGGTGTGTGTGATCAGAACTGACAGGTCCGGCAGCAGACCTAAACAGACATGTTATTATAGACTATTCTGTTTTGTGACAATCCTACAAATTGTGCAAATTTTGTTATGTGGGACAAATGTGGCTGTGGTATGTGGTATGTTATTATTATACCCATGTTTCATACCTTTATTGGAACATTGGGTCTGTTTCTTGCTGGCATCTATATATAGACCAACATAGTGAGAGGTAATGTTTACAAGCAATATCAAACAATATATGCATTCACAGTTTCACCCCTCAATATAGTGAGAGGTAATGTTTACAAACAATATAAAACAATATGCGCATTCAGTGATTCACAGTTTCACACCTCAATATAGTGAGAGGTAATGTTTACAAACATTATAAAACAATACACGCATTCACAGTTTCACACCTTAATATAGTGAAAGGTAATGTTTACAAACCCAACAACAGAACTATGTTTTTTAATAACACCGAGTTGTATAGTACCCAATATGCTGTACATCTGGGCCATCATATATCCGTTGTTAATAAGGATAATTTAGTTGCCGATGCCACTGCCAAATTCTGGAGAGGGTATAATATGTTCATGGCCGATTTCGGTCATATTAAGATGAATGTAGTGCAATTTATTTAAACAATATTGCTGCTCTTATTATGGAGCCCCACTATGGGATTTTCAGAGTAAGAGTGTTGGTACTATTTGCACTGCATGGTGAAAAGCGCTTAGAAAGTTGTGGGGGCTAGCACCGCTTACACACGGTGATGTTATAGCATTGTTATCGGATAGTTTGCCATTACACCTGTATTGGTAATCTTAAAGCAAAGGTTCTCAAAATTTATTCATAAAGCTATGAACCACAATTCACTGATTATAAACAATGTTGCTAAGTTGTCCAGTGAAAATCCATGGTCAAATTGTAGTGCAAATTACCATCATATCCTAAATGAATGTGATACAATGTATGATGTGTCTGTGTATGATATTGGCAGTGTGTGGCAGGCTGGTTTGTCTAACATAACAATATCAAATGTGAACGTTTTATCAGAAATGTTAGGCATAAGAAATGGTTTTAAGACATGTAATATTTTAAACGATGATAATGTCAACTGTATTATTATGGACATTACCGTATTTTAAAGAATGTACAATTGCCATTTTTAATGTGCGAAAATAAAGATTTTATTTATATTGTTCCAAGACGTAAGTTTGGTTTTGAGAATTATTCACTGACAGAAGTTTGCACTAAAAATACCACACCATGAATGCTGTATATTTGTATATAGTATAATAACACTGAACAAGTTGGCAAACGTATATACAAATCATTGCTTCTGCCAGTTAATATGTATAATTCCACTGATCAATCAGCATAATCAGTATCCAACTATCCATAGATCTACGTGCAAGTCATTGCCAATGTCAGCTCAATTCACATCAAATATCCCTCAGTACAGTTCCTCCTGGTGAACTCTTGTCTAATTTTGACACTTCTTTGATATTGCTGCTACTCTCTCCTAAGTCTACCGGTCTCAATGATGGGTGCCTTGCCTTCGCACTCTGCTTGGCCACTAGACACTAGTGTTGTTAATCGTTGTGAGCCCAGATATACTATACTGGGATTACTGCCCATAGCCTTCCCATAGATGAGTACCTGTTCCCAAGAAAATAAACAATGAGTTTAATTTCTTAGTATTTTAACTTAATTTTTAATAATCCTAGAGAGAGGAAGTCGGGAGGGGGGGGGCTGACTCGTAAAACAAGATATCTGCTCTAGCTTCTACTAGGGAGGTCAGTCATATTTTCAAAAGTGGGGATGAAAACTGACCAACTTATGGGTATTTGTGTAAAAGCTGTTGACTAAATCTTTCTGACGGTTTTCTAATCTGAAGAAAACATGAAATAAACTTGTGTAATAATACAAATATTTGTTTGCATACACAAATTATATGTTATGTGTTTCCTTTACATACTATTTACAAAAGGAATTATACATACAATTAAAACAACTAACCTTTTAGAAAGCTTCCAAAAGTATGCATACTCCCCGCCTTTAAAAAGCAAATTACTGTACTGTTATTAACTAGTGTTAATACCACCACTACTAAGTCAATGTTGCATTAATGCATTACAACTACAAATCACAAATTTCATTTATTAAAATTTGTATTTAATTATTTAAGTATATTTTGTATTTGTTTATTGCTATTTAACACATTTATATTTGTAATGTGATTGTGTGTGTGTATATATATATATATATATACTTATATTTTTAATGCACATGAGTTTGTATTAGTGTAGATATTATAGGTATTATTTTATTTGATATTTATTATAATTTATTGATTTACATTTTTATTTATTTTGAAATGATTTATTATATTCCAATTATTAATTTTGTTATGGTTTTTGCATGATTATGGGTAATTTAACATGAAATAAAGGCATTCGTATATAGTAATTAATACATTTATATGCTTAATGGCAATATTAATACGACAATTTCATTTGTATGGCATAGCCATGGGTTAATATTTAATATGTGCAAGCATACCTACATGTGTGTACACACAAATAACAAATACATGGCTAAAACATAGCAACACATACGAGACCACGATAAATGTGTGCGGCTTCTGTGAGCGATAATAGAAGATATTCAGCCAGCCGTCATCGCCGGACGCGGGGTACCTGTTCGTTCAAGCTTGGGGCAAAAATGGGCAAAGATATTTCTCCACAAAACTTCCATTTTTATTAAGTTAAGACATTACTTTATTGCATATGTATGGTTTCCAAGAGTTTCCGCAACCTGTTGATACTTTATTTGCTCTCCCAATATGGTAAACTTTCAAAATAAAATAACTTTCTAAATTTAGGCCAGTTAAGTAAACGATTACCGACAACTCGAAATGACTGATTTCTATAAAAACGAAACACGGAAAAAACGGAAAAATGTAGTCTTACTTTGTCGTGGTGAAAGGCAGTCTGGTTGACGATGAACATGCAGTATGGCACGGGATGCGAACATCAACACCCCAGCAGCAATAACAACTAATATAAAGATATTAAATATCGTGTCGTGATTACCAAATCCAACTTCTAAGATCGTAAAATTATAATACAATTCCGGCATCGTCGGCATCGTGGTTGAGACCAGAGCCTGATCGCGATCGTCGTGATGACTTGCCTTTGTTTTTCCTTTCGCTTTAGCATGCTTGGGTGATTTAATAAAATGGATAAATAAATGACAAACGTGTTTATAACTGCTCTATAACACATGGTCTTGCCGCTGATCAAACGTTTCAGCAAACGCACAAAACGGCGGGCTACGCGCATGTGATGAAAACGGTGCGCCACGCTAAGCTAACAAATGCTAAGCCAGTAACCGTTATAACGGCATAGTGACTTCGCTCGATGGCCAAAACGACCTCTACCTGGTTTATTCCCATGATTTAGAAAAATCCGTAGAATCGACTAAAATATTTGTTGTCCGTAGTAAAATATGTGCGTTAATAATTCGTGGAAAACGGATTTTTCTATAGATTGGGCATTCCTGCCAACGGTGAACCCTAAGGCTAAGTGACTTGACGAGTGACTTAGGCTAATTGGTACTTAACTAGGAATTCAGAGAAATGATTCGAGACTTCACTTGGTTATGGAGGTCATTGACTTCAGACGTGACCTGACTCGCATGTCATTGATTTAAGACTTAACTTGTCAGTTTGTGACTTGCCAACAATTTTGGTTGAAGGCCAATATAATCCCCCGTGACAAGTAGGCCGATATATTGACAACACAATGTCTCACTAACTTGTTGCAATGCGTGTCCAACACAACAACCTCAAAACTTGGCTCCGACCGACGGATAATAGTAACTCAACATTCAATGTAGCTATAACCTTTCGTTTTTAAACAATGCGTTCAGTAATAAATCAACCAACAAATATTATACAACATTGCTACTGCAACACCCAGTAGCGCCCTGTTACTTCTGCGCGTCGTTATCAAAGCAAAGTTGTTGTTCCAACGTCGTAACAACATCGCTGTCCGTGAACAAACTACGATCCCACCGCCGAGCGCCAAACAACGGACGTGTTTAAACAAATCCCATAAACGACTAAGCTGTCTGGCAAACATGTATACTGTGATCAGAACTAAATTCAAGTAATTTGGGACGTTGGCGTCCGATGTATCACGCATGCAGGTTTTCAGGATCGATCAGTTACAGTAGTATTTGAGTCGGTAAATGTCTTGGATTCCTACAGTCGTTCTGCCCGGCCACAACACCCGTTGTCGTCATGGCGACGCCCGTCAACACCTGCTCGGCCACAACACCCGTTGTCGTCATGGCGACGCTCATCAACACCCGATGCTGACTACACTTAACGCAAGCACTTCAGAACTCGCTCCAACAATCGTTTATAAGCTATCAAGGCTAGTCCTACTCGTAAAAGGAATAACTGCTGGATGCCTAACGTTACTCTCAAAAGAAATTATTCCGAATAAGGGCCTACAGTGCGACATATGTGTTCGATCTGAGTGAAGACCCGTTCTCATACATTTATAATTGGTTAGCAACATCTGGTTTACCCAGGCCTGGAAACACTCACCTGCGGTCACACACATATTCTAGGTAACATGGCCCCGTGGGGAACTACGTCTGGTCTGTGTATTGTATCTGTGTTGACTGACGGTGATTGGTATGTATGTTATGCCAGTGACGTACTAGTTACCAAGTTACTAGTTACGCACGACCGCACACGACCTTGTTCGTTGTCGCCTGCGTGTGCCACGGCCCACAGACCACAATAGGCAACTTTTTCTTCTTCTATGTAATGGTCACCTTCATTTGGTTGAAGATTATGTAATTTTGGGGGTAATGTTTGGCAGCAGGAAAGGGAGAAAAATGTAGTAGTGCGATTTAGTGGGGTTAGGGGATGTAGAAAGGGAGGGAAGGGGATGGGAGAGGTGTTTACAGAATTCAGAGGTGGCGCTGGAGGCTGGACTCAAAAGAGTGCAGTGTGGTCGCAGATACCACTGGGCGTGAGGAAAATGACATCTTCCTGTACAGCGTACGGTGGTAGGGAAGGTCACACCCGATGTCATGGGTCTATCTAGTATTTGTTTTTCGTCGTGTTCTTGGGATTAGTCGCGTTCTATAATCCAATAGCATTAGATTTATCTGTAATTTGCATACGTTTGCTAAAAAATCTTTAATTAAATTATTTGTTTTTCGATGTTTGCCTAGAGCCGTTAGGCACAACCTACTATTGTTATGTAAATATAATATTGTAATACTTATAATCAAGAGCATTATGATTTACTGTGACAGCGAAACTCGGCTCCGACCGACGGATAATACAAACTCAACATTCAATGTAGCTATAACCTTTCGTTTTTAAACAATGCGTTCCGTAATAAATCAACCAACACATATTATACAACATTGTAACTGCAACACCCAACAGCGCCTGTTACTTCTGCGCGTCGTTGTCAAAGCAAAGTTGCTGTTCCGACGTCGTAACAACATCGCTGTCCGTGAAGAAACTACGATCACACCGCCGACCGCCAAACAACGGACATCTTTATACGACGGGGTAGGGCTCCACCGTGCCGTTGGAATGGGGATTCTAATTCCCGCCTTTACGTCGTTTTTATCTATTGCTGTGTAAAATAACTATATGTCACGTTTTTGCACTCTTACACTTGGCGTTAGGCCTATATCACAATTGCGGTACACCTGGCTTAGGTGACACTTGTGACTTTTGCACTATATATTGTACATACAAAATACATAAGTATTATGTAGCATGTGTTAGTGCTGGTTGTACGTCTGATGGTAAGTCCAGACGGAGATTGTATTGCTTTGTATATACTACATTTACAGTAATGTCGGTACAACCAGCCATGCGCTCACCACTATAGTTGTGTGAGCGTCCGGTAATCCAATAAATGTATTCATGGATTGCCATGTTAACAACCTACTACTGTCTTTGCTTTGTTGACGTAAATTGAACCAGGCACATCATTTATAATTATATTCAATTAACAATGGGGGGATCCTATAGACAGCAGCGCAGAAACGTAAAATACGTCTAAGCTGTCTCACAAACATATATACTGTGATCAAAACACAACAAAATTCAAGTAAGTGGGGACGTTGGCATCCCAAGTATCACGCAAGTAGGTTTTTAGGGCAGATCAGTTACTGTAGTGTTTGTGTCGGTAACTGTCTTTGATTCCTACGGTCGTTCAGCCCGGCCACAACACGCGTTGTCGTCATTGCGAGACCCGTCAATACCTGCCCGGCCACAACACCCGTTGTCGTCATGGCGACGCCAGTCAATACCTGCCCCGCCACAACACCCGTTGTCGTCATTGCGACGCCCTGCAATACCTGCCCGGCCACAACACTCGTTGTTGTCATGGGGACGCAAGCCAATACCTGCCCGGCCACAACACCCGTTGACATCATGGCGACGCCAGTCAATACCTGCCCCGCCACAACACCAGTTGTCGTCATGGCGACGCCAGTCAATAACTGCCCGGCCACAACACCCGTTGTCGTCATTGCGACGCCAGTCAATACCTGCCCGGCCACAACACCCGTTGTCGTCATGGCGACGCATATCAATACCTGCCCGGTAACAACACCCGTTGTCGTCATTGCGACGCTTGTCAATACCTGCCCGGCCACAACACCCGTTGTCGCCATGGCCGTCAATACCTGCCCGGCCACACCACCCGTTGTCGTCATTGCGACGCCCGTCAACACCCACTGCTTAGCTGACTACACGTAATGCTCAAATAACAGTATCTCCCATTTTATAGTTTACAAGTTCCCGTGTCCTGTATGGAGACATTTACATTTCTAAAAATTCTAACTGTGGTAGATCGTTAGGATTTGTTTGGTTATAGTCTACGTCGGGGTGAGTGCGCATGGTTCGTAAACAGCGTAAAACAAATGTAATCAAGCCGCTAACATTACTCACCAAGCAGACACTAAACACAGGAATTTTTCCTGACAGACAAATAAAAAAATCGCTGAAGTAATCCCAATATTCAAAAGTGGTGATGACACTCAATTCACAAATTACAGATCAATTTCGCTTTTGCCTGTTCTCTCAATAGTACTTGAAAAAGTTATATATAATTAACTCTCTTTGCAAAGAACATTAGTTGTTCTGTGAAAGTCAGGATGGTTTTCGGACTGAACACTCAACGGAATTGGCAGCTGTGGAACTAATCGATATATTAATAACTACCATGGACAACAATGCAATACCAATAAATATATATTTAGATTTATCCAATGCTTTCAATACAATTTACCATGATATGTTACTAACAAAAACTAAATTGTTGTGGCATAAGCGGAGTAGCACGAGATATCTTTAAAAGTTATTTAACAAATCGTTATCAGTATATTGAGTTTGATGAAAGTCATTCGTGTCAACTACCCATATCAACAGGTATTCCGAGTTGTCGAAAATAAGTGAATGGTTAAAAATAAATAAATTATCATTAAACGTAAAGAAATCAAAATATATGTTGTTTAAGACAGTACACAAGAGAATATCGCGTCCCACGATAAAGATAGACAACATTTACGTTGGAAGAGCTATTTAGGTTTAACAATGGATGCACATATAAACTGGAAAATCATGTTGATCACACTTCAAACAAATGCTCAAAAAGTTAGGTGCACTTAGTAAATTGAAACATTTTCTGCCTATAAATGTTAAAATTACACTATACAACTCCTTAATATCGTTACATTTCAACTACGGAAAATGTCATGGGGATATAAATGTGACAGAATAATCAAACTCCAAAAGAAGGCAATGCGTATCATAAATATCAGATATCTTACAAATTCAAGAATTAAAATGTTATTATAAATTCATACACAACAAATGACCTGGGTACCTACAGCGTTTTGCTTTACACCAAAACCATAATATCCATAATTACAAGACAAACACTGACATAATGAAATACATATAAGCAGAGCACACCAGCGTTCGAAATGAGGGGATCTAGGGAGTCCAGGACCCCCATATGGAACGAGGGATATCCCATAAGAAAAATGTAAGCTTGGGGGTCCCACATTTTAAAGTTGTACGGATGTAATTACCCTTCCGCTGTTGCATCTGGTGTGTGTGAGGCTACTCTGGTTCGTCTGTGCTAGAACTCGACGATTTTCGGAGAACTCGACGGGTTTTCGCAGGATTCGACATCATTGTGTTGGTACTTTAGCTGATTCATTCAGCTCAATCTATGTTTAAAACATCTTAAATCATTCCACTCATATCATTGATGAGTGTGTCTTCTGTGGTTAAGGATGTCATATGTTGTGTGTCTGCAGTAATGCCCAGGGTTGACTGAATTACTTTTATTTTGTACTTGAGTAAAAGTAAAAGTAATTCACCTAAAAACTACTTGAGTAAATGTAAAATTACTTTGTAAAAAAAACTACTTCAGTCAAAAGTAAAACTACTTTTCAAAAGTACTTGAAGTAGAAGTAAAAGTACAACACTTAGAAATAACAACAAAATCATGAGTAATATTATATAAATTACACAACTTGCATCTGACAATTGTTTTGCAACCATTCTGCCATTAACAATGTGCTCCCAGATAGCCTTAGCTGGTCATTCGGTCAGCCACCATTGAACATGGTGCTCACTTGGATGCTTGGGAAAATTACATTATCTTTAATGAGAGCTCACAACATCAAATAATTTCAGTTAAATACAGAACTTAATTAATGATGCGGCACAATCTGTCTTTTTATCGACCTGTTCCACTGAGGTATGGGAGGAGCTAGATTTTACAACAAGATTGTATCTGAGTAGGTAGAGGGTCAGTCCAGTACTAGTAGTAGCCTCTCAGGGAAACTGGTCAGAGGTTATACCACCTAGCACTGCCCATAGTAAAATTAACAAAGACATTTGATGTCTAGCTGATGAAGCCATCTGACTTGTGATCCCCCACCTTCTCATGTCTTCCCGGACATGTCTTATCAGCTCACACAAACATTGAAACAACACGTTTTAGCAGCTAGCTGTATTGGTTAGCTGATACCAGCTGGGGCTAGAATTGATCAGAAGACAGCAGACCAGTGCAACAGAGGAATGCTGTTGTTAATTGCAATTAAAAAGTGACCTATCAGGGCACCTGTCCATGTCTTTGATATTATTTATGGGTCAGCTTGAATAAGCCTTTGCTGGGAAAAGATGCTGCCAAATGGTAGAGTATCAATTCTTTATTGTTTAATTATGTAGAGTAATCATTATTATGAATTTATTAAACATCTCAATATGAATTTTATTCGTGAAAATAAAATGCTGTTTAATGCTGACGTAAGCCGGCAAGGCCGTTGCTGACAATGCCAATGGGCGAAAATCGGTTCTCGTTCTCGATCCACGATGCGCGTTCGCTCACGAATATCAGAATTGTGTCAGTGTATGTGGATTATCAATACATTGTCGAAATTGCAAATTTCAATATTTATAATACGTATTGGAAACTTACTGATTAATAGTTTATATGGTGCAACGGAGACATTTGCATCGTGGTTTGAGATGGCGTTCAAGCGTTGTGTGCTCGAAGTGACATTTCATGTCAACAGCCTTGACCTGACCTATGCCAATATTTGGCAGACTTCGTTCACTGACGTAGTCTCGTAGATATAAAACAGTGGTTGCGTCGATTTCCCGAAGACAGGTATACATGCAAATATGATCGCGAACTGGCATGCGATTGAATGATATTAATAGCTTTTGGCCTGGCGACTATGAACTGTTTTTGAAATGTCGTTGACGGTGGAGCGCCACCGCCGGCAGCAGCGGTTTCACAAAAAAAAAAATGTAACGAAAATATATTGCGAAGTAAATAAAAGTAACGGAGTAAAAAGTCGCGTTACCTTAGATAAAACTACTTCGTTACAAGTAAAAAGTATTTAGTAAAAATTCTACTTCGTTACACGCCAATTACTTGACATAACTACTCAAGTATTGTAACGAAGTACTTTTACTTCGTTACATGCCAACCCTGGTAATGCCACCAATGAATGTCTAGTTGAGGCACATTTTACCTTGGCATTTTACTTCTCAGAATTACAGAGCACTGTGTCTGCAAGCGCATTACTCCAGTAACAATGGTTTAGACCACAATGTGCAATTTTGTCATTTAGCAGACGCTCTTATCCAGAGCGACTTACAACAAGTGCATTCAAGGCTAAGTTGGTAAAATAACTACAGGTCGCTATGATACCAAGCAAGTTCTTTTTTTCAGAAAATTGTTTTTCGGGGAAGCACTATTTTTAAGGGACCCAAAGAGTCACTGGTCATTTCGAACACTGGAGCACATCACAAATTTGCAATGAGATGTATCCGACATAGCATACCACACACAATAAACAACACCCAACAATGCTGACAAATAAGACACATACTCATAGTCAATGTGGTTTTGTGGCATATGCCTATCAACATTATATAAAAATATAATGACAAATGTGAAATTCTAAATTGTCATATTTGTCAACATATATTGTAATTATTAACCCCTATAATAATGTCTAGCTATTTTATAATATAAAATAATTATAATTTGTAGAGGACACAACAATTCGTATTTTGGTGCATTTTTGTTTAAAGAAAAAATAACACCTTTTATTTACAACATCTATTGTAAAATTAATTATGTAGAAAGTAAAACACGGGTGGCTTGGTCCTAATAGGAGTCTCCTGTCCCATACACTGACCTGTAATAAAAAAAATTCATACTACACAGTGCAATATAAACAGTTTGTTTAACTAATTGTATTTGTCTTTGTTTGTTATTAATATGATTTATCAGTAATAACTGTATTATATGTTGATGTGCATGATTGGGACAAATAAATAAATATGATTCTGATTATGATTCTACTAGCTATGCAGGCTGTAGGATAGGCGGCTAAATTCGTCTATTGTTCCAGCCTGAACTTGAGTTTATTCCATTTAACTACTGTCTTTATAAAATTGGAATTCTTGAATTAATATGTGTTGGCTGCAGGCGCTACAAAGCACCTGGCATTATTGGGTTGATGTCTATCAACGACATTAACGGTCACACATATGAGACAGACATTTTCCATAAAAGAACAATTTACTGATCTGGCAAAGCCCCAACAGAGCACTTTCAAAGATCAAAGGGGCGTGTCACTGGAAAGACAATTTGTTGAGACACTGAGATACTTGTGGAATTTGGTGATTCCGTAGACAAGTGTCAAATCTTCCTTCTCCAATTTTGAATATTTTTTCTCACAAGAGGAGAGAGTTCGGGAAGCATAAGCTACAGGTTTCTCACAACCATCTGACAGGTGATGTGACAACACACTTCCAATTCCGTACGGAGGAGCATCGCTGCTCACAATGGTGGGTAGCTCATGGTTGTAATGTACAAGCACATTGGAGGAGGAAAGCAATGCTTTTGCTTCGTCGAAGGCTTTCTTCTATCTCGGCCCCGACTCCCATTTGACATTTTGGCGGGTTAGCTCGTGGAGCGGTGCCAACATGGTGCTCAGGTTTCGCAGACAGTTGTGATAGTAGTGGACGAGCCCCAAGAAGCTGTGTAGCTCCTGGGCATTATGTGGTGTAGGTGCATTCTCAGTGGCGAGAACCTTGTCGTTTGTCGGATGGATGCCTTCTACGTCAATTTCGTGTCCCAGGTACTGACACGACTTCTGCCGAAATCGATCTGCTTCCTGGATTAGAAATAACGCCATTTTGGAGATAGGGTCCTTGCTCTTCTGACGTTCTTCTCGTCACCAGAACACCACCCAGGTAGACTAATGTCATTTGGATGTTTTGAAGCAACTGCTCCATAATCCTCTGGAATATACCCGGTGGTGAGCTGACACCATACGGCAAACGTTCATACTTGAACAAACGCTTGGAGGTGTTGAAGGTGCTGAGCTTGCGTGATTCTTCGTCGAGTACAACTTGTTGATAAGCGTGGCCTAAGTCAAGTGTTGTGTACAGTTGATCACCCGTTAATTTCGCGAACTAATCGTTTATGTTAGGGATCGGGTACTTGTCCACTTTGACGGCTTGGTTGATGGTCACCTTGTAGCTTGGTTGATGGTCACCTTGTAGCTTGGTTGATTGTCACCATGTAGCTTGGTTGATGGTCATCTTGTAATTTCCGCAGATTCTGACGGCTCCTGTAGATTTGAGTACAGGACCAATCAGTGCCGCCCATACCGAATAGTCAACAGGACGAACTACTCCTTCTTCCTGTAGACGAGATAACACCGCATCCACTTTTGTCCTCAAAGCAAGTGGCACAGGGCAAGGTTTATAGTAACTTGGTTTTACTGTCGTAGACAAGTAGTTTAGCAGTGACCCCTTTTAACCTACCCAGTCCTTTACTGAACACTGCCTGGTACGGTTTTAGAAAGTCATATCTGCCCACCTGGTGTACTGAGGCCAAATTCAACTTTAACACCGACAACCAGTCACGTCCTAGCAGATTTTATCCTGGTCAACTCCTTCTCCAAAATCAACGAAACCGAGGCTCCTGTGTCGATTTCCTGTCATACTCACAATGCAAGCACATGGTTTTACTGTGTTGGTGTTTGTTGTGGTACAAACCCATAGCGTATGTCTCCTCACACAAATCATTCATGGGTTGCAATTTATCTTTTTCCACCAAATATGCTTTTGCCATAAGTTCAGTAGGTCTACACACTCTAGCAAAATGGTTTGGTTGGTAACATTTGTGGTATGTCTTGCGCCAGGCTTTACACGTGGTCCTAGTGGATGTCCTCCACAACCTGGACACAATCTTGTATTCGCCTTGTACGGTGTTGAATCCGATCTTCGTCGCCAATCAGGGTTGGAATTACTTATTCCACACGCCTGTATGTTCACAATACGGACATTTATTGCTTCTTCATATAGCAACTGTAAATAGCAGTCTTTCTCATTACGTGGTTGTAATCAAATCACACACGGGGTGAAATACACATGTACATTGTACAACGTATGTGTTTTGGATAGTTTTACATACAAAGTGGGGGGCATTGCCTCCTGTCGGCTCAACTTACCAGCCGCCAACCCTTCACCTATCCTGCTGGATCAACCCCTCCCCTATCCTGCAGTATCAATCCCTCCCCTATCCTGCAGTATCAATCCCTCCCCTATCCTGCAGTATAAATCCCTCGTATTGTTTATATAGATTCTTTTTATCTGGAAGGACGTCTCAGTAAACTTTCAGCGGGCAAAGTACTTAAAGGGCAATTTCAATCTATATTGATTATTTTTGTCTGGAAGGAAGGACTCTTGGTAAACCTCTGTGGGGCAAGGTACTGAAAGGGCAATCTCAATTTATATTGATTCTTTTTCTCTGGAAGGACGTCTTAGTAAACTTTATCTAGGCAAGATAGAAAGGAAAGAAAGTTTCAATTTATATCGATTCTTAGTAAACTTTCATTGGGGCAAGGTACTAAAAAGGCAAATTTCATTGGAATATGAGAGAGACATTTTTCATAAAGAACAATTTACTGATCTGGCAAAGACACAACACACTTTCAAAGATCAAAGAGGTGTGTCATTGGAAAGACAATTTGTTGAGACACTGAGACACTTTCAGTGGTCACAAAAGTAAATATTTGATTTTAAAAAAGCAGTCACAAAGGGACCCACTCATTGATAAGAAAACAGCACGCTATTAAATAAATATAATCACTTTGTTGATGAGGCATTTGGACACTCTTAATTATCAAAAGGGCACAATTGTCCATATTAGGAGCGTATACTGATGGGGCCCAATGTGGTAAGTTCAATGGTGAGATAAACCTTTACAAAAAATATAAATACCCATAATTATTATACTGAACATCAAATGTCCTTCAGCTTACTATTTCAAAAAACAAACCAGCGAGTGGCCGATTGGCCAATGAAAGGAAAGGACATAGTGTGTTTCTAGATATGCTATGGCTGCCGAATGAGATCGTGTGGATGAATTCAGAAATGGATTCCCCGAACACAAAGAATCTTTAATTAACCTGCAGCTGCACCAGTATGGTGGTGCTGCACCAGTATGGTGGTGCTGCACCAGTATGGTGGTGCTGCACATCAGATAGACTGAGGCCTCAGCGAATGCTCTTTGTATGATAAATCGACTATGTTCTTTGTGAATAACGTGGCCCATCTCTAGATGCCAGGTGACTGGTTTCATAGTGGTGCTACAAATTGACATATTGGATTTTGAATGTATACGTGTTGGGAAGCTAACAGTGCCCTGACCATATGCTCAACAAGCCAACTCAGCCATATCAACAGTACATTTAGGGCGGCCAATCGCGATTAAAGAACATAACAATAATGCCCAGAACATGTCTTCTGAAAGGTACAGCACTGACCGATTAAGGCTAAGGCAGCGATCTTATCATAAAGACATAATTGTATTTGCTTGACGATCATCTAAAGGCACATTAGTGAATACAATTAATGTGAAATATCTAATATATGAACTGACATATATTATTGTAGGAAAACTGTAAACTGGTACTTGTGAACTACTACAAAGTACGAAAAACGTATGTCACGCTTCGTAACACTGGTATCTACCCCCCCCAAAAAAAAAACTACGTTCGTTTTGACCCACCCCCACCTATTATGCATACATCAAATTTACACCATGTTTCCAGTTTTTCGCTCACCATTACGTGCTTCACTGGTGCACAGTAGAGACCGCATTGCGTTTCCGTTCGAATTCAGTTGAAATATACTCCAAACTGACATAGCAATCAATGCTGTCAGTCGGATATCGGCAGGTAGAAGAGCAAAACAATTATTTTAATAACGAATGTAACGAGAAACCCCCCTGTAACACCCGTAACGTATGCCCGGACACCCCCACCCCCATGAAGGTGACGTACTTTATGGATGGCCCCTTAAATGCATAGTTAAAACCTGCACATAACATATTGTTTGCAGCTATATCAAACCCGACAAAAACGAGGCGTTAGCAAGACTGGCGTAAAAACTAGCGTGGAAATACATAATCATACACACACATACATACATACCATGCATGTTTTATCACACATAAACGGGTTTTGTCACTTAGTAATATCATTTTATTAATTTAAGAATATTAAATCGTAATTAAATTGATGAATGTGTGTGTTTATCGTTTCAGTTAATTAACTTTGTAAGTTAATTGTTTATGTCTGATTAAGCTACTAGTCTACCACATGTGTTACTATTCGACCTCTCCCGTCGAAAACCTGAGGACCAGTTGATAGGTCCCAACCAGGAGCGTCTACGGACTAGTTGATATGTCCCAACCAGGGGCGTCTACGGACCTGTTGATAGGTCCCAACCAGGGGCGTCTACGGACCAGTTGATAGGTCCCAACCGGGGCGTCTACGAACCAGTTGATAAGTCCCAACCAGGAGCGTCTACGAACCAGTTGATAGGTCCCAACCAGGAGCGTCTACGAACCAGTTAACCAGGAGCGTCTACGGACGAGTTGATAAGTCCCAACCAGGAGCGTATACGGACGAGTTGATAGGACCCAACCAGGGGCGTCTACGAACAAGTTGATAGGTCCCAACCAGGAGCGTCTACGGACGAGTTGATAGGTCTTAACCAGGGGCGTCTGCGAAAACGTTTATAGGTCCCAACCAGGGGCGTCTACGAACCATTTGATAGGTCCCAACCAGGAGCATCTACGGACGTGTTGATAGGTCCCAACCAGGGGCGTTTACGAACCAGTTGATAGGTCCCAACCAAGGGCATCTACGAACCAGTTGATAGGTCCCAACCAGGAGCGTCTACTGACGAGTTGATAGGTCCCAACCAGGGGCGTCTACGAACCAGTTGATAGGTCCCAACCATGAGCGTCTACGAACCAGTTGATAGGTCCCAACCAAGGGCATCTACGAACCAGTTGATAGGTCCCAACCAGGAGCGTCTACAGACGAGTTGATAGGTCCCAACCAGGGGCGTCTACGAACCAGTTGATAGGTCCCAACCAGGAGCTTCTACGGACGAGTTGATAGGTCCCAACCAGGGGCGTCTACAAACCAGTTGATAGGTCCCAACCAAGAGCGTCTACGAACCAGTTGATAGGTCCCAACCAGGAGCTTCTACGAACCAGTTGATAGGTCCCAACAAGGAGCGTCTACGGACGAGTTGATAAGTCCCAACCAGGAGCGTCTACGGACGAGTTGATAGGTCTTAACCAAGGGCGTCTGCGAAAAAGTTGATAGGTCTCAAATAGGGGCGTCTACGAACCATTTGATAGGTCCCAACCAGGAGCATCTACGGACGTGTTGATAGGTCCCAACCAGGGGCGTTTGCGAACCAGTTGATAGGTCCCTATCAGGGGCGTCTAGGAACCAGTTGATAGGTCCCAACCAGAGGCGTCTACGAACCAGTTGATAGGTCCCAACCAGGAGCGTCTACGGACGAGTTGATAGGTCTCAACCAGGGGCGTCTACGAACCAGTTGATAGGTCCCAACCAGGAGCGTCTACGAACCAGTTGATAGGTCCCAACCAGGAGCGTCTACGGACGAGTTGATAGGTCCCAACCAAGGGCATCTACGAACCAGTTGATAGGTCCCAACCAGGAGCGTCTACAGACGAGTTGATAGGTCCCAACCAGGGGCGTCTACGAACCAGTTGATAGGTCCCAACCAGGAGCGTCTACGGACGAGTTGATAGGTCCCAACCAGGGACGTCTACGAACCAGTTGATAGGTCCTAACCAGAGGCGTCTATGAACCAGTTGATAGGTCCCAACCAGGAGCGTCTACGGACGAGTTGATAGGTCCCAACCAAGGGCATCTACGAACCAGTTGATAGGTCCCAACCAGGAGCGTCTACAGACGAGTTGATAGGTCCCAACCAGGGGCGTCTACGAACCAGTTGATAGGTCCCAACCATGAGCGTCTACGAACCAGTTGATAGGTCCCAACCAAGGGCATCTACGAACCAGTTGATATGTCCCAACCAGGAGCGTCTACAGACGAGTTGATAGGTCCCAACCAGGGGCGTCTACGAACCAGTTGATAGGTCCCAACCAGGAGCTTCTACGGACGAGTTGATAGGTCCCAACCAGGGGCGTCTACAAACCAGTTGATAGGTCCCAACCAAGAGCGTCTACGAACCAGTTGATAGGTCCCAACCAGGAGCTTCTACGAACCAGTTGATAGGTCCCAACAAGGAGCGTCTACGGACGAGTTGATAAGTCCCAACCAGGAGCGTCTACGGACGAGTTGATAGGTCTTAACCAGGGGCGTCTGCGAAAAAGTTGATAGGTCTCAAATAGGGGCGTCTACGAACCATTTGATAGGTCCCAACCAGGAGCATCTACGGATGTGTTGATAGGTCCCAACCAGGGGCGTTTGCGAACCAGTTGATAGGTCCCTATCAGGGGCGTCTAGGAACCAGTTGATAGGTCCCAACCAGAGGCATCTACGAACCAGTTGATAGGTCCCAACCAGGAGCGTCTACGGACGAGTTGATAGGTCTCAACCAGGGGCGTCTGCGAACCAGTTGATAGGTCCCAACCAGGAGCGTCTACGAACCAGTTGATAGGTCCCAACCAGGAGCGTCTACGGACGAGTTGATAGGTCCCAACCAAGGGCATCTACGAACCAGTTGATAGGTCCCAACCAGGAGCGTCTACAGACGAGTTGATAGGTCCCAACCAGGGGCGTCTACGAACCAGTTGATAGGTCCCAACCAGGAGCGTCTACGGACGAGTTGATAGGTCCCAACCAAGGGCATCTACGAACCAGTTGATAGGTCCCAACCAAGAGCTTCTACGGACGAGTTGATAGGTCCCAACCAGGGGCGTCTACAAACCAGTTGATAGGTCCCAACCATGAGCGTCTACGAACCAGTTGATAGGTCCCAACCAGGAGTTTCTACGAACCAGTTGATAGGTCCCAACCAGGAGCATCTACGGACGTGTTGATAGGTCCCAACCAGGGGCGTTTACGAACCAGTTGATAGGTCCCAACCAGGGTCGTCTGCGAACCAGTTGATAGGTCCCAACCAGGAGCTTCTACGAACCAGTTGATAGGTCCCAACCAGGTGCGTCTACGGACGAGTTGGTAGGTCCCAACCAGGAGCGTCTACGGACGTGTTGATAGGTCCCAACCAGGGGCGTTTACGAACCAGTTGATAGGTCCCAACCAGGAGCGTCTACGGACGAGTTGATAGGTCTTAACCAGGGGCGTCTGCGAACCGGTTGATAGGTCACAACCAGGAGCGTCTACGGACGAGTTGATAGGTCCCAACCAAGGGCTTCTACGAACCAATTGATAGGTCCCAACGAGGGGCGTCTACGGACCAGTTGATAGGTCCCAACGAGGGGCGTCTACGATCCAGTTGATAGGCCCCAACCAGGAACATCTACGGACGAGTTGATAGGTCCCAACGAGGGGCGTCTTCGAACCAGTTGATAGGTCCCAACCAGGGGCGTCTACGGACCAGTTGATAGGTCCCAACCAGGAGCGTCTACGGACCAGTTGATAGGTCCCAACCAGGGGCGTTTACGAACCAGTTGATAGGTCCCAACCAGGAGCGTCTACGGACGAGTTGATAGGTCCCCACCAGGAGCGTCTACGGACGTGTTGATAGGTCCCAACCAGGGGCGTTTACGAACCAGTTGATAGGTCCCAACCAGTGGCTTCTACGAACCAATTGATAGGTCCCAACCAGAGGCGTCTACGGACCAGTTGATAGGTCCCAACGAGGGGCGTCTACGAACCAGTTGATAGGCCCCAACCAGGAGCATCTACGGACGAGTTGATATGTCCCAACCAGGGGCGTCTACGGACGAGTTGATAGGTCTCAACCAAGGGCGTCTGCGAACCAGTTGATAGGTCCCAATCAGGAGCGTCTACGGACGAGTTGATAGGTCTCAACCAGGGGCGTCTGCGAACCAATTGATAGGTCCCAACCAGGGGCGTCTACGGACCAGTTGATTGGCTCCAACCAGGGGCGTCTTCGGACCAGTTGATAAGCCCCAACCAAGGACGTCCGCAATATTTGCTCTTGGGGGAGCAATATTTCACCATCTAATTTCGACCAGAAATATTTATATTTATAAAAATGCCCACTTTCAGTAAACATATACAATATCAGTGTATATAAAACTGCATAAAAAATCCAGATCCAGGGTCCAGATCCCAGACACCCATAGTCACGACACGCTCATGGCGCAGGAATGCGTTCAAACTGCGGCTGTAGATCTTTCATAAGGTGCGTGGCTGACGCGCTCCTAAAATAGAACCTTTGTGCCGCTGTCAAACACGTATCCTACTAGCTATGCACAGATCTAAGACCTGATTACAAAGGTTCATGCCACACACACCTGGGTAACCCGTTGACTGTCGAGGTTACACAGTGACAACACGGAGACATCAAGTTACCCCACCACGGGTTGTGTTTGGGGTCTCACCCACAATAGTCATGACCGAGAATGATTCTCTTACATAATATACGCATTAGAAGAATAAAAAAACATATATTTTAAGAAATTAAATACAGCTGTGCATGGTTTACTAGATCCGGTATAGTTACTGACATTGCTGACACGTGGTTGCTTTCGCAGCCATTCCCGATAATTCTAGCATGGTAAAAAGAAATATTTGAGAATTTATTTCTCAAACACGTTTTCCAAATAAAATAATTGGATATTTCAAACTGTTATCAATTTATAAAGATAACCTTCATATTGGTATTTCAAGATTTGTGGAGCTATTTGAGAATTATGCAATGAAGAAGAAACAAGACATTTTTCATAATTAGGTTAGGTTCTAGGTTACTTACTGTAAAACAATATTTCAATTCTTGATAATGAAATCAAGTGCTTATTCTAAGTCAGTTACAAGACATCCAAAACGACAATGATAGTCACATCTTTGAGAACTGTCAGGCCATGATCTACTTAGTACTCTCTAACGGACGTAACCCAGTTCCATTGACAACAGAACTTCCCTGAATTTATTTAATGTATGTCACAAATTTATCAGACGCCGCCGTCGGTTTTGTTGCACAAACAAGTCTTGTAGGCGGACGTGTTTTATTCACTTCACTGTGATTCACTTTATGACGCTCCGTTTATATGATAAAATCACGTAGATGATTACATACCGCTTGAGTAAATTCCAGCTTACTCTCGCGTTAATGGTTTCTTCCTTCTTGTCTTCTGTCCTTCATGTCGGAAACAACGCCCCACTCGGCCGGTAGAGCTGGTAGCGGAGTGAGTGTAGTCAGTAGCAACCTACCCACACTCGTACACCTCACGCTCTGACGGGGCGGACCTTGAGACAACCCCTTAGTCAATCAGACCGTGAAATTGTTGGAGGTGAATTACAGATAGCATCATCCCGGTACAAACATACAGCCAACTGTCGCTGTCCTTATGTACACCGCCGCCGAGTTCTGTGTATTGTGTGCATTCATGCGTGTCCGACATTATACAGCCAGCAGCGCTTTAATAAACCATTAGTCAAATGGCTTTTAGGCGCATAAGTTTTCCTTATTCCGTCAGAACTAAATTAGGAAGAAGTGACTTGTCAGTTTTACGCTTGAGTGGATCTACTTCAATTACAGCTATTTAGCAAAGTTGTGCGCGTGTCTGCAGACTTCAACTACATCGATCTCACTTGTAGATAACTATAATGACCGTGGTCTGTGAGTCCACAACTACAGACTGTAAGGTGATACTTTATCTGGCTAGAATGTTCTTATATGTGGGACTAAACATGCTAATTGAGTGGTCAGTTATGACGTGGGAAATGGAAGAATGGGAGAAAGTACGAATGGAGGGAAACATACATAGGGACGGGAAAAAAGAAATACAAAGGTTGGAATGAGGGGAGATATAAAAAAACGAAAGAGAGGCACTTATATGCGACTTGGGAGGGTTAGATTTGTAGAATAGTTGAAAGTTGCCAGTGATGGGACACTCTGTTAAAGTCTCAGTAACAGAGACGGGTGGTGGAGACCCCGGCCAAACCCTCAATACTGCGGACAGGTCCTCGTTCATCGTGGTCGTCAGACAGAATGGGTTCGTCGATCATAAACACTGGCTCAGTAGACGTCGGCAGGGAGGGGGGATAGCGGGCGGAAGAGGAAGGGAGACGGGGGCCGGGGAAGGACATAAGGGAGGGAACATAGAGAGAGAGAGAGATGGAGGAATGGAAATAGAGTCAGAACAAAGACAGCGGAATGAAGAGAGGGAGAGGAGAGAGGTGAAGGCAGGGAACGATAGTTGGAAGGAAGAAGAAGGGAGACAGTGGCATCGAGGGAGCGAGGGAGGCAGAATGAGTGAGTGAGCGAGTGAGTGAGTGAGTGAGTGAGTGAGTGAGTGAGTGAGTGAGTGAGAAAAAGAGAGAGATGGAGAGGGAGTGGGGAAAAGTGAGAGAGAGAGAGAGAGAAGAGGGAGAGAGAGCGAGAGAGAGAGAGAGAGAGAGAGAGAAGGGGAGATAGAGAGAGAGAGAGAGAGATAGCAAAAAGGGAGAGGGAAGAGGGAGATAGAGTGAAAGAGAGAGAAGAGGGATTGAGAGAGAGAGAAGAGGGAGAGAGAGAGGGGGAGAGAAAGAGATGGAGAGAGGGACAGTGTGAGAGAGGGGAAGCGGAGAGAGGGAGAGAGAAGATGGAGAGAGGGAGAGAGAGAGAGATAGAGAGAGAGAGAGAGAGAAGAGAGAGGGGGAGAGGGGGGAAGTGGAGAGAGAGAAAGAGATGGAGAGGGAGAGAGTCAGAGAGAGGGGGGGGCGGAGAGAGGGAGAGGAGGGAGAGAGGGAGAGAGAGAGAACAAGGAGAGAGTGGGTGTGAAAGAGGAGAAGGGAGGGAGAGAGTTAGAGAGAGAGAGAGAGAGTGGGATAAGGGGAAGGAGAGGGGGAGAGAGATAGAGAGAGGAGGGAGGGATGGGGGTAGGAAGAGAGGGAGGAGAGGGAGGGAGGGAGGGAAAGATAGAAAGAGAGAGAGAGAGAGAGGCACTCAGGAGAATTAGGGACGGATACAGGGAGTTTCATTCATTGTCAAACTGTATTGTCACAAAAAGACCTTATAGTACGTAATCAGACATTTTAATTCGGCCTCTTAATAAAGTTCGGTGTGTGTGTGTGTGTGTGTGTGTGTTTGTGTGTGTGTGTGTGTGTGTGTGTGTGTGTGTGTGTGTGTGTTGTGTGTGTGTGTGTGTGTGTGTGTGTGTGTGTGTGTGTGTGTGTGTGTGTGTGTGTGTGTGTGTGTGTGTGTGTGTGTGTGTGTGTTTGTGAAATAGAGAGAGAGGGGGAGGAGAGATAGAGAGAAGAGAGACAGAAGAGGGAGATAGAGATAGGGAGGGAGCTGAGAGAAAGATGGATAGTGAGTGAGAAAGAGAGGGAGAGAGAGATAGAGACATGGGGAGAGAAAAAGTGAGGGAGGGAGGGAGGGAGGGAGGGAGGGCAGGGGGAGGGAGGGGGAGGGAAAGAGAGGGAGGTAGGGAGGAGAATTAAGGACGGATACAGAGAGTTTCACTATCAAACTGTACATTATAATTAGTACTCTCACATAAAAACAATGTAGTACGTAATCAGACATTTCAATTGGGCCTCTTTATACAGTTCGGTGAATTGTGAACGATGAACTACAGAGCTGACACCTGGTGAGTAGGCAGCTAATAACATATTTTCAACTGAACGGCAGGATCACAGCAGTGGTTATAATTTTACAATAATAATAATATAATAATAACACGTACATCCCACGGACCGACGGGGCGGACATTGAGAAAACCCCTTAGTCAGTCAGAGTGTAGGGGAGACCGGGGTTAGTTGTTACAATTTTTAGTTCAAATAATTTATTGCGAAAAGCATGTTAGATGCACTATTTATGTCATCGTATACATTGAATGTATTATTCGTGTTAATATGTACCATATCATTGATATTCCGCACTGAAGTTAGGTAGATATTTGAAGTTTCCCAGGCGCGGTCGATTGTAACAACTAGCCCCGTAAGCTGGGCATGTTGTTACAGCGAGGAACACATGGATCGCAAAGCAAATGTCATTCATACATATTACAGTTATTACATTAATTGGATTACACACACTTTTACATCTTGTTAGTTGGTGCTGCTTGCAGTGCAGTTTTTAATGACGCGTCAAGTGTGGTAATGGGTAGTGTGCTTGTCACCTCTGCTTCCAGCTTCCGCCGCTGGCTAGCTTCGGCGAAACGACAAGCACCGAGTGGATAAGCCTTGTCTGCCAGTACAACAGCCTCTCCTAAAACAAACTCTCGTCACACCATACCCCCCCCCCCCCCAAGGTAACTAACGGATACTGGTCACCGCGAGGCGCCAGGCAAATTAGACGAGGGATCTCGGAGCAGCATGGGGCCCCAGAGATGCAGTGTGCACGACCCACGGATGCGTGGGCATGCTCTGCCGGTGTTACTAACCCATGTCCCAGCTATGGGCAACTAGCAACCCGCTGTCTTGCGGGCAGGCTTTCAGCCAAAGGCTGCAACCTGCCTGTTGATCGACGTATCAGCCATGCTTTTCCTCCAGAGCACAGCAGAGTCGGTCGAGAGAAGTGTCTTGGCTGTAAATCTCATGCCATCGAGTCATAAGAGCAAACCAGGAACACTGTCATTATGCCCTGGAATTAGCTGTATAATCTTTTGACGGAGAGGACACTCTGCTTTTCCATGATTCACAGGACAAAAACAACACGGGAGATGGTAGATACCGATTCGAAGTCAACCGCTCGATTGGTGTAGAGCATGACGCCAGGGACTTGTCTCATGGTCAGTATCCGCCCGCTCCAAACTGGGCAGCCCCCGGGATCTGACCCGCCATAGTCTGCATGTCTGCCTGGGTGTGCAGACCTATTATCAGACTGCAATCCACATACCTACTGCTAAGATTCAACGAAAACTGTGCCTTGGCAGGTGGGATGTACGGGCTATGACCTCCGGCATGTCCCCGGAATATGACCCCTGGCATGTCCCCGGACTATGACCCCTGGCATGTTCCCGGACTATGACAAATGGCATGTCCCCGGACTATGACCCCTGGCATGTCCCCGAACTATGACCCCTGGCAAGTGCTGTCATCGACCGTGAACTGACCAAAAGGTCAGTTGATATTGCAACACTCCAAGAAGTCTACTCGAGAAATTCTCCATCAGAGAACTTGAGTACATAATATACTGGTCAGGGAAATCAGCTGGCTCCAAACGTCAACACGGCGTTGGACTTGCTATGAAGAACACCTTATGCAGAAAACTAGAGGGGACACATGTAATCTCTCTGGAAAAAGGTCAAGCCACGATTATGTGCATACGCACCAACGTTGATAGCTCAACCATAAGTCAAATGTCTCTTTTATGCAGCACTTGCACAAGTAGTTGAGTCTGTGGCCAAATCAGACAAGTTAATCCTACTTAGGGACTTCAATGTTCGCGTGGGCAATGACAACGAATCCTGGCCCGATACTATAGGTGCTTTCGGCACTGGGAAAATAAATGACAACGGACAGCGTCTCCTAGAATTGAGTGCTAAGTTTCAACTCTGTGTCGCTAACACCTACACACAATGCAAAGAACACCACAAGGTCTCCTGGAGGTATCCAAGATATGGCATCTGAACGATGTTACCACAACTACATCACACCATAGTGCAGATTACGACACAAATCAAAGTCTTGTTATCTCAAACATGAAATTGTAAACCAGAGTTGATATAGCCAACATCTGTATTCGACAACTGACTGCGAACTATAACACAACACTGAAACACCGAATTAGTCAATTAGAAGAAAACGGGAATGCAAATGAGTACTGGCAGCTTCTCAAACTATCAGCTTTGGACACTTTTGGCGTAAGCTCTCACCACAACCCAGACTGGTTTGTAGCCAGTCTTGACACCATGAAACCGGCGATTGTAGCTAAACGTCAGGCACTTTTGGAATTCTGAAACAGGCGAAATGAGACAACCAGTGCTCACTACAGAGAGTCTCCAAGTCTAGCTCAAAGAACTGACAGACAACCAGTGCTCGCTACAGAGAGTCTCGAAGTCCAGCTCAAAGAACTGCCAGCCAAGCATTTAATCTACACTATGTTGACCTAAGTGAGGATATCGAGACAGCGGCAAAAACTGGGAACTTGAAAAGCATAAAAACAGCTATAGGCCCCACAAAAAAACAGCGCCTCTCAGATCGAACGATGGCGTAACGCTAAAAAAAATAACCGACCAACGATGGATTGAACACTTCTCAGATTTTTACGACACAGAAAGACTATACACTGCGTCTGCAATTGGCAAAGTGCCATCCATGGAGATGATGGAAGAACTTGATGATGAACCACAGTTCACAGAGATGAAGACTCTTATCGCCAGACTGTCAAATAGCAAAGCCTCGGGCAGAGATGCGATTCCTGCAGACCTGATCAAGGCTGGCAGACAAGTATTGTTATCACCACTATATAGTCTACTCCTAAAGTGCTGGCGAGAACGCATAGTCCCACAAGAAATTAGGGACTCAAATAGAATCACTCTGTACAAAAACAATGGCGACAGAGGTGACTGCAATAGCTACAGAGATATATATCTGCTACGTAATTGCAGAGAAGCACTCTTCACTATCCTTAAAAAAGTTGGATGTCCTCCAATCTTACTTGATCTTACCAAATCATTTCACGAAAACATGCAAGGCACTGCCCAAGTCGATGGAATGATATCATATTAAAACCCTTTCCCATTGTAAATGGTATGAAGCAGGGCTGTGTTTTGGCCCCAACTCTTCTCGGGATATACTTCTCTGTAATCTCTTGCTAACCCTGGTGTGGGCATGAGAACCAGATTTGATGCCAATTTATTATCTACAGCACACATGAAGGCTAAGACCAAAACAACAACGTGTGTGTGCGTGAGGTCCTCTATGCAAATGAAGCTGCCTTCTGCTCTCATTCCGAGAAATAGCTGCAGTCTATCATAGACAGTTTTTCGAATACTTTAATACTGCTCACCGTTTGGCCGCCTCAAAATCAGTGTCAAATAGACCGTCATCATGAGCGTTGAGACTCAAGTAGCCCAGAACACTCTAAACGATGAAGCACTCGAAACCATGGAGAACTTGTCATACTTAGGCTCCATCACGTCCAACGACGAGAGGGGAGAGAGAGGGAGGGAGGGAGGGAGAGAGAAAGGGAAGGAGGGAGAGAGGGAGGGATAGAGAGAGGGAGGGAGGGAGGGAGGGAGGGAAGGAGAGAGGGACGGATAGAGAGGTGGAAAGAGGGAGGGAAAGAGAGAGAGAGAGAGGAAGAGAGGGGGAGAGAGAGTGGGAGGGAGGGAGAGAAGGAGGGAGAGAGAGAGATAGAGAGAGAGAGAGGAAGGGAAGGAGGGAGGGAGGGAGATAGAGAGGGAGGGAGGGAGAGAGATAGGGAGGGATAGAGAGGTGGAAAGAGGGAGGGAAAGAGAGAGAGAGAGGAAGAGAGGGGGAGAGAGAGTGGGAGGGAGGGAGAGAAGGAGGGAGAGAGAGAGAGAGAGATAGAGAGAGACAGAGAGGAAGGGAAGGAGGGAGGGAGGGAGATAGAGAGGGAGGGAGGGAGAGAGATAGGGAGGGATAGAGAGGTGGAAAGAGGGAGGGAAAGAGAGAGAGAGGAAGAGAGGGGAGAGAGAGAGTGGGAGGGAGGGAGGGAGAGAGAGAGATGGAGGGAGAGAGATGGAAAGAGGGAGGGAGGGAGGGAGGGAGAGAGGGAGGGAGAGAGATAGGTAGGGAGGGATGGAGGGAGGAAGAGAGGTAGGGATTGAGGGAGGGATGGAGGGAGAGAGGGAGGGTGGGAGGAAGGGAGGGAGGGAGAAAGGGAGGGAGGGAGGGAGGGAGGGAGGGAGAGACGGAGAGAGAGATGGAAAGATGGAGGGAAAGAGAGCGAGGAAGAGAGGGCAGAGTGAGAGACAGGGGAGGGGGTGAGGGAGAGAAAGGGAGGGAGGGAGACAGGGAGGGAGAGAGATGGAAAGAGGGAGGGAGGGAGAGAGGGAGGATGGGAGGAAGGGAGGGAGGGAGAGAGGGAGGGAGAGAGGGAGGGAGAGAGATGGAAAGAGGGAGGGAGGGAGGGAGGGAGAGAGGGGGAGAGAGAGAGAGATGGAAAGAGGGAGGGAAAGAGAGGAAGAGAGGGGAGAGAGAGGGAGAGGGAGGGAGGGATGGAGGGAGAGAAGTAGAAATGGAGGAAGGGAGGGAGAGAGATAGGGAGGGAGGGAGGGAGGGAGGGAGGGAGGGAAGGAGAGTGGGAGGGTGGGAGGAAGGGAGAAAGGGAGGGAGGGAGGGAGAAAGGGAGGGAGAGAGGGAGGGAGAGAGATGGAAAGAGGGAGGGAGAGAGGGAGGGATGAAGGGAGAGAGGGAGAGAGAGATGGAAAGAGGGAGGGAAAGAGAGCGAGGAAGAGAGGAGAGACAGAGGGGAGGGAGGGAGAGAAGTAGGGAGGGAGGGAGGGAGCGAGGGAGGGTGAGAGGAAGGGAGGGAGAGAGATGGAAAGAGGGAGGGAGGGAGGGAGGGAGGGAGTGAGAGAGGGAGGAAGGGAGGGAGAGAGGGAGGGAAAGAGGGAGGGAAAGAGAGAGAGGAAGAGAGGGGAGAGAGAGAGGGAGGGAGGGAGGGAGAGAGGGAGGGAGAGAGAGAGAGGGAGGGAGAGAGGGAAGGAGGAAGGGAGGGAGGGAGGGAGAGAGGGAAGGTGGGAGGGAGGGAGGGAGGGAGAGACGGAGAGAGAGATGGAATGATGGAGGGAAAGAGAGCGAGGAAGAGAGGGCAGAGAGAGAGAGAGGGGAGGGGGTGAGGGGGAGAAAGGGAGGGAGGAAGAAAGGGAGGGAGAGAGATGGAAAGAGGGAGGGAGAGAGGGAGGATGGGAGGGAGGAAGAGAGGGAGAGAGGGAGGGAGAGAGATGGAAAGAAGGAGGGAGGGAGGGAGGGAGAGAGGGGGAGAGAGAGAGATGGAAAGAGGGAGGGAAAAAGAGGAAGAGAGGGGAGAGAGAGGGAGAGGGAGGGAGGGTTGGAGGGAGAGAGGTAGAGAGGGAGGAAGGGAGGGAGAGAGATAGGGAGGGAGGGAGTGAGGGAGGGAGAGTGGGAGGGTGGGAGGAAAGGAGAAAGGGAGGGAGGGAGGGAGGGAGAAAGGGAGGGAGAGAGAAGGAAAGAGGGAGGGAGGGAGGGAAGGAGGAAGGGAGGGAGGGAGAGAGGGAGGGAGAGAGATGGAAAGAGGGAAGGAGAGAGGGAGGGAGGGAGGGATGAAGGGAGAGAGGGAGAAAGATGGAAAGAGGGAGGGAAAGAGAGCGAGGAAGAGAGGAGAGACAGAGGGAGGGAGGGAGAGAAGTAGGGAGGGAGGGAGGGGGCGAGGGAGGGTGAGAGGAAGGGAGGGAGAGAGATGGAAAGAGGGAGGGAGGGAGTGAGAGAGGGAGGAAGGGAGGGAAAGAGAGAGAGGAAGAGAGGGGAGAGAGAGAGGGGGGAGGGAGGGAGGGAGGGAGGGAGAGAGGGAGGGAGAGAGAGAGAGAGAGAGAGAGAGAGGAAGGGAGAGAGGGAGGGAGGAAGGGAGGGAGGGAGGGAGAGAGGGAAGGTGGGAGGGAGGGAGGGAGGGAGGGAGAGAGGGAGGGCGAGAGATGGAAAGAGGGAGGGAAAGAGAGAGACAGAGGAAGAGAGTGGAGACAGAGAGGGAGAGAGGGGGAGAGAGAGAGGTAGGGAGGGAGGGAGGGAGGGAAGGGGGAGGGAGGAAGGGAGGGAAGGAGGGAGGTAGGGAGGTAGGGAGGGAAAGATGGATAGAGGGAGGGAGGAATGGAAAGAGAGATGGAAAGAGGGAGGGAAAGAGAGAAAAGAAGAGAGTGGAGAGAGAGGGAGGGAGGGAGGGAGGGAGGGAGGAAAGAGAGAGGGAGGGAGAGAGGAAGGGAGAGAGAGATGGAAAGAGGGAGTGAAAGAGAGTGAGGAAGAGAGGGGAGAGAGAGAGAGGGGGAGGGAGTGAGTGAGGGAGGGAGGGAGGGAGGGAGGGAGGGAGGGGGGAGGGAGGGAGGGAGGGAGGGAGGGAGGGAGGGAGGGAGGGAGCTTCATTATCAAACTGTACGTTATAAGTAGTATCACTGTCACAGAAAGACCTTGTAGTACTCAGTTCGGTGAGTTGTAAACTAATAATAATAATTGACTTATATGGCGCCTATATCCTCAGGAACCTGAGCCCAGAGGCGCAACAAAACAGAATCAGTAAGCGTAATCGTAAACAGGGACGCGCAAAAGTCAGTATCAGAACGAGGGACAACCGAACATTTATGGTGGGAATGCAATTTGGAATAGATATGTCTTGAGTTTTTTTCGGAAAATAGCAATAGTTTCAGATGTTTTCAAAGTGATAGGGAGTTCATTCCAGACCCTAGGCGCAGCGACAGAGAAAGCACGTTTACCCAAGTTAAGTTTTGTTTTAGGTACAATAAGTTATTGTGAAATTGATGATCTTAGCTGCCTAGGGATATTTCAAAGATGCAGGAGACTAGCCAAGTAGGATGGTTGTTGTGTAGATAGAGCACGATATGCAAGAGTGGACAGCTTAAAATTAATTCGATAAGAAACTGGAAGCCAGTGTAACTGTTTAAGTTGTGGTAGTGACGGTGAAAACGACAGAGCTGACACCTGGTGAGTAATCACCTAACATCATTTTCAACTGAACGGCGTGGCATCACAGCAGTGGATTTGTTTATAATGACATTAATAGATCAACAAAAACATAACATATCATGCATATGTTGTTTGTTCACGTGATTATTTCATTAAATGTCAGTTTTCTCTTGAAGTATCAATATTTACTTACTTACTTAATCCTCTTGGCCCCTCAATATTACCTTTACCTCAAATGTGCGAATTTGTAAAAAAAATTATGATTGTTTTCTATTGTGCGACCGCTTACTACGCACGTGCCTGACCAGACGACAGTTCGTGTTCATATTTGCGACAGGTGTCGGACAGCAAGAATATGTTTGCTGAGAATAAACAACTTGTCATGTCGCATTGAAACGTTCCTTTTTTGACGACGTTTCTACATTGTCTCAGCATATCTAGTTAGGCTGTTTCAATCGCGATTTTTCGCAGTTTTGCAAAGAAACATTAAACGCGCGACCCAAAGCCTGTACTGCGCATTTTGATATGACACAGGAGTGTAAAGATGGTGGTGGTGCCGGATGTGCATCAAAGACGGAATCATAAGACTCCGAGAAGCAAAACTAGGCCAAATTGATTTGTCACAGCATATGGGTGTCGGAACAGGGGTTAGGGTAATACTTTTGGGATTGAGCGCTCGCGCGCGCGCACATGCGTGCGTGTGCGTGTGTGTGTGCGTGTGCGTACGGGCGTGCGTGTGTGTGCGCGCGGGTACGTGAGCTGTGCAAAACCTGCCCGCCCGCCCGCCCGCCCGCCCGCACGCACGCACGCACGCACGCACGCACGAACGGACGCACACACACATACACATACACAAACACATACACACACACAAACTCATCATCGCCTTTTTTATATATGAATCGGGCGTTTCTGTAAAACACACTGCCACCCAAGTGTTTGGTAAAAAGCCCTTGTTAAACGACCGTATGATAGGAACCCTGTCAAACACACTAACATCGCCGTTAGACATCACTTTGTTGGTTCACAGAACACGGGTTAATCTCGAAATCTTCAGTACATGCATTGAATACATTCTGAACTACGAAGCTTTAAACTATTGTTAAAGACGGGTGAAATTGCGTGCGTCGATGCAATATTGACCAGTCACAGTACAGACGTGGTCAAAATTAAAGTCTAATGATCCTTTTAATCAACCGTAACCTCAGGCATCCCCAGCTACCCTGGCCATCTCCAGCTATTCTGGCAATCCCCAGCTACTCTGGCAATCCCCAACTAACACAGCCATCCCCAGCTACCCCGGCCATCCACAGCTACCCCGGCCATCCTCAGATACCCCGGCCATCCACAGCTACCCCGGCCATCCACAGCTACCCCGGCCATCCACAGCTATCCCAGCCATCCACAGCTATCCCGGCCATCCACAGCTACCCCGGCCATCCTCAGATACCACAGCCATCCCCAGCTACCCCGGCCATCCACAGCTACCCCGGCCATCCACAGCTACCCCGGCCATCCACAGCTATCCCAGCCATCTCAAACTGCCACAAATTGGAACTTGGACCTTCTAAAAAGTAAAACAAAATAATTCAACACTAACAGTTGGTTTTTAAATCTACCGTCTGTCACTAATCTTGCCAAGCTGCGTCCACCGTGCCAGCAGCATTTCTGCTTATTGTATTCAACTTGGAATGTGCTAACTTTAAAACCAATTCCTCCAAGCCTCCCTGCCTAGAGAACTACAATGACAGATGTTAATTGGCTGTAGTTTGATACTTTACGTTGTCAGAATGGGAAAGGGTTAAAGACGAACACAGACAGTTTCACTATCAAACTGTACATTATAAGTAGTGTCACTGTCACAAAAAGACCTTGTAGTACAGCATCAGACATATAAATAACAATGGGTAACAACACATTTTCAGGTTAACAGCAGGATCACAGCAGTGGATCCTCTTTATAATGATATTAATAAATCAAGCAACTGCCAAGAACTTTGTGGATGAAAACATAACATATCATGCATCTTTTGTTTGTTCACATGATTAATTCATTAAACATCTCTTTTCTCTTGAAGTATCAATATTACCGTTGACAGAGGTGTACAAACGTTCGCTTTTCACAAGACAATACCCGAATTCAGACCTCAAATGTGCGAATTAGTCGAAAATGTTGCGATTATTCTCTATTGTGCGACCGCTTACTACGCACGTGCCTGACCAGACGGCAGTTCGCGTCGCATTCGACGCTCGTGTTCGGCACTGAAAGGTGTCGGACAGCAAGAATGTGCTGAAAATAGACAATTTGTAGTGTCGTGTTGAAATGTACCCTATTACTGACGACGTTTCTACACTGTTTCTGCATATAGTTAAACTTTTTTAATCGTGACCCCAATATTTCAGGCGCGAATTTGGAGGGGACCCGTGACCCTAACCTCCATAGAGGACATCCTCGTCGTTGTTTTTACTTGTACCAGTCGCCGTGCTGCTGTGTCGCCGTGTCGCTGCGCCGCCGTTCACGTCACATGTTCACGTAGCTGAGCTAGTGCTAATGATCGCGTAGATACACTTGGGGGTAGCGGGGGTGTCTCCAGGTGGCCCGGGGTGGCGAGGGATATGGTCGAGGGTGGTCAGGTGTGGCAGGGTTTACCAGGGTGGCCAGGGGTGATTGGGTAGATTTTACCGGGTGGTCGAGAATGGTCAGCAATGAGCAATGGTTACCAGGGTGACCAGGTATGACTGTGGGTGGCCTGATATGACCGGGGTGGCCGGGGTTAGCCAATGTGACCTAGGTGGACGGAAGTGGCCAAGAGTGACCGGGGTGGCCGTAGGTGACCAGGGTATCCGGAGTCACGGGTGATAAAGAGGATCATTAGACGTTAATTTTGACCAATTCAGTATGGTATCTGGTCAATATTGCATCGACGCTCGCGATGTCGCTGATCTTTAACAGCAATAATATTTCTGTGTTGTGATGACTGTCTTGAAGATTATGACATTGACTTGGTTCTGTGAACCAAGAAAGCGATGTCGAACTGCGATGTTAGTGTGATTGACAGGGTTCCTATCAAACGGTCGTTTAACAACGGGCTTGAATAAAACAATTGGATAGTTAGCAATGTGTTTTTTCAGAAAGCTCGCACTTAAGACAAGTACTGACCAACTTACAAATATGAGGATTGTGGTCAAGTACTGGGACATAAGACAAGTACTAGCCAATTTACAAATTTGAGGGTCGTGGTCCAGAACTGATAGTTGCATTTAAGACAAGTACTAACCAACTGACCAATACCAACTTAACTATTAATAACATTATATAGCATGAAGTAGTCATACATACTTGAATAATATTTACACGAGCTAGACCTAGCCATACGTCTAAGCCCCTCGTTTTGTGCAGACTCATTCCACGGCACAGCCAAAGCAAAGGGACCAGTATTGTGACTAAGGTTAGCCAAATAAAATCACACTAATTCAGATACCCAGATTGTTTATTATGACACTGTGCCCTGGGGAGGACACAACCCCACTTGTGTTTACTTATTGATAACATTCCCTATTGTCACCCCTTGAATGGGAGGATACAGACCCACTTGTGTTTACTTAGTGATAACATTCCCTATTATCGCCCCTTGAACTTGAGGATACAGCCCCACTTGTGGTTACTTAGTGATGATATTGTAAAGTGTTTACTTTACACTTGTGTTTACTAAGTGATGACATTCCCTGTTGTCACCCCTTGAATGGGAGGATACAGCCCCACTTGTGGTTACTTAGTTATGACATTCCCTGTTGTCACTCCTTGAATGGGAGGATACAGCCCCACTTGTGTTTACTTAGTGATGACATTCCCTGTTGTCACCCCTTGAATGGGAGGATACAGTCCCACTTGTGTTTACTTAGTGATGACATTCCCTGTTGTCACCCCTTGAATGGGAGGATACAGCCCCACTTGTGGTTACTTAGTGATGACATTCCCTGTTGTCACCCCTTGAATGGGAGGATACAGTCCCACTTGTGTTTACTTAGTGATGACATTCCCTGTTGTCACCCCTTGAATGGGAGGATACAGCCCCACTTGTGGTTACTTAGTTATGACATTCCCTGTTGTCACTCCTTGAATAGGAGGATACAGCCCCACTTGTGTTTACTTAGTGATGACATTCCCTGTTGTCACCCCTTGAATGGGAGGATACAGCCCCACTTGTGGTTACTTAGTTATGACATTCCCTGTTGTCACCCCTTGAATGGGAGGATACAGCCCCACTTGTGGTTACTTAGTTATGACATTCCCTGTTGTCACCCCTTGAATGGGAGGATACATCCCCACTTGTGGTTACTTAGTTATGACATTCCCTTTTGTCACCCCTTGAATGGGAGGATACAGCCCCACTTGTGGTTACTTAGTGATGATATTGTAAAGTGTTTACTTTACACGTGTGTTTACTTTACACTTGTGTTTACTAAGTGATGACATTCCCTGTTGTCACCCCTTGAATGGGAGGATACAGCCCCACTTGTGTTTACTTAGTTATGACATTCCCTGTTGTCACCCCTTGAATGGGAGGATACAGCCCCACTTGTGGTTACTTAGTTATGACATTCCCTGTTGTCAACCCTTGAATGGGAGGATACAGCCCCACTTGTGGTTACTTAGTGAAGATATTCCCTATTGTCACCCCTTGAATGGGAGGATACAGCCCCACTTGTGGTTACTTAGTGATGATATTCCCTATTGTCACCCCTTGAATGGGAGGATACAGCCCCACTTGTGGTTACTTAGTGAAGATATTCCCTATTGTCACCCCTTGAATGGGAGGACACAGCCCCACTTGTGGTTACTTAGTTATGACATTCCCTATTGTCACCCCTTGAATGGGAGGATACAGCCCCACTTGTGGTTACGTAGTGAAGATATTCCCTATTGTCACCCCTTGAATGGGAGGATACAGCCCCACTTGTGGTTACTTAGTGATGATATTCCCTATTGTCACCCCTTGAATGGGAGGATACAGCCCCACTTGTGTTTACTTAGTGATAACATTCCCTATTATCGCCCCTTGAACTTGAGGATACAGCCCCACTTGTGGTTACTTAGTGATGACATTCCCTGTTGTCACCCCTTGAATGGGAGGATACAGCCCCACTTGTGTTTACTTAGTGATGACATTCCCTGTTGTCACTCCTTGAATGGGAGGATACAGCCCCACTTGTGGTTACTTAGTGATGACATTCCCTGTTGTCACTCCTTGAATGGGAGGATACAGCCCCACTTGTGGTTACTTAGTTATGACATTCCCTGTTGTCACTCCTTGAATGGGAGGATACAGCCCCACTTGTGGTTACTTAGTGATGACATTCCCTGTTGTCACCCCTTGAATGGGAGGATACAGCCCCACTTGTGTTTACTTAGTGATGACATTCCCTGTTGTCACCCCTTGAATGGGAGGATACAGCCCCACTTGTGGTTACTTAGTTATGACATTCCCTGTTGTCACCCCTTGAATGGGAGGATACAGCCCCACTTGTGTTTACTTAGTGATGACATTCCCTGTTGTCACCCCTTGAATGGGAGTATAGAGGTTTGTCTCACTCACTTTATGCACCACACTTTGTGTTAGGATTCACATAATACCGCGTGTCTTTATTGCATCAGCTCGATCAACCAACAACTCTCGTCTGCCCACGCGAGACTCTATAACTTTACATAATAATCAAGGCGGCCTACATATGCCCCCCACCAGTATACGAAGTATACGAAAACCGAAATAAAAATAACATGACAGTCAAATTCATGTGACACAATCAGTTCAAGATGGTAGGCCAATAATATAACACTAATGTAACATAATTCCAGTTCAATCGGGACGGTAGCGGGCCGGCAATCTCACCAACCTGCCACTGGAGGTAACCACGGGAACCACTTCTGTGTTGCCGTGATGTGGCGGCGGTCTCGCTTCTGCTGCTTGAGCGTGGCGTCTTGGTTCGTTCTCGTTCGATGCCTCCTCCAAGAAGGCCGGCTTCAATCGATCGATCGACACCGTATCGTGTCGTGTGCCGAGATCTAGTTTGTAAAATTTCTCTTGCCTTTCGACCACTTTGAATGGCCCTTGATATGGCGCTTGTAGTGGCCGTCTGTGCACATCAACCCGAACAAAAACGTGTGTTGCCGTAGACAACTCACGCGGCACGTAGTTTCGTCGTGTCTGGCCACCGTGCAAGTCGGGAGCTATCGGTCGCAACTGCCGAATTCTCTGTCGCAAGTCGCTCACAAACACAGGATCTGCCGTCCAGTCACCATCCGCCGACACAAAGAACTCGCCTGGCAGGCGCAGAGCCTCACCGAAGACCATCTCGGCGGCTGAACAGTTCAAATCTTCTTTCACCGCCGCTCTCATTCCCAGCATGACGAGAGGCAGCGCGTCCACCCAGTTTGGGTCGGCGGCTAGTTTTGCCTTAAGCGCGGCCTTCATGGTACGGTGCATCCGCTCCACTAACCCGTTCGATTGTGGATGGTATGATGTGGTCGTGTTGGTGGCTGCTCCCAGCATGGACGCAGTCTTCCTCCAAAGTTCCGATACGAATTGTCTGCCGCGATCGCTCGTCAAGGTAGACGGCACACCATATCGCGAAACCCAATGATACAAAAACGCGCGAGCGCATGTTATCGCAGATATGTCACTCAATGGTATGGCCTCCGGCCACCGCGTGAACCGATCCACAATCGTCAATAGGTAGGTGAAACCTTGCGATGCCGGCAATGGACCGACCAGGTCTACGTGCAAACTGTCGAACCGTTTCACCGGCATCGGGAGCGGCGTCAACGGCGCCACGACGTGCTTCGACACCTTAGCGCGCTGACAGGCCTCGCACGTACGAGCCCAATGACGTATGTCTCTGGCCATACCATGCCAGACGAACCGATCACAAATCAACCAGCGCATAGCTCTGGCTCCAGCGTGAGCCAAGTCGTGGTGGATATCGAAGACTTTGCGCGTCCAGGCAGCCGGCAGCAACGGACGAGGCTTGCCTGTGGACATATCGACGAGCAACCGCTCTTCAGTATCCGGCAACTGACAGCGGGCTATCTGCAAGTCCGACTCGGCGAGAAGCCTCTGTACAGCCATGTCTACATCTTGTTGTTTAGCCATAGTGACGTAGTCTATAACTTCAGTGGCCACGCCCTCCATGCTCGCAATAGCACTCGTCTCCTGCGAAGGCGCTCTGGAGAGTACGTCGGCCACTACGTTGTCAGCGCCTGGAATGTAACGTATGTCGGTAGTGAATTCCGACACGAAGCAGAGATGTCGCTGCTGACGCGGCGACCACTTATCCGATACATTGTTGAAGACGAACGTAAGCGGCTTGTGGTCAGTGAATAGCGTGAACTTGCGTCCCTCAATGAAGTAGCGGAATTTCTTCACCGCCAAGTACATCGCAAGGAGCTCCTTATCGAAGGTGGAGTACTTCTTCTCGGCTGCGTGGAGTTTGCGCGAGAAAAACGAAATAGGTGTCCATACTCCATTCAGACGCTGCTGCAGAACAGCGCCCACGGCGGTATCTGAGGCATCTGTGTTGATGCTCGTCTCTGCTGTCACTGACGGGTGTGCTAGGCCTGTAGCTGAGGCCAGTGCCATCTTGCTGCGCTGAAAATGATCTTCGTGAAGTGCCGTCCATGCCGCGTCAAATTCACTGTCTTTCACATTCACGAGTGCGTACAGGGGAGTCAAAATAGCGGCAGCGTGTGGTACGAAACGCCTGTAGAAGTTCAACATCCCTAAAAATTCCTTCAGCGACTTAGTTGAACTCGGTCGCGGAAAGTCGGTGATGTGTTTTACTCTTTCCAGCAGCGGACGCACACCGAAAGCCGTGACACAGTGACCGAGAAACTCCAAACTCGGCTGGCCCAATACGCACTTCTGGGGGTTAACCACTAAGCCGTAATCTGCGAGCCTGCTGAATAGTTGACGCAGATGGATGCGGTGTTCGTCGGCTGACGCGCTCGCGACCAGTATGTCATCTAGATAGACATATGCAAAAGGAAAATCTCTAAACACATGGTCCATAAACCGCTGAAATGTCTGTGCCGCATTCTTTAGCCCAAATGGCATACGCGTATATTCAAAGAGCCCGAAAGGTGTTATGATGGCAGTCTTCACGATGTCTGCTGCACTCATGGGTACTTGATTGTAAGCACGTACTAAATCGATTTTGGAGAATATGCTTTTTCCTTCCAACTGGCCAGCAAAATCCTGCATGTGAGGTATCGGATAGCGGTCGTCCTCAGAGACTGCGTTCAGAGCTCGGTAATCTCCGCAAGCTCGCCACCCGCCAGATGGCTTCGCTACCATATGCAGAGGTGACGACCATGGTGAATTCGAAAGGCGAATTATGTCAATCTCCAGAAGTTTTCGGAACTCATCCTTCGCTACTACTAGCTTGTCGGGAGAAAGTCGACGCGCGCGAGCAAACACCGGTCGACTACAACGTGTGTCGATGTGATGCTCCACTTTTCCTTGTAGGCGACATTTCTTGATGCATGGTGTCGTTACCTCGTGGAATTCATCCAATATGTCCACATATCGATCCGTCTGAACCAACACACACAGCTTAGATACGGCCGAACGCCTATACGAGGCCGGAACGGTGAGAAATGTCTCAGCATCCATTAACCGTTTGCGCCCGACGTCTACCAAAAGTCCAACATGTCTTAAGAAATCGGCGCCTATGATTGGCTTAGAGACTTCCGCGATGAGGAATGTCCACGTAAACGCTTTAGCCAACCCGAGATCCACTTGCATCGATCGCTCGCCAAAAGTGCAGATGGATGATCTGTTTGCTGCCTGTAGTTGTATATCGACTGAAGGATTTCGACGGTCCTCAGCACTAGGCGGTAAAACGCTGATCTCAGCTTCAGTATCGATGAGATATCTCAACTTCGATACAGGATCGGCAATGGTAAGCAAGCGACTAGTAGATGTGCGCAGGTCGGTGGTCGCTGCTAACGACCTGCACGGCCGTTTCCCGCTTGACGGGCAGCCCTCAGAACATTTGTTGGCGTTCGCGCCCCATACCAAATGGTACCAGCATAGCCCATCAGCATTGAGGCCGCGGTACATCCTCGAGCGACGACTAGCAACGGTCTCCGAACGGGAGCCACCACGCGCACGACGATTGCCGGCATACGGAGTCGATCTCTTCTGCCCCGCCACTTCCGCAGATATCATGTCGTTACTCGTCGTAAGTCTTGCCAGTTGCTGATGAAGAGAAGCCAGCGTAACGACGTCGTCTTCCCGTGATGCCTCCGCTTGAGTGACCGAGAAGCTGGGTGACGTCGCCTGCATCGCCGGTACGCTGGCTAGCCGGTCTGCCATCTGCGCCAACTGTTCAACGGTAAATAGGTCGGCTTGTGACCTGATTATCAGTTGCGTCTGCGCCGGTAACCGCCGTACAAATTCTTCTTTTGCGATTTCGTCACCCTCGATTGACCGGCCAAGTATACGCTCCATGAAACGTAACAAGTCGGAGGGGCGTTGGTCGGTGATCGGGCCTAGCTTGCGTAGTCGCTGTATGCGCTCCGCCGTGCTCGGTGTACGTCGCTCGACGTACGCCTGTTTCAGATCATCGTAGCATGTAGGCGACGGCCCTCTCTACATTAGGTCCATGACCACATCAGACTGCTCGGCCGTCATGACATTTATGCAGTGGTCAAACATGGTCTGCTGCGCTGTTATCCTATGCAACCGGAACTTCGCCTCGCAGTGTAGAAACCACTTTCGCGGATTGTCCGGCCATAGCGCTGGCAGCTTTACCGCCACTGCGTTGAATTCCATGCTTAGCGGTGGATGGGCGGGCATTTCCATTGAAATTCCGGCAGCGGCGAGCAGTTCGCTACTAGCGGCTATCGTTTGTTGCGCGGACAATAGATCGGCCCGTGCACGCTGCACTTGCTGCGCTGTAGGCGGCTCCATTGTAGGTCAACGCACGGCGTGGTTGGCTTTCTAACTGCGAATTACGACGGTAACTTCGCGTGTCAATGCTTCCTAACACCAGTATAATGGCGTATATATTGTTGCAAACATCACGTCAGGGTCACCACTATAGAGGTTTGTCTCACTCACTTTATGCACCACATTTTGTGTTAGGATTCACATAATACCGCGTGTCTTTATTTCATCAGCTCGATCAACCAACAACTCTCGTCTGCCCACGCGAGACTCTATAACTTTACATAATAATCAAGGCGGCCTACAGGAGGATACAGCCCCACTCGTGGTTACTTAGTTATGACATTCCCTGTTGTCACCCCTTGAATGGGAGGATACAGCCCCACTTGTGGTTACTTAGTTATGACATTCCCTATTGTCACCCCTTGAATGGGAGGATACAGCCCCACTTGTGGTTACTTAGTTATGACATTCCCTGTTGTCACCCCTTGAATGGGAGGATACAGCCCCACTTGTGGTTACTTAGTGATGATATTCCCTATTGTCACCCCTTGAATGGGAGGATACAGCCCCACTTGTGTTTACTTAGTGATGACATTCCCTGTTGTCACCCCTTGAATGGGAGGATACAGCCCCACTTGTGTTTACTTAGTTATGACATTCCCTATTGTCACCCCTTGAATGGGAGGATACAGCCCCACTTGTGGTTACTTAGTTATGACATTCCCTGTTGTCACCCCTTGAATGGGAGGATACAGCCCCACTTGTGGTTACTTAGTTATGACATTCCCTGTTGTCACCCCTTGAATGGGAGGATACAGCCCCACTTGTGGTTACTTAGTTATGACATTCCCTGTTGTCACCCCTGGAATGGGAGGATACAGCCCCACTTGTGGTTACTTAGTTATGACATTCCCTATTGTCACCCCTTGAATGGGAGGATACAGCCCCACTCGTGTTTATTTAGTGATGACATTCCCTATTGTCACCCCTTGAATGGGAGGATACAGCCCACTTGTTTTTACTTAGTGATGACATTCCCTATTGTCACCCCTTGAACGGGAGGATACAGCCCCACTTGTGGTTACTTAGTGATGTTGTTAGTTGTTTCGGATATAGCCCAGCACTCGGCAGCTATGTGAGCGAATGTCGACTTTAGACAAAACAGCCTAGATAATAAGGTGGTTGTGAGATCTATAATCAGTGGTGCTAATCAAGGCTATTTCAATCCAGGTGGTTGTGTGAGCTACAGACAGTGGCCCCACCTCTCGGAGCCTGTGTTATCAGGGCAAGTGCTATCCCGGTGGATGTGTGAGCTACATACAGTGGCCCCACCTCTCGGAGCCTGTGTTATCAAGGCTAGTTCTATCCCGGTGGTTGTGTGAGCTACAGACAGTGGCCCCTCCTCCCGGAGCCTGTGTTATCAAGGCTAGTTCTATCCCGGTGGTTGTGTGAGCTACAGACAGTGGCCCCTCCTCTCGGAGCCTGTGTTATCAAGGCTAGTTCTATCCCGGTGGTTGTGTGAGCTACAGACAGTGGCCCCTCCTCCCGGAGCCTGTGTTATCAAGGCTAGTTCTATCCCGGTGGTTGTGTGAGCTACAGACAGTGGCCCCTCCTCCCGGAGCCTGTGTTATCAAGGCTAGTTCTATCCAGGTGGTTGTGTGAGCTACAGACAGTGGCCCCTCCTCCCGGAGCCTGTGTTATCAAGGCTAGTTCTATCCAGGTGGTTGTGTGAGCTACAGACAGTGGCCCCTCCTCTCGGAGCCTGTGTTATCAAGGCTAGTTCTATCCCGGTGGTTGTGTGAGCTACAGACAGTGGCCCCTCCTCCCGGAGCCTGTGTTATCAAGGCTAGTTCTATCCAGGTGGTTGTGTGAGCTACAGACAGTGGCCCCTCCTCCCGGAGCCTGTGTTATCAAGGCTAGTTCTATCCAGGTGGTTGTGTGAGCTACATACAGTGGCCCCTCCTCTCGGAGCCTGTGTTATCAAGGCTAGTTCTATCCCGGTGGTTGTGTGAGCTACAGACAGTGGCCCCTCCTCCCGGAGCCTGTGTTATCAAGGCTATTTCAATGCAGGTGTTTGTGTGGGCTACAAACAGTGGTAGTGTACTAAATGTGAGCACAACCTAAAGCTTAATGTTATGTGTTATTGTTAGTGGTTAATGTTATAATTAGGGTTTGTGGTCAGTAAGTGCTCTGATTGGAGCTAACATTTAGAGCACTGTCCTTACTCATAATATCCCCTTCCAATTACCTGTGCTGCTGGAACATATTCGGTTCGACATATCTGCGCCATATTCATATGTCAAAATGTGATGTCTTAGTAACCTGTGCGAAACACCATTAGACAGTTGGCCCAAAACAAACGGAAAAAGTCCCACATCAATATAGTATTGGTGGTTGTGAAAATATGTCATCAGTCGCCATGAAATCATATGCCTGTGATTGTCTTCCACGAGACCATAGACAGTTAAAAGACCAGTAGGCTGATAACAACAATGCCGGATTAGCAAACCATTTACTGGGACATGGGCAACATAGGAACAAAGCCTAACGACTGGATAAATCCTACCAGTTTTGACCATGCTCGCTCATACTGCGCTTTCGTTGACGAAGCCAATGACGCCTGCATCAGCACATGTACAGTGTCTCTAAGGCGGCTGGGGAGACGTGGTAGGCCACTGTCGCTGGTTCGAGATTGACCCACGGAGCCAGTTTCTGAAATTCGTATACCTGACAACGATATAATTTATCAGCCAAGGTATTGTCACGCCCTGGGACATGACGAGCTGTAAACTGAATATTGTAACTCAAGCACGACAATACTAACTTTCTCATTAAAACCATCACACTTGGTTCCCTGGACGTCTGCGTATTAATTATTGTGATCAGGGCCTCGTTATCCGTGAAGAAACACACACTACTGTTAGCCCAAGAAACACCCCACGTCTCCACAGCCGACATGATCGTATATAACTCAAGTACTGTGATGTTAAGGCTATTCCAGGTACTGGGCCATGTACCAATAAACCACTCTGGCCCACATATCGCCCCATAGCCTATGCCCCAGAGGCATCAGTAAATAACTGCAAGTAATCCCCAGTCAGAAATGTATCACCCACAAAGAAGGCTTTCCCGTTCAAACCTGTCAGAAAGTTTTGCAATGTTAATAAGTCGAGCTTCACCTGTCTGGTCAACCTAATGTGTAGCGGTTACACCGACTACAACCTTGCGTTCTCTTTGGCGAACTATTGTGTAGCGGTTTCAACGATTACAATTGTGGGTTCTGTGTGGCAAATTATCGTGTAGTGATTTCGGCTACAATTGTGATTTATGTAAAGAGAACTATTGTGTAGCGGTTTCAACTACAAATGAGCGTTCTGTTTGGTGAACTATTGTGTTCGGTTTCAACGACTACAACTGGGCGTTCTGTGTAGCGAACTATCATTTAGCGGTTTCAACGACTACAAATGTGCGTTCTGTGTGGCGAGCTATAGTACAGCGGTTTGAACGAATATAACTGTGTGTTCTGTGTGGCGAACAATCGTGTAGCGGTTTCAACGACTACAACTACGCGTTCTGTATAGCGAACTATCGTGTAGTGGTTTCAACGACTACAACTGTTAGTTATGTGTAGCGAACTATTGTGTAGCGGTTTCAAAGACTGTTTTAACGACTACAACTGTGCGTTTTGTGTGGCGAACTATCGTGTAGCGGCTTCAACGACTACAGTTGTGCGTTCTGTTTGGTGAACTATCGTGTAACGGTTTCAACGACTACAACAGTGCGTTTTGTGTGGCGAAATATCGTGTAGTGGTTTCAACGACTACAACTGTGCGTTATGTGTAGCGAACTATTGCGTAGCGGCTCCAACGACTACAATTGTTCTTTCTATGTAGCGAACTATCGTGTAGTGGTTTAAACGACTACAACTGTGGGTTATGTGTGTCAACCAAAAGTGTGGCTGTTTCAACGACTACAACTGTGCGTTCTGTGAAGCGAACTATCGTGTAGAGGTTTCAACGACTACAACTGTGTGTTCTATGTGGCGAACTATTGTGTAGCGGAAGAATACAATTGTGCTTTCTGTATGGAGAACTATCGTGTAGCGGTTTCAACGAATATAACTTTCTGTTCTGTGTGGCGAACTATTGTGTAGTTGTTTCAACGACTACAACTGTGCGTTCTGTGTGCCGAACTATCGTGTAGCGGTTTCAAATACTACAATTGTGCGTTCTGTGTTGCGAACTATTGTGTAGGGTTTCAACTATTACAACTGTGCGTTATGTGTGGCGAACCATTTTATGCGTAGTTAACTGAAGTTTATCGGTTTCAACGACTGCAACAGTGCGGTTTGTGTTGTGGATTACTGGGCAGCTGTTTCAGCGATTACATTTGATCAATTGTGCGTTCTGTGTAGTGTACTATCGTGTAACGTTTTCAACGATTACAACTGTGCGTTCTGTGTAGTGGATTATTCGGCAGCAGTTTCAGCGATTATATTTTGTGAATTGTGCGTTCTATGTAGTGTACTATTGTGTACCGGTTTTAACGACTAAACTGGGCGGTCTGTGTTGTGGACAGTCGTGTAATGTTTTCAACGACTATTTGTGCGTCCTGTGTAGAAGACTGTCATGTAGTGGTTTGAAAGGCTACATGTGTGCGTTCTGTGTAGTGTATAATCGTGTAGTGATTTAAACAATTACAACAATGTGTTCTATGTAGTGGGCTATTGCGTAGCGGTTTGTACGGCTACAACTGTACGTTCTATGTAGTGGACTATTGTTTAGCGGTTACAAAGTGTACAACTGTACGTTCTATGAAGTGAAATGTGGTGTAGTGGTTTCAACGACTTCAACTGTGCATTGTGCATTCTATGTCGTGGACTACTGTTTATCGGTTTCAATGTGTACAACTGTGCTTTTTGAGTAGTAAAAGTTTTTGATTGATCGGTTTGTTTTTTCCGTATTTTCTGGTGTGCATCGCCGGACGTAGGTGCGATATCAGACATCTTTCCTCAGATCGTTCTTCTCGGAAAGCATAGCCGTGTCGGCGTTACGGAATCTGTGCCGAAGAACACCATCTGGTGAATTAATAGTTACTATTATTCTTGCCTCATCCTCGCACTCTGTCACTTGTGCAAATCTACCTTTCCCGTCGATCCTGACGGCGGGAACGCGGAGACCCCTCGCACCCTCTCGTTCCGTGTCGTCCGCCAGCAGTGTCGCCGAGAGGAGATGCAGCAAATAATATCCGCCAGGGGTCGCGAGTTCATCACGTGCTTCCGGCGACAGCGTATTTGTGGAATCTTCATCGGGAGACTGGACAACTTTAGTGTGACTTTTGGAGCCCGGCCGAATGCAATAACGTTCCCAGTGCACCCGGGACGTTTCTCTGGCCGCTTGCCTCCGCTGTTCCGACGAACAGTTCCGACACCGACAAGCGGCGTCAAGGTAGCTCCTTTGTAGTAATACAAGTGTTCCAACTTATACTGCAAGGTGTGTGACCGCGTAAAAATCAGAATAGAATTTGGGCACTGCACATACTGTTTTTATCAGAGGTTCAAAACATTTTGGCATGTACGTACCAAGTTAGCAAACATCTATTAATATGAAATCCACATTGTACTGGTTATATAGATAAGTTTTATTTCATCTTATCACAAAGCCATATATATATATATATATATATATATATAATATTCAGCCTTAAAAAAACAATGTAATCTCCGGTTCAACATGTTGCAAACATTACGCACTCCTGGAAATATCGAGGATGATCGGATATAACATGGTCGATATACTAACGACAACACAGTCTGTAATGGGGGGGGGGCCTGTCACTTTCACAAAATATTCACACAGCTTTATGCACAGTGCTAACCTTAAATACTGGTATAAGAATGAGGCTTGCAGTCTTGCATAAATACATTATACAGTGTCTCAAATTACACATCTGTATACAGTTATATATTTAATACTTACAGTTTGACATAATTATATGTCAAGACATTAAATTTTGTTACAGAAATTGTCGAATGTCACACCACAACATGCTTACATGGCACGTTTACATTTCAAAGTTTCTCATACGTCACAACACGTATACTAACTACTAACTATTATATTAGCACATACATAAATCTATGTCCTGTCCCTCCATCTTCCTCCACAAATGGACCTCATAGATAGCCATTTTGTCACCACTGATCATGGCTGTCTCCAAGCTGTTGTCACCTCTGACCATGGCCGTCTCCAAGCTGTTGTCATCTCTGACCATGGCCGTCTCCAAGCTGTTGTCACCAATGACCATGGACGTCTCCAAGCTGTTGTCACCACTGACCATGGCCGTCTCCAAGCTGTTGTCATCACTGACCATGGCCGTCTCCAAGCTGTTGTCACCACTGACCATGGACGTCTCCAAGCTGTTGTCACCACTGACCATGGCCGTCTCCAAGCTGTTGTCATCACTGACCATGGCCGTCTCCAAGCTGTTGTCACCACTGACCATGGACGTCTCCAAGCTGTTGTCACCACTGACCATGGACGTCTCCAAGCTGTTGTCACCACTGACCATGGCTGTCTCCAAGCTGTTGTCTCCAAGCTGTTGTCATCACTACAAACATATATTAACCATTCACTGGTTTTATACTGTTAATAGCATAGTTCGTACATCGCTGTTCCCAAAGAGGAATACGTTGTAGTTTTAACATGAAGACCCCGGATTGTAACACCTACCGACATGAATAGAAACCATTAAGGTAATTTGAGTATTATTTTACTTTCCTACATATACAGGATGACGTCATTATATTTGTTATTAATCTGTTTATTTCCTGGACAAGTGTTGCAGGAAATAGTTAACTTTAAGACCTGGAAATCCAGCACCAACTTTATGATTAGAACATTGTTTCAGCCATACTTTGATCTTAAATTTGACACAGGAATTGTAATATATTATTATTTTCTGGGCATGCTTCCATGTAGACGTAATTAATAAAACAAATAAAACACGGCACTTGCTGTCATATAAAAGGGGAACATGCATTATACTGGTGATATTGACCCCCATATGGCATGGCCATGTGTCATTGCGTCACAGAAGGCTCAATGAATATGGCGCTGTGAATGTTCTGATTATTATTTATATACACAAAGAACCACCAACAGTGACTCACTAACAACATTAAATATATTAAATAAATTGCACAGTTACTCTTAAAATAATTAGTAATGTTTTAAGTAGCATACTTTTCTACAAGTTGCCACGCAAGTGTTTTACTATATGCAAGACTAGATATCTATGTTCAAGAAGTCACAAATCACCAACTACTCAACTGTCTCCTACCACCCTCCGTCAAGTGTGTCCAACTCATCAACTGCTACTGGTTTTTCAAGAATTCACAAATCACTTCACAAAGGCACAGTATTTATGTTGCTTATTATAGTTGGGAAAATAAAAAAGAATATTACTTACAATATAATATCAAAACACTATATCAAAATATGTGTAATTATATTTACCAAAGACTTAACCCTTGTAAAGGGAATTGTGAGGAAGAACATATTAACCAAACCCTATAAATACAATACGTATTAATTAATGCCCCTTGTCAAGGCTAACTTTCCCGTGTTTTAGGGTTGACCGCTGCCCTTGCAACGTATATTTACCGATTACTACAACACACGAACGCGAGACGTAACTATAGCGACGACGTTTGTTACTCCCGGAGCCTGTGTTATCAAGGCTAGTTCTATCCCGGTGGTTGTGTGAGCTACAGACAGTGGCCCCTCCTCCCGGAGCCTGTGTTATCAAGGCTATTTCAATGCAGGTGTTTGTGTGGGCTACAAACAGTGGTAGTGTACTAAATGTGAGCACAACCTAAAGCTTAATGTTATGTGTTATTGTTAGTGGTTAATGTTATAATTAGGGTTTGTGGTCAGTAAGTGCTCTGATTGGAGCTAACATTTAGAGCACTGTCCTTACTCATAATATCCCCTTCCAATTACCTGTGCTGCTGGAACATATTCGGTTCGACATATCTGCGCCATATTCATATGTTAAAATGTGATGTCTTAGTAACCTGTGCGAAACACCATTAGACAGTTGGCCCAAAACAAACGGAAAAAGTCCCACATCAATATAGTATTGGTGGTTGTGAAAATATGTCATCAGTCGCCATGAAATCATATGCCTGTGATTGTCTTCCACGAGACCATAGACAGTTAAAAGACCAGTAGGCTGATAACAACAATGCCGGATTAGCAAACCATTTACTGGGACATGGGCAACATAGGAACAAAGCCTAACGACTGGATAAATCCTACCAGTTTTGACCATGCTCGCTCATACTGCGCTTTCGTTGACGAAGCCAATGACGCCTGCATCAGCACATGTACAGTGTTTCTAAGGCGGCTGGGGAGACGTGGTAGGCCACTGTCGCTGGTTCGAGATTGACCCACGGAGCCAGTTTCTGAAATTCGTATACCTGACAACGATATAATTTATCAGCCAAGGTATTGTCACGCCCTGGGACATGACGAGCTGTAAACTGAATATTGTAACTCAAGCACGACAATACTAACTTTCTCATTAAAACCATCACACTTGGTTCCCTGGACGTCTGCGTATTAATTATTGTGATCAGGGCCTCGTTATCCGTGAAGAAACACACACTACTGTTAGCCCAAGAAACACCCCACGTCTCCACAGCCGACATGATCGTATATAACTCAAGTACTGTGATGTTAAGGCTATTCCAGGTACTGGGCCATGTACCAATAAACCACTCTGGCCCACATATCGCCCCATAGCCTATGCCCCAGAGGCATCAGTAAATAACTGCAAGTAATCCCCAGTCAGAAATGTATCACCCACAAAGAAGGCTTTCCCGTTCAAACCTGTCAGAAAGTTTTGCAATGTTAATAAGTCGAGCTTCACCTGTCTGGTCAACCTAATGTGTAGCGGTTACACCGACTACAACCTTGCGTTCTCTTTGGCGAACTATTGTGTAGCGGTTTCAACGATTACAATTGTGGGTTCTGTGTGGCAAATTATCGTGTAGTGATTTCGGCTACAATTGTGATTTATGTAAAGAGAACTATTGTGTAGCGGTTTCAACTACAAATGAGCGTTCTGTTTGGTGAACTATTGTGTTCGGTTTCAACGACTACAACTGGGCGTTCTGTGTAGCGAACTATCATTTAGCGGTTTCAACGACTACAAATGTGCGTTCTGTGTGGCGAGCTATAGTACAGCGGTTTGAACGAATATAACTGTGTGTTCTGTGTGGCGAACAATCGTGTAGCGGTTTCAACGACTACAACTACGCGTTCTGTATAGCGAACTATCGTGTAGTGGTTTCAACGACTACAACTGTTAGTTATGTGTAGCGAACTATTGTGTAGCGGTTTCAAAGACTGTTTTAACGACTACAACTGTGCGTTTTGTGTGGCGAACTATCGTGTAGCGGCTTCAACGACTACAGTTGTGCGTTCTGTTTGGTGAACTATCGTGTAACGGTTTCAACGACTACAACAGTGCGTTTTGTGTGGCGAAATATCGTGTAGTGGTTTCAACGACTACAACTGTGCGTTATGTGTAGCGAACTATTGCGTAGCGGCTCCAACGACTACAATTGTTCTTTCTATGTAGCGAACTATCGTGTAGTGGTTTAAACGACTACAACTGTGGGTTATGTGTGTCAACCAAAAGTGTGGCTGTTTCAACGACTACAACTGTGCGTTCTGTGAAGCGAACTATCGTGTAGAGGTTTCAACGACTACAACTGTGTGTTCTATGTGGCGAACTATTGTGTAGCGGAAGAATACAATTGTGCTTTCTGTATGGAGAACTATCGTGTAGCGGTTTCAACGAATATAACTTTCTGTTCTGTGTGGCGAACTATTGTGTAGTTGTTTCAACGACTACAACTGTGCGTTCTGTGTGCCGAACTATCGTGTAGCGGTTTCAAATACTACAATTGTGCGTTCTGTGTTGCGAACTATTGTGTAGGGTTTCAACTATTACAACTGTGCGTTATGTGTGGCGAACCATTTTATGCGTAGTTAACTGAAGTTTATCGGTTTCAACGACTGCAACAGTGCGGTTTGTGTTGTGGATTACTGGGCAGCTGTTTCAGCGATTACATTTGATCAATTGTGCGTTCTGTGTAGTGTACTATCGTGTAACGTTTTCAACGATTACAACTGTGCGTTCTGTGTAGTGGATTATTCGGCAGCAGTTTCAGCGATTATATTTTGTGAATTGTGCGTTCTATGTAGTGTACTATTGTGTACCGGTTTTAACGACTAAACTGGGCGGTCTGTGTTGTGGACAGTCGTGTAATGTTTTCAACGACTATTTGTGCGTCCTGTGTAGAAGACTGTCATGTAGTGGTTTGAAAGGCTACATGTGTGCGTTCTGTGTAGTGTATAATCGTGTAGTGATTTAAACAATTACAACAATGTGTTCTATGTAGTGGGCTATTGCGTAGCGGTTTGTACGGCTACAACTGTACGTTCTATGTAGTGGACTATTGTTTAGCGGTTACAAAGTGTACAACTGTACGTTCTATGAAGTGAAATGTGGTGTAGTGGTTTCAACGACTTCAACTGTGCATTGTGCATTCTATGTCGTGGACTACTGTTTATCGGTTTCAATGTGTACAACTGTGCTTTTTGAGTAGTAAAAGTTTTTGATTGATCGGTTTGTTTTTTCCGTATTTTCTGGTGTGCATCGCCGGACGTAGGTGCGATATCAGACATCTTTCCTCAGATCGTTCTTCTCGGAAAGCATAGCCGTGTCGGCGTTACGGAATCTGTGCCGAAGAACACCATCTGGTGAATTAATAGTTACTATTATTCTTGCCTCATCCTCGCACTCTGTCACTTGTGCAAATCTACCTTTCCCGTCGATCCTGACGGCGGGAACGCGGAGACCCCTCGCACCCTCTCGTTCCGTGTCGTCCGCCAGCAGTGTCGCCGAGAGGAGATGCAGCAAATAATATCCGCCAGGGGTCGCGAGTTCATCACGTGCTTCCGGCGACAGCGTATTTGTGGAATCTTCATCGGGAGACTGGACAACTTTAGTGTGACTTTTGGAGCCCGGCCGAATGCAATAACGTTCCCAGTGCACCCGGGACGTTTCTCTGGCCGCTTGCCTCCGCTGTTCCGACGAACAGTTCCGACACCGACAAGCGGCGTCAAGGTAGCTCCTTTGTAGTAATACAAGTGTTCCAACTTATACTGCAAGGTGTGTGACCGCGTAAAAATCAGAATAGAATTTGGGCACTGCACATACTGTTTTTATCAGAGGTTCAAAACATTTTGGCATGTACGTACCAAGTTAGCAAACATCTATTAATATGAAATCCACATTGTACTGGTTATATAGATAAGTTTTATTTCATCTTATCACAAAGCCATATATATATATATATATATATATATAATATTCAGCCTTAAAAAAACAATGTAATCTCCGGTTCAACATGTTGCAAACATTACGCACTCCTGGAAATATCGAGGATGATCGGATATAACATGGTCGATATACTAACGACAACACAGTCTGTAATGGGGGGGGGGGGCCTGTCACTTTCACAAAATATTCACACAGCTTTATGCACAGTGCTAACCTTAAATACTGGTATAAGAATGAGGCTTGCAGTCTTGCATAAATACATTATACAGTGTCTCAAATTACACATCTGTATACAGTTATATATTTAATACTTACAGTTTGACATAATTATATGTCAAGACATTAAATTTTGTTACAGAAATTGTCGAATGTCACACCACAACATGCTTACATGGCACGTTTACATTTCAAAGTTTCTCATACGTCACAACACGTATACTAACTACTAACTATTATATTAGCACATACATAAATCTATGTCCTGTCCCTCCATCTTCCTCCACAAATGGACCTCATAGATAGCCATTTTGTCACCACTGATCATGGCTGTCTCCAAGCTGTTGTCACCTCTGACCATGGCCGTCTCCAAGCTGTTGTCATCTCTGACCATGGCCGTCTCCAAGCTGTTGTCACCAATGACCATGGACGTCTCCAAGCTGTTGTCACCACTGACCATGGCCGTCTCCAAGCTGTTGTCATCACTGACCATGGCCGTCTCCAAGCTGTTGTCACCACTGACCATGGACGTCTCCAAGCTGTTGTCACCACTGACCATGGCCGTCTCCAAGCTGTTGTCATCACTGACCATGGCCGTCTCCAAGCTGTTGTCACCACTGACCATGGACGTCTCCAAGCTGTTGTCACCACTGACCATGGACGTCTCCAAGCTGTTGTCACCACTGACTATGGCTGTCTCCAAGCTGTTGTCTCCAAGCTGTTGTCATCACTACAAACATATATTAACCATTCACTGGTTTTATACTGTTAATAGCATAGTTCGTACATCGCTGTTCCCAAAGAGGAATACGTTGTAGTTTTAATATGAAGACCCCGGATTGTAACACCTACCGACATGAATAGAAACCATTAAGGTAATTTGAGTATTATTTTACTTTCCTACATATACAGGATGACGTCATTATATTTGTTATTAATCTGTTTATTTCCTGGACAAGTGTTGCAGGAAATAGTTAACTTTAAGACCTGGAAATCCAGCACCAACTTTATGATTAGAACATTGTTTCAGCCATACTTTGATCTTAAATTTGACACAGGAATTGTAATATATTATTATTTTCTGGGCATGCTTCCATGTAGACGTAATTAATAAAACAAATAAAACACGGCACTTGCTGTCATATAAAAGGGGAACATGCATTATACTGGTGATATTGACCCCCATATGGCATGGCCATGTGTCATTGCGTCACAGAAGGCTCAATGAATATGGCGCTGTGAATGTTCTGATTATTATTTATATACACAAAGAACCACCAACAGTGACTCACTAACAACATTAAATATATTAAATAAATTGCACAGTTACTCTTAAAATAATTAGTAATGTTTTAAGTAGCATACTTTTCTACAAGTTGCCACGCAAGTGTTTTACTATATGCAAGACTAGATATCTATGTTCAAGAAGTCACAAATCACCAACTACTCAACTGTCTCCTACCACCCTCCGTCAAGTGTGTCCAACTCATCAACTGCTACTGGTTTTTCAAGAATTCACAAATCACTTCACAAAGGCACAGTATTTATGTTGCTTATTATAGTTGGGAAAATAAAAAAGAATATTACTTACAATATAATATCAAAACACTATATAAAAATATGTGTAATTATATTTACCAAAGACTTAACCCTTGTAAAGGGAATTGTGAGGAAGAACATATTAACCAAACCCTATAAATACAATACGTATTAATTAATGCCCCTTGTCAAGGCTAACTTTCCCGTGTTTTAGGGTTGACCGCTGCCCTTGCAACGTATATTTACCGATTACTACAACACACGAACGCGAGACGTAACTATAGCGACGACGTTTGTTACAAAGTTACACATTCCTTGAACGTTTGACGTAAGGCAAGGTCAAGGCCGGGCGCTTTTACTTGTGGCACATTTACTGCGTCGTTTAATAAAGTTGTCATTTTGGAGACAATTAGTGACCGTTGAGGAATTGGACACACCTGACGGAGGGTAGTAGGTAACAGTTGAGTAGTTGGTGGGTGTGACGGGGCCGATGACAACAGAGAAGTGACTTACCCAGTCAAACCTGCGACCAAACTCCGCCCATGGCATAGACGGTCCTTACTCAGCTGTGTCAAGTCACAGTCGCCCGTCCTGGAAGACACAGAAGACGTGTCAACACTTGTCACACATCTCTGTCACACACAAACTAACACGTGTGTAGGTATCAAAGACGTTAACTTACCATATCTTCAGGTGAGGTAGTTGAGTGAGGAGACGTCTCATTGTCTCACTGTCGTTTGTCAACTCGTCCCACCGACAACTGTAAATAAACGTCTGATACATTCACAAAATACACAAAGTAAAATACACAAAGTAAACAACATTTATTTACACGGTAACTAACTCAACAACATCAGCAGTAATTCACGAGGGTGGGGTAAATATGGTGTGGGTGAATATAAAACAATTTACCGTAGTTTCAGACATTATTTCTGATCAACAAAACTAAAATGTGATGTTGACGTTTACACAACGCGGCGTCCCACAAATGTAGTTTTACTTCAACAAATGTTTATTGTAATTGTCCAGTGAAAGTGTTTATTCCTCCGAATAAAGTATGTTATAATATGTTACATTCTAGACATGTTTTAGCTGTCATACATTATAATATTGTCATGGATTAAAAACTGACTTATTTACAATTTAATTAGCTCGATCAGAAAGGTAACAATTACGGAGGGTTATTACGTAAACGATGCGGGGTTAATACAAAATGTGTTTTATTTTAGAAAGAGTCAAAATAAACACAATATATTAAATTAGTTTACCACTCAAACATATCAAACATTACTTAATCACATATTTAGTGTGATGGGGTAAATTATGTGGGGTAAGTAAACAAATGTGTCCTTACTAGAGTGTCTTCAACTGTCGACACCCCCGAATGATGCCGTCGGCGATGTGAACCCAGGACCGGTCCGTGAGAGAACACGACAGACTGTAACGTAACGTCGTGATTATTATACATCTCATCAACAACACAACTCTATCGTCTCACAAAGTCACTTCTCTCTACTCTTGTGCTACGTTATGTGGACATTAACGGAACAACAACTATAGTCTATTCTTTAAACACATGTCGGAATAATTAACAATAACTTACTTTAAAGAACTCAGTTTCGACATCTAGTAACAATTAATAATACTTACCGTAATTCACATAATGTCGACATCTTAGCCAGGGCGGCTCTCAAGGCCTGTCCGGCCTCTTCACCGGCGAACACGGCGTTGACGCTCAAACTGTCAAGTAAATTATATTCCTGGATTAAAACATCACAAACAGACGATCCAGTGACACGCCATCCGCTGATTAAACTATATCAAACAAATCGCATGCACCAGACGGATAAACTACAGCATTCTGTGATGTAAATTCCACAACATTGACTGACCGCTGACCGCAACACACGCGGACAACACTTTCTTGCTTGAAGTCTGGTCAAATTTCCACGTTTTGTTTGTCCTTTATCCCGCCCTGCTCACAAATCTGTCGACCCCGTATCACATTATTGGCTGACACAGAACAGATTTAGGTGACACTTTTTGTTGAAGTTGTTTCATTTCATTCCCAGCGTCTGGTTATTGTATACATTGAATTGTTGTCAACTCAACACAACAGGCCAAAGATCAGTCGATCAGCCGGAAACATAATTAAATCTATAAAATCGTGAAACCGTTCTCTGGCGACAGTCCGTTTTAAAATGTCACTTAACTTTAAATACATTCCGAAACAAAATATTCATAGAATAGATTATACAAAAATCAACAATATTGAGACCGTAATTGTAGAGTTACTCTTCATAGCTAAAGGGAAGCATAACACCAACAGTTGTGTCGCGTTATTGCAGTAGTCTTTAGAAATCTGCCTTTAACACTTTATACGCATAAATTATATTTTCGTGTGTTTATGTGTAATCTGTGCACGAACATGATGTGTCTTACAAGGACTTGGTTGGGCTAAATTTTAAACCTTGTCTTTCAAAAGTGTCATTGACATTGATGTTGTTAAGAATCAAGTGTATATAAATAAATTAATAAATTATATATTTACTATTTTTTAAACGCAACTTACACGAAAAACCTTAATAACAATGAGTTCGCAATATAATTAAACTAAAAAGCAACATTACATATGCGTTGACGTCTAAGTTACTTGTTCATGTTTTCGCGGGAAACAAACCATTCACAATCCACACACTCAACCGAGGACGTGGTAAAGTTATTTTTTATCGAATGTACACACATTGATATTCTACTTACCCTGTGACATGATATGAATAAGCTATGCATTAATTGGAATAAAGTTAGCGGTACTTGTTACCAAAAAATATTACTATTCAATTCCAGAGGTGTCATCCGTCCCGCATTGCGCGGGACAGTCCCGCTGTGACGGGCCCAGAGTATCCGCGTGCCCAGATTCCGCAAAACGCATACTGCGCAAGCGCGCGCAGGCGCAGTAGACAATTTGATCTCCTGTGACGTCACGCTTTTTACAGCCGTGCCAGGAGTAGCCGTGTTTTTGGTTCACGTGGGTTTTTTAGTTATATAAGTTGAAGAAGGCCTCCTTTGAGCTTGATTGAAATGACGACGGTAGGAATGGAGGAAAGAGACGAGAAATATAAGGAATATATGGGTTGCATTAAACATTATCTTGTCAATTACACACATCGCGCAGGTATCGATAAGCGCTTGAAGAATGCTGTACAGAAGGCCATCAGGAACAACAAATACGAAGTAGACGATGGGTAAGATGTTAGCGATCCATAGCCGTAATTATTAATCAGTTGGGTTACCATCAATTGATGGAGTGCAAATAAACTTAGTTTTTTCTCATTAAATACAACGTGAAGTTACCTACCTACCTATCCTCTTCGGGCCCAGTGGCCCATAAGGCCGAAGTGAATCTCCTCCATCTTGACCTGTCAGCTGCTACACGTCTGGCTTCGTTCCAGCTATTCCACCCCAGTATACGTCTTTCATTTTCAATAGTTGATCGCCACGTTGTCTTTGGTCGCCCAACCTTTCTTTTACCTTCAGGCGTCCAGGTCAGTGCAGTCTCACAATTTCTGTTCTTCTCCATTCGTAGGATATGTCCTACCCACTTCCATCTTCTTATCTTGACCTCAGTGCTGATTGTCTTCAATTTTGTTTTTGCCAGAATATCTCGATTTGATACAACGTATGGCCATCGAATTTGTAGGATTCGTCTTAAACACTTGAAAAAAAATGTATCTAACTTTCTGTTGTCTCCTTCGTTAATTTTCCATGTTTCACTTCCATACAACAACACTGGTTTAACAAGTGTGTTAAAAAGCCTAAATTTCGATCTCAATGTGTATATATTTGAACTCCATATCTGCTTTAGTTTCATGAAGGATACCCTCGCTTTACAAATTCTGTTAACAATGTCATCGCCGCCTCCTCCTTGCTTACTAACGTTCGCACCAAGGTAGTTATACTTGTCCACTTCCTTTAGCTCTTGATCATCGATTAGTATTCTGTTTTCGCACTTGCTGTTTATCCTCAATATTTGAGTTTTCTTTTTATTTATTCTTAGTCCTGTCCTTGCTGCAAATTGATTCAGTTGTCTTGTCTTTGTTTGCATGTGTGTGTAGCATGATGACATGAGTGCTATGTCGTCGGCAAAGTCCAGGTCCTCTAGTTTTGACGTGAAGTTCCATCTTATTCCTGTTTTGTTTCCCGCTGTTGTGTTTCTCATTATCCAGTCCACTACTATCAAGAAGATAAATCCAGACATTACATCTCCTTGTTTAACTCCAGTTTTGACCTTGAACCACTCAGATTCCTCACCTTCGTCTAACACTGCACATTCACTATCTTCGTATAACATCTGTACCATGTGGATTATCTTGCATGGAATTCCATAGCTCTCCATAATTTTCCATAGACTCTCTCGGTGCACTGAGTCAAATGCTTTTTCAAAATCCACAAACGTGATGTATAGAGTTGCCTGCCATTCCACTACCTGTTCTATAATATTTCGTAAAATAAATATCTGTTCTACTGTGCCTCTCCCACTTCTGAAACCTGCTTGTTCGTCTCTCAACTTGCTGTTAACTCCATCTCTTATTCTGTCAATGAGTACTCTTCCGAATACTTTACTAGGAACAGATGTCAAAGTAATTCCTCTCCAATTCCCGCACTCTGTCAGGTCACCTTTCTTCGGTATTTTAACGATCAGTCCCTGCTTCCACGTTTTTGGCACTTTCTCTTGTTCCCAAAATTTTCTGAATAATTTGACAAGCCATTTCTCTGTTGTATTCATGTCTGCTTTTAATAATTCTGCTGTAATTTCGTCCTTGCCCCCTGCTTTCCCGTTTTTCATCTTCCTTAGCGCTGTTCTAATTTCTGCCTTTGTTATTGGGTCAGTGCTGATTTCGTTTATGATCGGATCTATCTCCACATCTGTTACAGGGTCATCAGGTATAGGTCTATTAAGGATTTCCTCAAAGTGTTCTTTCCATCGCTTCCTTCTGGCCAATCCTTCCGTTATTAAGTTTCCACCTTTGTCTTTCACTGCATTTGTTGTCTTACGTTTGTCATTACTGAGGGTTTTTGTAATATCATACACTTCTTTCATTCTTCCATTACGTGCTGCTTCCTCTGCTTCCATGGCAAGGTGGTCGACCCACTTCCTCTTGTCTTGTCTCATGCTCTTCTTCACTTCTTTGTCTTTACACCTATATTTATCCATGTAATTCTGCTTAATCCTGTCTGACTTTGTCTGCTCGATGTTGTTCTTCAGTCGTTTTCTCTCTTCTACTAACTCCCACGACTCCTTGCTGATACATGGTGTTTGCCCTTTCTTTTTGTACCCCAGTACTTCTTGAGCTGTTTCTTTGTATGTATCCTCAAAGTCTTGCCATTGTTTCTCAACTTCTTCGTCGCCTGTTTCTTCGTAGTCTTGTAATATATCATATTTGTTGCGTAACTTCAGTGAGAATTGGGCTTTAATAGCTGGGTGCTGTAACTTAATTATATCAAATTTCTTTCTGATCGCCTTGTTCTTTTGTTTTCTCTTTAGTTTCAGCTTGATTTTTGATCGCACTAATTGGTGGTCACTCGCAATGTCGGCTCCTCTCATGGCCCTAGTGTCCATTACTGATGTCCGGTGTTGCCTACTCACTAACACATGGTCTATTTGATTTTTTGTCTTTCCTCCTGGAGATGTCCATGTCTGTTTATGTATAAGTTTATGTGGGAAAATGGTACCTGTTACCACGAGGTTATTGAGTCCGCAGAAGTCAACATTTCTCCATTGTCATTTCTTTCACCTACTCCATGGTTTCCTATTATGTTTTCATATCCGTCGTTGTCTTCTCCAACTTTGGCATTTAAATCCCCCATTACTAAGAGTATGTCATGCTTATGAACACTGTCCACAACTGTCTGGAGCTGTTCATAGAAATTGTCTTTATCTTCGACGCTGGCTTCATTTGTTGGTGCATAGACTTGTATGATCGATAACTTTACATACATGGAGAAGAATCTAGCATAAATAATTCTATCACTGATAGCTTTCCATTCCAGCAATGCTTGTTCTGCTTTCTTCGTCATCATTATTGCTACTCCGTGTCTGTGTATGTTGTCTTCTCTCCCTGAAAAAATTATGCTCTCTCCGGTGTTCATCTTGACTTTTCCTTGTCCCATCCATCTGCATTCACTAATGCCCATGACATCTATTTTATATTTGTCCATTTCTCTTGCAAGCTGGGCTGATTTCCCTATAGAGTATAACGTTCTCACATTCCAACATCCTATATTTACATTAACTTTTGGCTTGGTTAACGACGTTGTCAGCCTCCGAACTTCCGTTTGGCTTTGATCCGGAAGCGTCATACTGTCCAAATAAATGATGTCATCATCTGCTGGTATCTGGTCCGTCGCCTTCCTGTAGCCATTTCCAGCACAAGCTGGCTTTTGAAATTCACTTCTGGTTTCTGTAACATCATTTGAGCTGGGAGGGTTGTTGGCCCTCCGCAGTAGGTTTATTTTCGGGGTTTTCCTTCCCTTAGCCATAGCCTCGTTTGCCCAGCACAATGTACTGGTTACCGGGGTGCACCACGGGGAGGTGAGGTTGACTTGAGTGTCTTTACGGTTGAGCGCATCAACACCCCTTACACCCCTAAACAACGTGAAGTAGTTTCCCAAAACTACAAAAGGACGAGGCTATTCACACAGCTGCTCGGCGTATATACTGGTGCGGTGGGAGTAAACCCAAATTCGTGCTATCTATTATGTTTTACCATTTAAAAAAAACAGAACAGTCTTTCACAAGATATCTATGTGCTAAATCTCTAACAACTATTCTGTGAAATTTATGCAAGCAAACTGTTAGAAAAGTTGTTTTGAGTGAAGTACTTATGCAAATAGACCAACAAATTCTAAATCTCACAAAAGATGCCTACTGTCCAAAATGTGAATCCGATCTCCGATATGTAAGTCATTCCTTGTCATGTGGTCAGTATACAAGATCAGACACTGTATTATTAAATTAGTTGATTTGTTTTATCCCCTGAGCTATATGAAGTCGAAGAAACATTGACTCCGTGTCAGAATCTCAAGCCGTCTTTGCTGCAAACACTTTGAAACGATAATATTTCATGAAAAAGGTGAGCTATTTTCATTGCCGTGCAACAACTGTTTGTTACTATAACAATGATATATGATGCAGTTTAGCTTCAAATAATTGAATCAGTGATATCTAATGTTTCAAATTAAATGTTTTTTCTATCTTTTTCAGGGTTGTGTTTTGGAGAGGAAAATGCCCAACACGTCATAAACCCTGCCAGGATGTCATACACTTGCAAAATGTGTCCCGAATCATTTAGATGTTATTAGATTTGTTGATTATGTGATGTAGTTAAACGTGTTCTGGTCATTAATTCTATATGGTTTACCCATTCTGTAATTAAATAATGTCAGTTGTCGCAATCAGTTTAGTAGCAGAATTGCATAAAATGACTCTTCAACAGTATAGATTTCTGGTAAAATTATTAATCACCAGTATACTGGCTCTACTTACCCTTCTTGAAGGATTGTGTGGTTTCTCGAGAGATGATAAAGGTACCAAATACTATAGAATGTATTATTTGACATACTGTTTGTTTCTATGTTTATTTCTGTGAGTTCTATGTTTTAGAGGATGACCGGTACATCAAGTTGAAACACTGCTTTATGGTGTCAACCTGCTCCTCCAAAGTTGACAGTTCGCACATGAAGTTGAAATACTGCCTTATGATGTCTAGAAAAGAAAAACAACTCACTCCTCCAAAGTTGACAGTAGGCACATGAAGTTGAAATGCTGCCTTATTGATGTCTGGAAAAGAAAAACAACCTACTCCTCCAAAGTTGACAGTACGCACATGAAGTTGAAATGCTGCCTTATGATGTTTAGAAAAGAAAAACAACTCACTCCTCCAAAGTTGACAGTAGGCACATGAAGTTGAAATGCTGCCTTATCTCACTAATGCAGTTTTGATAACCCTGATCAATGTCGGGGTCAAGAGAGAAGTTGACACACATTCATCACCCTAAAGTCTAATCTTGCCATTTAGAGTAATCAGTTTAACTTTTTATAGTTAAGAGTAGACGTTAATGTCTCGGTTTTCGTAGTTGGTTCAATTCCAACTGGTATAGCACTTTGTGCAAAAATACCCCTGGCATGGGCATATTGACCGAAACATTGCATCTCCTCTTATAATTATATTGATATTGAACTGAAAATGCTCACCAAATATATTTATTATTTTCAACATTTAATTAAAGGACTAGCTTATTTCTAGTACTCTGGAAATTATAGATATACATTGGCTTAAATTATAAAAATGATCTTCCATTCACCAAAACTTATAGAAGAAAAAAAATATCTACAGGTGTTACTTTACAATATAGAATTTTACATTATATACTTACATTTAACATGTATATACCCAGAACTATTCTGGAATATAAGTAACTTAGTGTATGTTTCAAAATCATGTAGTTAAATTGTTAGAAACTACTATTTTGAGCACTGCATTGGATGATGCTTCTAAGGGGAGGTAAACTATGGCCTAGTTAATTTACCTTCTGAAATAACGATACAACTACAGAATAATAGACTTGCTATAAGTACCGACATTGAGTAAATATTGTTTGACTGACATTACTTTATAAATAATGCCTAGATGACTTTATAAATATTTCTAGATAATGGAGCTTTGGTTTACCATCCACCACACACAGACATATGCCAGCGCATCATCACTGATGTTGATGAGAAGCATAGAATCCTGTGGCACATGCACTCGGCTCCACAGGCTGGCCACAGCGGCATCAATGCTACAGTTGATAAGATAACCCAGCGATTCTACTGGAAGGGGTTGAAGGACGACGTCAAGGTATACGTAAGTGACGCTTCCACAAATCCACTGCAAGTAGATGCAGGGGAGCATTGGATGCTTGTTGTTGCCAACACTCAGAGTCGACAAGTGTGTGTCCTAAACTCACTCACCTCTACAAAATATGACACAGCTGCCTCTACATTCATCGACGGATGGAAGTGAGGACTAATTAATATAGCATAACTTCGTTTTAAGTATGATATGGACATAATCATCCATATGAAATTGTGCTCTGCCCACATAATATTTATGTGTAATATTTACAAAGACAAAGTATTTAGTCATAATGTATTCTGTACTGCGAGTATTATATGAACCTTACAACAACACTGACACAACAAATTCATATACTAGGTGTGTGTGTGTATATATATATATATATATATATATATATATATATATATATATAATATATATATATATATAATATATATATTTATATATATATATATATATATACAAGGATACATATTCTTATACTAGATATATATATATATATATATACATATATATATAATATATATATACCTAGTATATGAATATATATCCTTGATCCATTTGTATTAAGTTGTACCAATCTGCTGTTTATTGTACTCCTCATTGTGTTAGCCAACTATAATATATGACTGTTTATCTGAATGATACACAAATGGATCTATATAACTCAACTGTAAGGTATATCTAAAAAACAATATGCATGAGTCATAGTTTCAGAAAAAATTTAAATGTAAAATAGTGGTGGTATGAAGCCCTAAGTACCTGCACCCGTCTAGAATCCTTGTATTTCTATGACTTTGTCATTGAAGGAGATATATGAAGATGCGCTCCAAGAAAGTTGAGAGAGAACTTGCTGACTGGGAAACATGCCACATGCCCTGCAGACAGCAAGCAGATGGATCAAGCTGTGGGATATTTGTCCTGATGGTAAACCTTTCTTATGATAAATAATTGTAGAACAACTATTGTATTTACACCTTTTGCTTGGTCACTCTCCATCACATTATATTTGTCTTTAATCGCAGTACATTCCATATATGCTATGATTTAATGTTACAATATGCTTAATACCTTCCATCTGTTAAATGAGATTAAAAATTCATATGATGTACTAACAACCAATATGCATTTAATATTTTAAAAGTAATCAAGTAAACCACTAGATGTCACTCTTTTGCACCAAGTCATGGTTCAGGTTAATTATCTGGTACCTCTCAAGTCCAAAGCCTACTGATAGAAATGTTGTAACAGGTCAGACCAGGCATAATAATATAATTGACACAGTATAATTAAAATAAAAAACCGAATTATTATTGCAGAATGCTGAGGCTTTGGTGAAGGATGTGCCTGTTGGTGTAATGGGTCAGGTCCAGGCATACCAGTACAGACACTTTGTGCATGCCCGATTGGTGGAACAGGACGAAAAGGATTCCTGCTGCAATCCCACCTGCCAGCCCAACAGAGAACATGTGGACTGGGTGGAGTGTGAGAATTGCTTCTCTTGGTGGCACTTTCATTGTGCTAAATTGTTGAAAAAGCCAGTAGATTTCTATTGTGAAGAATGTCAAAAGAGAATACAGTAGAACACCTCAAAGCAGCCACCCCTTGAAAATTTCCACCCTATCAGTCTGTGTTGATCTACCACAGGTACTTCTGTAAAGTGGCCACCCATATATTTCTATCTAGTGTGCTTCTACTGTACAACCCAACTGAATTGAGACTGTGCAATGTCTGAAAGTGAATTGAGACTATGCAATGTGTGTAACCAGGCCAACAGAAGCACAACAAACAGATATTCTACCTTAGACCACATTTATTGCATTCTTTTGTTTGTTGATATTCTTTTAGATACAGTAAATTGTTGTGCATTTGTTTACTACAAATGTATATACTATTTAGGTTTATTATTTGCAATGTGCATATAAGCTATTTTTAATTTATCAGCATAATTTGTATGCCATTGAAACAATACTTTTGTCAGATACAGCCAACAATTTACATGCCACCTCAACTTTGTTACAACTATTAAGTGTTAAAAGAATTGTGAAAATACAACTTTTCTTGATATTACACTAGCACACTAGCAAATATTTCCTTTAGTTGTTTATAATAATTTGTATAATTGCACCTTCAATCTCACGAGGCTTAGTATAATAATAACATAGTATTTGTGGTTTGGTTGAAATGTTGGTTCCATTTCAGATCTGTATAATATTCTCATGGGTCGTATGGAGCAAAATGAGATGTTGGGTGTGTGCATAGGTTAGTTAGCTAGTAGCTGACAAATTTGGTTATGTAGGTGCTTTGTTTCTTATATGAAGTTGTCAAGGTATGACATTTTTAAATATTGGCACTGGTTGATGGCAGTTCATTCCAATAAGTTGAATGTGTTTCTAGTAATACCAAAGTTGTTGATTTTATGAAGTAACTGTCTGTTCGTTAAAGTATAAGGCCTTCGAGAAGTCCATGATTACCATGTCAACCTGGGTTTGTTATTAACATACTGATCTAGGTCATGTGTGGTGTAGGTCGACGAGTCGGGTCTTGTAAGAGCGGTGATTCCTGAATCCGTGCTATTTGTCGGATAAAATGTTATAAAACTTAATGATCATCAAGATGTTGTATAACGTGGCCATAAATTATATCCTTAAGAATATCCTTCTTAAAGAGATATTGCACAAGATAAAGCTTGTTTCTGAAGCATGTATGTGAAGAAAAAATGAGATTATGATGATGTAACTGATGTGAGTCCACATGTTAGTGTATTAAATTCAGTTGCCATATATTTTCCCAACAAGAGGTGTATAACTACAGTGGTTTAGAAATTACTAGAAAACAGTTTGTTTCTTATAAGTTAGATTCGGAATTAATGATAGTGACAGTGTTCCTCAAGGATCAACATGCACTAGGTCCACTTCTTTTTATCTTTCACATAAACGACATTGTTAAAACAACAAATATATTTAACTTCATATTATCTGCAGATGACACAAACATGTTTCACTCGCACACAAATTTTACTAGGCTTATTGAAGAAGTTAATTGGGAACACAATGAGATATCACCTTGGTTTCATTCTAAAAAAAATTCATTAAACATAAATAAAAATAATGTTATTATTTTTACTCCTGAAAATAAAAAAATACAATAAACATGATGCTGTAATTAAAATAAAGGAAATTAATATAAACCAAGTCGCTTGAACATATTTTTAAGCAATTTACATAGAGGAACATCTAAACTGGTCATATTAATTCATTAGTGTCTAAAGCTACACCCCTCGTAGGCATGCTTTATAAATTAAAGCAATTTTACCAGACTATATATTAAAAACCCTGCATTCTACATTAATCCTCCCTCATCTGCTGTAAGCCTACTATGCCCTAATATGGACAAATACTTATCCATCAAGGATAATTAAACTTTACATTTTACAATCATAATAATTACTAAACCTGACTACTTAGCTACTCTAGAGGAAATTATGTCGAACAATTAATTCTGCTGATTAACTGACCACCAATTCAAGAAGAAAGTATTTAGTGAGCGCAAAAGAATAGCACGACAACGCGGCAGTGCATATAAACAGCGCCGCGCACTGCCCTCGCTATAGCCTCGATACTAATTATAGCCTCGATTTACAAAAACGGCGCTCTAAATCACACAATATATTTATGTACGTGAAAATAATCACACAAGTTATTCCATTTTAGTTATACTATGTGTACTAGCAATTATATTAGAAAACATTATATATTACTAACGCAAACCACCTTAGCAACAACGCGGAATCCTGGCCTGCTCCTACTCTGGGCCCGTAACCGTCGCAGGCCGAGAGTAGGCGGAGAATCCTGGCACGGGATACTCTGGGCCCGCGACACCGCTTTTTGCTCAAATGTCCCGCGTCCCGCGAAACCGCGACAATGTCCCGCGTTTTCGCAAAATCAGGAATAGTCGAGAAACATATCCCGCCTGAAAGGCATTGTGGGCAATCCCGTTACCGTAGCCTATCCGAATCATTCATGGCGGCACCCAATTTCAAGAGAAGACGTGTGGAGCCAAAACGAAAAGCTAAATTCAACGAGAATTGGATCAGCGAATTTCCATGCATAGGAAAATCCCAGTTTGAAGGGATTGCACGTTGCACATTATGTGCGTGTGATTTCACGATAACATCTGGTGGGCGGGCGGATTTGAAACACCATATCGAGACCACTCGACACCGTAAATTGTCGAAGGCAACGACGGCAACAAAGGGTGGGATTGGCCAGTACATCGCCCAAGGTAACAACGACGGCAATAAAGGGTGGGATTGGCCAGTACATCGCCCAATGTAACAACGCCATCGATGGTGTGACGAGGGCGGAAACGAAGGTAGCGTACTGGGTAGCATACCACAACATCCCGATGTCGGCGACCGACGAATTAAGCAAGATGCTTCCCGGCATATTTCCCGAAAGCAAGATTGCGAAAACCTACTCTTCCGGTAAGCATACTAGGTATACTAAACTTAATTAGTGGCCTAAATATAAATGATTTATTATTTTTTTTTGGTCAGACACAGACACAGTTTGGCCCCTTATTATCGCTCATACTGTTTTTAGGTTTAGTTCACATTTGAGCCAATAGGGGGCTTCTGGTTATGCTTATTATTTTGGGGAGCGTGGCCTTAATTTAGTGGCATTTTACCGTTTCTCGTTTCTTGAATTATGTAAAATGATGTACGATTATCCTCTCACACACCTGCAATTTGCACAGGACGCATAAAGACCACGCAGATCTTAAAGCGAGCCCTGGCACCTGCGCTCGACGACGGTGTGACAGAGCTGTGCCTCGAAGCACCCTTCGCCCTGCTCTGTGACGGAGGCGGCGATCGAGGGGTCGATACTAAGGATTTTGTCATCCTTGTTCGACATTATGACCCAGATGTGAAGCAAGTGTACACGAGATTCTTCGACATGCCCATCTGCAACCGCCGCAGAGAATCTATTTGAGGTCATCTCGGAGTCGTTCACGTGAGAACCAGAGGCGACACATAACTGTCGGTTCGTTTTCTTGTTTCGTTGAATTGCAGTGCCGCTCTGCACCAGACTAAGTGCAAGTGTTGAGAATTTAAGTTTTTTCTGCATATGAGCGCTGCAAAATGTAGTTTTACTGTTTCGGAAAGCGAGATGTGCCATGGAGGAACTGTGTTGCATTCAACAGTGACACCGCTGCAGTGATGGTGGGCAACAAGAACAGCGTCCTATCCCGCATTCGTCAGGTGCAGCCAGATATCATCGACTTGGGGTGCATCTGTCGCCAACAGGCCCTCTGCGTCGGCGAAGGTGTCAAAGCTCTGCCTTTGTCGGTCACCGATCTGATGATCAACGTGTACTATCACTTCGAACTGAGGTAACGTGGCCTGCCAGCTGTGTACTACACTTACATCTTAGCAGTATTCTAATTTAAAAGTACTGTCTCAAGTGGAACAGCCCATCGCCAATAGCGTGATTTCCTGTCACATTGTGCGCTATATAACTTGTCCACTTAATAATCGTGTTCGTAGTAAATAAAAATTGAAACACTAGCATTTTTTTACTTTTCCTTCGCACGACACTGCTTATAATGGGACAATATATTGACCGCTCCATGCGATATGTTTTTCTGTTGTAGCGTGAAAAGGAAGGAGGAGTTCGAGGAATTGCAAGAGTTCACTGGCGTCGCATTGCAAAAAGTGGTGAAGTTCTGTTCGACTCGCTGGCTCTCTCTACACCGGGCAGTGAGCCGCTACATCGAACAGTGGCCAGCACTGAAAGCGTACTTTAACAGCCACGCATATGTGGAGAAGGCAGGCAAGGTGAAGAATGCGGCGAAACAGCTCAACAGCAACGAGATGAAGTTCTATTACCTCTTTCTGGAGTACATCTTGGTACCATTGAACCGATTCAACGTCATGTTCCAGGTACTATTTCTGGGTAATCGCTTGCTTAAGTTGTACTACCCCCACCCCGCCCCCGACCCTCTGAGACATAACTTTTCTACTAGCTTCGCAGTATCTTGCTGTGTGTGTTACAGAGTGAGGACACCAAGGTCGTCAGTGGCCACGAGGAAGTGCAGCGTCTGCTTCGTTTGATGCTGGGCAACTTTGTGAAGGCTCGTTTCATACGGGATGCAGAGGACTTGTCCAAAGTTCCCTTCACTAACCGGGCATCCCAGCTAGATGACGAGGATCTGGGGCTGGGCACAGCTACACGTCGGTTCCTCAGCGAAGGCATTGTCAACGCTGAAGAGGATAACGATGATGTTGTGGAGAATGAGGACAGATGCGTTATCTCTCCCCAGGATGCTGCAAAGTTCTACAAGTAAAGCACACTCCACAATGGAATAAATACACGCCAACTCTCAATGATTACATAATTATAAACAATTAAGAACATATAGTAAGTTTACCACTTTCCGTGGATAAAAGTAAGAATCAGTGGTCGCAATGATGAGTGTAAGTTGTTAAGAAATAATCACTCAATTACATGCATTATTATACTACTGAACAATCTGCTGTATTTGTGTTCTCCATTTTTTTTCATTCATGATTGGTGCATAATCTTATTTAGATGTTAATCGTATCGCAGGAGCATACGGTCATTCTACGTGGCGCTGGTAACAAAGATGCTGAAGAAGTTGCCGCTGAACAACCCGGTGCTGAAAAGTCTAGGTATCCTCTGTCCATCAGAGAAGCTGGACCACACACCAGAATCCGGTTAGTCAATAAGTCCTGTAAAATTATAAATATTGAAACAAATCAAAAAGAGATACCTTGATTGACAACAATATTTTAATCGACCAGTAATGTATTTATCTGTTGTATTATATCTGTTCCAATGTACAGTGTAGGTAATCATGTTTGTTACAGATTCAGCCACTCAATGAATGCATGACAAGACCTGTTCCAATGTACAGGGAGGTGACCATGTTTGTTACAGATTCAGCCACTCAATGAATGCATGACAAGACCTGTTCAGTTGTTTACAGTTAATTATATACTTTGTTCTTGCAGGTGAGGCAGTTCATGCCGAGATGTAATTCTTAACTTTATTCGTTGTGTATGTTTTTTTCAGTGTGTCGTTTGGCTGCCAAGTTGCCCCCTCACATCATCGCAGAGGACCAGCGCGATGCACCTCGACTCGAGTTCACAGCCTACCAGTTGGATGATGATCGCACCCTGCCCACCTATTTTCATGGCGAGACCCGGCTGGATGCCTTCTGGGGAGACATGTCTGAGCGGCGGGACGGCAGTGGCACAGCGAGGTTTGCTCTCTTTGCGAAGGTAATGCTTGCATTCCTCGTAGTGCCACTGTCGAACGCTTCCAGCGAGAGGGCATTCAGCAAAATCAAAACTGACTTTCGGAGTGAGTTAGCGCAGGGCACAACATGTGCTCTGCTGTCTGTTAAGATGAACACTGGTGTGCGCCCCTCTGTCTTTGCCCCCAGTGCGAAGGTGCTGGAGTCAGCACGCAACGCTGTGTCCTCATACAATCAGGAACACCGCAACATTGTCAAGAAATAAATATTTAACTGAATGCCGACATATGATTTGTTATTGTTTACATATTAGGTATGTTTGCTGTCGGGTCAATATTGCGTCAATATTGCGTTTTAGTCGCACAATTGTTTAGTTAGTGAGGCGGCGAACTTCGTTCGCGCGCTGTGTCCCGCATAAAACATCTCTCGGAGATGACACCTCTGCAATTCTGAAAACAAACTCTGCAGAAACACGACTTTGCTGTACAGACGACATCTAACGCCACAGAGAATGCTGCTACCTGGAGGCATATTGGTGAACGAACTTGGCTCGTACTACATTCGCCAGATGTCGCTGGCAATACATAACCGAGCTACTTGGCTCTTAGCACCACATATCACATTAACTACAATGATTGTATAACTATAAGCGGTTCACATATCAGACAACATTATATAACATAACCGTATATAAAAGAAACCAGTCCTGAATAGAAGGCTTCCTGATTTTAAACAATTCCAATGGTTTTGTTAATCTAGGTTTAGCCTACTAACCAATACACACATAAATTGAAATGTTAAACAGATTATGGTTATGGTAACAGTGTGTCAAGGTCAATTTCAATACCAAGAGGAAACAAAGCGATGTGTTGAGACCAAGCTGACACCAAAACCACCTGGTTCGTAGAGACGATGGACTTGGTGCCCACTAATCGGTTCTGCTCCCTTCCGAGCACACACTGGACGTTGCAGAGCTTCCTCTTACGTTCTCACCCGAAATCGTGCAACCCACACCCAAAGACCAAACGACAAGAGAAAGTCGGCAATATTCAGAGCACGCCACTGGAAAACGCATTGGAAGAGGAACAACGAGGCCGTAAAAAACCTGTCACTCAAGAAGGCCTCTCTCCACTTAAAGGAAGGCCATCCCCCATGAACATGTCAGCGCTCACAACAAGGCAACTCCACACATCCAACGTCCCCTTCCCTACATAGAAGTTGTATCATGCGTATAATATATTCATGATACCGGCATTTATATATTAAAACTTGCACTTTTGAAAGAGTTTTCAATTTGTGTCAAAGGTTGGTGGATTCAAACTTGTAAAATAATAGTATAAGGCTGGTATATACGGCGACGCTTCGTAATCAAATGGAGCCATGAATATGATTGTATCCTGCTATTAACAAGTGTACAATGCACACTGCTTGTTTGAGTGTGCAGTGCCAAAAAAAGTCAGAAAGATTCGAACTTGACAGCACCGAGCTCAAGTCCAAATGTCCTTCTTTGACAAAGTGTTGGGAGACGTGTCCCCACAACTCAGGCTGTCCGTATCCTCTGAGCGTTGACAGGACGTGAAGGGCCCGGAGCTGTCTGTCTTTGTCACTTTCCCCTTTCACTGTAGACGAAACAGACGAATGATAGAGATGACACTTGCCTACAAATGACTCCTTTCTTTATGAGTGCCAAAGTAAAACAACATTTAGACTTGTTGAAGCTATTATACTATACGTAGGCTAAATACCCATACGATTAAACGAATACTATTAAGCTATTTATCGCATATAATAATATACTCAATATAATCCAAGCAGAAACTGCATATACACAATTCACTTAACAATAGATTAACAATTAACTGTTCAGTAACAACGCCGGATTTTGGCTACAAGTCATACATGGGGAATACTAGTGAGACGTTGGTCAGATTCCTCAGGATTTACACACTCGGGCATCCTGCAATATCTTCTTCTTCTTCTTCTTCGTGTAATGAATGCTGTGTGAATTAATGGGAGGAGGCAGATAATGCAGAAATAACTTCTTATAAGCGTTTGTAATAATTCAGTAAATGCGTGCATCCGGTCATAAATACATGACACACTTAAACGAATTTTTAATGTAATATTATGCTCAAGATAATCCAAACAGAAACCGCATATACACAATTCACTTAACAATCGATTAACAATTAACTTTTCAGTAACAACACCGGATTTTGGCTACAAGTCATACATGGGGAATGCTAGTGAGACGTTGATCAGATTCCTCAGGATTTACACACTCGGACATCCTGTAATATCTTCATAAAAAAATTATCCTTCTTCTTCATGTAAGGAATGCTGTGTGAGTTAATCGGAGGGGCAGATAACGTAGAAATAACTTCTTATAAGCGTTTGTAATAATTCAGTAAATGCGTGCGTCCGGTCATAAATACATGACACACTTCCTTGGCAACTGAAACAATGCATGAGGACATGATTGAAGACACTGCACAGCGCTTCTTGTAAGGAAGCTAATAACAAGAAAAAAGAAACCGTACCTGTTCAAGCGGCGGCCTTAAGTGACTTGTTCTGTCTGTCACAGGAAACGCTGAAATATACAGTGTTAGGCCTATTGTCGTTATATTGTTCATCACAACCACTGTCATGACACGACATAGATAGTTGCATTAGTTCGTTTATGCAGGGCCTGTATCCTCGAATGACTTACAAATTCGTAACTCACATGTTCAGTCAAAATGGCCACAAAACTGCCCACTGGGGTCTAACTCGAGACATATCTGGGATCGCATGTGCGTTTTAAAACACGTGGATAAGGTTTTGTTTTGAAAGGATGTTAACAATGAAAAGGCACCAAACCCGTTAAAAGCAGGCAACACTGCACATGTTTCGATAATGGTGCTTCTCGTTCATCTAGCAATGTAATGAAAAGAGGTGAAGAGCCTCATTGGACAACTCTTTCAAAGCCCCAACAGTAATGACAGAAACGTAAGAGGCGGCATTGAAGCAACTTTAGGTGTCTTGCTCCTCGCCCCAGAAAGGGCTGAAACATACCATGTTCTTGTCGTCTTGTCGACTTGTTGAAGCTATTATACTATACGTAGGCTAAATACCCATACGATTAAACGAATACTATTAAGCTATTTATCGCACATAATAATATACTCAATATAATCCAAACAGAAACCGCATATACACAATTCACTTAACAATAGATTAACAATTAACTGTTCAGTAACAAAGCCGGATTTTGGCTACAAGTCATACATGGGGAATACTAGTGAGACGTTGGTCAGATTCCTCAGGATTTACACACTCGGGCATCCTGCAATATCTTCTTCTTCGTGTAAGGAATGCTGTGTGAGTTAATGGGAGGGGGCAGATAATGCAGAAATAACTTCTCATAAGCGTTTGTAATAATTCAGTAAATGCGTGCATCCGGTCATAAATACATGACACACTTAAACGAATTTTTAATGTAATATTATGCTCAAGATAATCCAAACAGAAACCGCATATACACAATTCACTTAACAATCGATTAACAATTAACTTTTCAGTAACAACACCGGATTTTGGCTACAAGTCATACATGGGGAATGCTAGTGAGACGTTGATCAGATTCCTCAGGATTTACACACTCGGACATCCTGTAATATCTTCATAACAAATTGATCCTTCTTCTTCATGTAAGGAATGCTGTGTGAGTTAATCGGAGGGGCAGAAAACGCAGAAATAACTTCTTATAAGCGTTTGTAATAATTCAGTAAATGCGTGCGTCCGGTCATAAATACATGACACACTTCCTTGGCAACTGAAACAATGCATGAGGACATGATTGAAGACACTGCACAGCGCTTCTTGTAAGGAAGCTAATAACAAGAAAAAAGAAACCGTACCTGTTCAAGCGGCGGCCTTAAGTGACTTGTTCTGTCTGTCACAGGAAACGCTGAAATATACAGTGTTAGGCCTATTGTCGTCATATTGTTCATCACCACCACTGTCATGACACGACATAGATAGTTGCATTAGTACGTTTATGCAGGGCCCGTATCCTCGAATGACTTACGAATTCGTAACTCACATGTTCAGTCAAAATGGCCACAAAACTGCCCACTGGGGTCTAACTCGAGACATATCTGGGATCGCATGTGCGTTTTAAAACACGTGGATAAGGTTTTGTTTTGAAAGGATGTTAACAATGAAAAGGCACCAAACCCGTTAAAAGCAGGCAACACTGTACATGTTTCGATAATGGTGCTTCTCGTTCATTTAGTAATGTTATGAAAAGAGGTGAAGAGCCTCATTGGACAACTCTTTCAAAGCCCCAACAGTAATGACAGAAACGTAAGAGGCGGCATTGAAGCAACTTTAGGTGTCTTGCTCCTCGCCCCAGAAAGGGCTGAAACATACCATGTTCTTGTCGTCTTGTCGACTTGTTGAAGCTATTATACTATACGTAGGCTAAATACCCATACGATTAAACGAATACTATTAAGCTATTTATCGCATATAATAATATACTCAATATAATCCAAACAGAAACCGCATATACACAATTCACTTAACAATAGATTAACAATTAACTGTTCAGTAACAAAGCCGGATTTTGGTTACAAGTCATACATGGGGAATACTAGTGAGACGTTGGTCAGATTCCTCAGGATTTAAACACTCGGGCATCCTGCAATATCTTCTTCTTCTTCTACTTCGTGTAAGGAATGCTGTGTGAGTTAATCGGAGGGGCAGATAACGTAGAAATAACTTCTTATAAGCGTTTGTAATAATTCAGTAAATGCGTGCGTCCGGTCATAAATACATGACACACTTCCTTGGCAACTGAAACAATGCATGAGGACATGATTGAAGACACTGCACAGCGCTTCTTGTAAGGAAGCTAATAACAAGAAAAAAGAAACCGTACCTGTTCAAGCGGCGGCCTTAAGTGACTTGTTCTGTCTGTCACAGGAAACGCTGAAATATACAGTGTTAGGCCTATTGTCGTCATATTGTTCATCACCACCACTGTCATGACACGACATAGATAGTTGCATTAGTACGTTTATGCAGGGCCCGTATCCTCGGATGACTTACGAATTCGTAACTCACATGTTCAGTCAAAATGGCCACAAAACTGCCCACTGGGGTCTAACTCGAGACATATCTGGGATCGCATGTGCGCTTTAAAACACGTGGATAAGGTTTTGTTTTGAAAGGATGTTAACAATGAAAAGGCACCAAACCCGTTAAAAGCAGGCAACACTGCACATGTTTCGATAATGGTGCTTCTCGTTCATCTAGCAATGTAATGAAAAGAGGTGAAGAGCCTCATTGGACAACTCTTTCAAAGCCCCAACAGTAATGACAGAAACGTAAGAGGCGGCATTGAAGCAACTTTAGGTGTCTTGCTCCTCGCCCCAGAAAGGGCTGAAACATACCATGTTCTTGTCGTCTTGTCGACTTGTTGAAGCTATTATACTATACGTAGGCTAAATACCCATACGATTAAACGAATACTATTAAGCTATTTATCGCACATAATAATATACTCAATATAATCCAAACAGAAACCGCATATACACAATTCACTTAACAATAGATTAACAATTAACTGTTCAGTAACAAAGCCGGATTTTGGCTACAAGTCATACATGGGGAATACTAGTGAGACGTTGGTCAGATTCCTCAGGATTTACACACTCGGGCATCCTGCAATATCTTCTTCTTCGTGTAAGGAATGCTGTGTGAGTTAATGGGAGGGGGCAGATAATGCAGAAATAACTTCTCATAAGCGTTTGTAATAATTCAGTAAATGCGTGCATCCGTTCATAAATACATGACACACTTAAACGAATTTTTAATGTAATATTATGCTCAAGATAATCCAAACAGAAACCGCATATACACAATTCACTTAACAATCGATTAACAATTAACTTTTCAGTAACAACACCGGATTTTGGCTACAAGTCATACATGGGGAATGCTAGTGAGACGTTGATCAGATTCCTCAGGATTTACACACTCGGACATCCTGTAATATCTTCATAACAAATTGATCCTTCTTCTTCAAGTAAGGAATGCTGTGTGAGTTAATCGGAGGGGCAGAAAACGCAGAAATAACTTCTTATAAGCGTTTGTAATAATTCAGTAAATGCGTGCGTCCGGTCATAAATACATGACACACTTCCTTGGCAACTGAAACAATGCATGAGGACATGATTGAAGACACTGCACAGCGCTTCTTGTAAGGAAGCTAATAACAAGAAAAAAGAAACCGTACCTGTTCAAGCGGCGGCCTTAAGTGACTTGTTCTGTCTGTCACAGGAAACGCTGAAATATACAGTGTTAGGCCTATTGTCGTCATATTGTTCATCACCACCACTGTCATGACACGACATAGATAGTTGCATTAGTACGTTTATGCAGGGCCTGTATCCTCGGATGACTTACGAATTCGTAACTCACATGTTCAGTCAAAATGGCCACAAAACTGCCCACTGGGGTCTAACTCGAGACATATCTGGGATCGCATGTGCGTTTTAAAACACGTGGATAAGGTTTTGTTTTGAAAGGATGTTAACAATGAAAAGGCACCAAACCCGTTAAAAGCAGGCAACACTGTACATGTTTCGATAATGGTGCTTCTCGTTCATTTAGCAATGTTATGAAAAGAGGTGAAGAGCCTCATTGGACAACTCTTTCAAAGCCCCAACAGTAATGACAGAAACGTAAGAGGCGGCATTGAAGCAACTTTAGGTGTCTTGCTCCTCGCCCCAGAAAGGGTTGAAACATACCATGTTCTTGTCGTCTTGTCGACTTGTTGAAGCTATTATACTATACGTAGGCTAAATACCCATACGATTAAACGAATACTATTAAGCTATTTATCGCATATAATAATATACTCAATATAATCCAAACAGAAACCGCATATACACAATTCACTTAACAATAGATTAACAATTAACTGTTCAGTAACAAAGCCGGATTTTGGTTACAAGTCATACATGGGGAATACTAGTGAGACGTTGGTCAGATTCCTCAGGATTTAAACACTCGGGCATCCTGCAATATCTTCTTCTTCTTCTACTTCGTGTAAGGAATGCTGTGTGAGTTAATGGGAGGAGGCAGATAATGCAGAAATAACTTCTTATAAGCGTTTGTAATAATTCAGTAAATGCGTGCATCCGGTCATAAATACATGACACACTTAAACGAATTTTTAATGTAATATTATGCTCAAGATAATCCAAACAGAAACCGCATATACACAATTCACTTAACAATCGATTAACAATTAACTTTTCAGTAACGACACCGGATTTTGGCTACAAGTCATACATGGGGAATGCTAGTGAGACGTTGGTCAGATTCCTCAGGATTTACACACTCGGACATCCTGTAATATCTTCATAAAACATTATCCTTCTTCTTCATGTAAGGAATGCTGTGTGAGTTGATCGGAGGGGCAGATAACGCAGAAATAACTTCTTATAAGCGTTTGTAATAATTCAGTAAATGCGTGCGTCCGGTCATAAATACATGACACACTTCCTTGGCAACTGAAACAATGCATGAGGACATGATTGAAGACACTGCACAACGCTTCTTGTAAGCAAACTAATAACAAGAAAAAAGAAACCGTACCTGCTTCAAGCGGCGGCCTTAAGTGACTTGTTCTGTCTGTCACACGAAACGCTGAAATATACAGTGTTATGCCTATTGTCGTTATATTGATCATCACCACCACTGTCATGACACGACATAGATAGTTGCATTAGTTCGTTTATGCAGGGCCTGTATCCTCGAATGACTTACGAATTCGTAACTCACATGTTCAGTCAAAATGGCCACAAAACTGCCCACTGGGGTCTAACTCGAAACATATCTGGGATCGCATGTGCGTTTTAAAACACGTGGATAAGGTTTTGTTTTGAAAGGATGATAACAATGAAAAGGCACCAAACCCGTTAAAAGCAGGCAACACTGCACAAGTTTCGATAATGGTGCTTCTCGTTCATTTAGCAATGTTATGAAAAGAGCTGAAGAGCCTCATTGGACAACTCTTTCAAAGCCCCAACAGTAATGACAGAAACGTAAGAGGCGGCATTGAAGCAACTTTAGGTGTCTTGCTCCTCGCCCCAGAAAGGGCTGAGACATACCATGTTCTTGTCGTCTTGTCGACTTGTTGAAGCTATTATACTATACGTAGGCTAAATACCCATACGATTAAACGAATACTATTAAGCTATTTATCGCATATAATAATATACTCAATATAATCCAAACAGAAACCGCATATACACAATTCACTTAACAATCGATTAACAGTTAACTTTTCAGTAACGACACCGGATTTTGGCTACAAGTCATACATGGGGAATGCTAGTGAGACGTTGGTCAGATTCCTCAGGATTTACACACTCGGACATCCTGTAATATCTTCATAAAAAAATGTATCCTTCTTCTTCATGTAAGGAATGCTGTGTGAGTTAATCGGAGGGGCAGATAACGCAGAAATAACTTCTTATAAGCGTTTGTAATAATTCAGTAAATGCGTGCGTCCGGTCATAAATACATGACACACTTCTTTGGCAACTGAAACAATGCATGAGGACATGATTGAAGACACTGCACAACGCTTCTTGTAAGCAAACTAATAACAAGAAAAAAGAAACCGTACCTGCTTCAAGCGGCGGCCTTAAGTGACTTGTTCTGTCTGTCACAGGAAACGCTGAAATATACAGTGTTAGGCCTATTGTCGTTATATTGTTCATCACCACCACTGTCATGACACGACATAGATAGTTGCATTAGTACCTTTATGCAGGGCCTGTATCCTCGAATGACTTACGAATTCGTAACTCACATGTTCAGTCAAAATGGCCACAAAACTGCCCACTGGGGTCTAACTCGAGACATATCTGGGATCGCATGTGCGTTTTAAAACACGTAGATAAGGTTTTGTTTTGAAAGGATGATAACAATGAAAAGGCACCAAACCCGTTAAAAGCAGGCAACACTGCACAAGTTTGGATAATGGTGCTTCTCGTTCATTTAGCAATGTTATGAAAAGAGCTGAAGAGCCTCATTGGACAACTCTTTCAAAGCCCCAACAGTAATGACAGAAACGTAAGAGGCGGCATTGAAGCAACTTTAGGTGTCTTGCTCCTCGCCCCAGAAAGGGCTGAAACATACCATGTTCTTGTCGTCTTGTCGACTTGTTGAAGCTATTATACTATACGTAGGCTAAATACCCATACGATTAAACGAATACTATTCAGCTATTTATCGCATATAATAATATACTCAATATAATCCAAACAGAAACCGCATATACACAATTCACTTAACAATAGATTAACAATTAACTGTTCAGTAACAAAGCCGGATTTTGGCTACAAGTCATACATGGGGAATACTAATGAGACGTTGGTCAGATTCCTCAGGATTTACACACTCGGGCATCCTGCAATATCTTCTTCTTCGTGTAAGGAATGCTGTGTGAGTTAATGGGAGGGGGCAGATAATGTAGAAATAACTTCTTATAAGCGTTTGTAATAATTCAGTAAATGCGTGCATCCGGTCATAAATACATGACACACTTAAACGAATTTTTAATGTAATATTATGCTCAAGATAATCCAAACAGAAACCGCATATACTCACTTAACAATCGATTAACAATTAACTTTTCAGTAACAACACCGGATTTTGGCTACAAGTCATACATGGGGAATGCTAGTGAGACGTTGGTCAGATTCCTTAGGATTTACACACTCGGACATCCTGTAATATCTTCATAAAAAATGTATCCTTCTTCTTCATGTAAGGAATGCTGTGTGAGTTAATCGGAGGGGCAGATAACGCAGAAATAACTTCTTATAAGCGTTTGTAATAATTCAGTAAATGCGTGCGTCCGGTCATAAATACATGACACACTTCCTTGGCAACTGAAACAATGCATGAGGACATGATTGAAGACACTGCACAACGCTTCTTGTAAGCAAACTAATAACAAGAAAAAAGAAACCGTACCTGCTTCAAGCGGCGGCCTTAAGTGACTTGTTCTGTCTGTCACACGAAACGCTGAAATATACAGTGTTATGCCTATTGTCGTTATATTGATCATCACCACCACTGTCATGACACGACATAGATAGTTGCATTAGTTCGTTTATGCAGGGCCTGTATCCTCGAATGACTTACAAATTCGTAACTCACATGTTCAGTCAAAATGGCCACAAAACTGCCCACTTGGGTCTAACTCGAGACATATCTGGGATAGCATGTGCGTTTTAAAACACGTGGATAAGGTTTTGTTTTGAAAGGATGATAACAATGAAAAGGCACCAAACCCGTTAAAAGCAGGCAACACTGCACAAGTTTCGATAATGGTGCTTCTCGTTCATTTAGCAATGTTATGAAAAGAGCTGAAGAGCCTCATTGGACAACTCTTTCAAAGCCCCAACAGTAATGACAGAAACGTAAGAGGCGGCATTGAAGCAACTTTAGGTGTCTTGCTTCTCGCCCCAGAAAGGGCTGAGACATACCATGTTCTTGTCGTCTTGTCGACTTGTTGAAGCTATTATACTATACGTAGGCTAAATACCCATACGATTAAACGAATACTATTAAGCTATTTATCGCATATAATAATATACTCAATATAATCCAAACAGAAACCGCATATACACAATTCACTTAACAATCGATTAACAGTTAACTTTTCAGTAACAACACCGGATTTTGGCTACAAGTCATACATGGGGAATGCTAGTGAGACGTTGGTCAGATTCCTCAGGATTTACACACTCGGACATCCTGTAATATCTTCATAAAAAATTTATCCTTCTTCTTCATGTAAGGAATGCTGTGTGAGTTAATCGGAGGGGCAGATAACGCAGAAATAACTTCTTATAAGCGTTTGTAATAATTCAGTAAATGCGTGCGTCCGGTCATAAATACATGACACACTTCCTTGGCAACTGAAACAATGCATGAGGACATGATTGAAGACACTGCACAACGCTTCTTGTAAGCAAACTAATAACAAGAAAAAAGAAACCGTACCTGCTTCAAACGGCGGCCTTAAGTGACTTGTTCTGTCTGTCACAGGAAACGCTGAAATATACAGTGTTAGGCCTATTGTCGTTATATTGTTCATCACCACCACTGCCATGACACGACATAGATAGTTGCATTAGTACGTTTATGCAGGGCCTGTATCCTCGGATGACTTACGAATTCGTAACTCACATGTTCAGTCAAAATGGCCACAAAACTGCCCACTGGGGTCTAACTCGAGACATATCTGGGATCGCATGTGCGTTTTAAAACACGTGGATAAGGTTTTGTTTTGAAAGGATGATAACAATGAAAAGGCACCAAACCCGTTAAAAGCAGGCAACACTGCACATGTTTCGTTCATTTAGTAATGACAGAAACGTAAGAGGCTTTGAAGCAACTTTAGGTGTCTTGCTCCTCGCCCCAGAAAGGGCTAAAACATACCATGTTCTTGTCGTCATAGTGAGCTTATATAGAAATTATTATACTGAAATTACATATACATTTTCTGACAATGCCTCCCTTGGTAGGTTTCTTGTTTTGTCAAAGCATGTTAAATATAAACAAAGCAGTGTTTCACGAAATTGGATATTTCAACACTAAGTATAAATTAGTTGAATATACACATGAAATGATACCTGCAGTAGCCTTTTCTTGATTTCCACTGCTCGTAACTAATTCGTTCAGACGCCGGATTTCATCTGAAACATATCACGAAACCGTAATTTCCACAAATGAGCTAAACTACATAAATGTATAATTTCAAAATTTTTCGACAACGTATCTATCTATTTTGCCCAAGTGTGCACGAGTTTATTATGAAAATTGTTGTCTTGGGCCTTGGCTTATTATGAATTAAATTAGCGTCTTGGTGAAATTCATTTTGATGATGCACATAAAAATGTAGGATGGATTCTGTGTTATGATGGATTTTTCTGATGATTTAATTTTTAGGGAAACAATCGTCTGCTGTTCTATTTTAAACGACCTCCTTGAAGGTTGATGTTGTTGCCCAGGTATGAGAACTTGTTGACCCACTCAAGTGTATGTTTGGTTAAGGTGCTGTTTGTAAACACTTTTGTGCATTGTTTATTATCCCTGCGCTCAATCCCAAACTGATTGATTTACTCCAAAACCGGCCGACACATCTGGCAGGGTCCCGGGCGCACGCAGCTGTAATAAGGATTAATCCAGTTTGTATTGTAATATATAATAACAATAATAATGAATGCCTTGATTTGTGCCATAAATCTGGCCGCTTCGGCCATGCAAAGGCGCAGTATAGTAGTACTAAAACATTAAAACATGCATATGAAATAGTGGGGTAAATAGTAAGACGTTTAGAAGATACAAATTATATTGGCAATAAATAAGAAAATGTTTAGTATTAAATGTCATAAAAGGAAATTAGAAAATAAATATTAACACTAATTGTTAAAAATTAATACTAAAATGTTCGTAAAATGCCAAAGCGTCTTGATTCCATAACTAGTCTAAGATGCACATAAATAAGATTTAAAGAGAAAATGCACGTTTAAAAAGAAGAGTCTTAAGCGGTTTCTTAAATCTGTTCTGGCAGTCTGAAACACGTATTGCATGGGGCAGAATGCTACAGAGGCGCGGTGCTGCATGTGAGAAAGCTCTGTCGCCTTGAATACAGCGCTTGATAGTGGCGAGTCAAAATGGGATTGTCGGTCGGTCGGTGGCTCGGACACTGCTAATCATAGACCACCCGAACATAAAACAGACTGATGTCATAATCGTATAAAATGATGGAAGTGCAGCAAATTATTCCTCTCGACGGAAAACAAACACGCATTGTTTGAGTAACAATTATTTGTAATAGCAATGTTAACAAAAAGTTTCATTTATTTTTTAAGCGTATTGCAGAAAGTTGATCAGAATCACAATAATTGTGATCTCACAAAACAAATGTACCGTTGGATTTTCGCAACTCTTCTTCTGTCTGCATCAACTCCTCATTGGCGACTTTAATTTGTTCTGAAACGAATTCAGTTGTTCTTTGTATACGTTTCGCTCTTTTTTTATTACAATATAAATATCTTAAGAAACCCTGCATTATTAATAATCGCCATTATTCAAGTACATTATAAAGTCGTATCGTGCTGTTAAACATGTTTAGTCATAACGAGGATTTGTTCAGAGTAAACAATTGTAGCATAAATTACTATAACTATATCATTCCTTCAATAATAATCCCTTGTTCCCTTGTATTATGAATGGTACTAATTAAAGGTGATATTAATTACCAATTAATTCGGATAATTGATTAATTCTAGGTGATAATAACATGGCTATATATGCACAACTGCGCTCTTAATCACGACAAACTCTAGTACAGGCAAATACAAATACACGCACGCACGCACGAACTGACGCACGCATGCGTTGGGAGGGGGTTGGGTGGGTCGGTAGGTTGATGGGTCGGTGGGTCGGCGGGTCGGTCGGCCAGTGTGTGTCGGTGGGTGGTTAGTTCGGTGGGTCGGTGGATGGTTCGGTGATTGATAATAGTAGCGATTTCACAAACAAATGTACCGTTGGATTTTCGAAGCTCTTCTTTCATTTGTTGCAACTCGTATTTCGTCTCCCTCAATTCTACCTTGACGAGTCTCATTTGTTCTGAAACGAAAATTCATATTATGCGCCGCTGTCACATAAATTCATTTATGCAAAATAACAACACAAGTCGAGCGTAGATTGAAATAGGCCAAAGAATGACATTTATATTTATTAATTAAGGAGCATGAAATTAGGCAAGCATACACCATCAAAATAAGATACATCCAATAATCTCAGCAAGCATGCCGGCCCCCAAAAGGTGTTTACACATAATTAGTAAATCATGCCTATCAGCTACCCACTACCAGTACTATCTGTATCACTACTGACTTATATACAATTCACATGGTATCGGTGGGGGTCACTCCGCCGTGAATTAACCATACACATACATGTACAAACAGAAAGGCTGGGGTACTCGATCCCCCAGCCAAACATGATAAATTAAAAAAGTGGGCTAACCACCCAACATTCGTGAACAATTCATAATGAAAATTATGGTAACACAACACACAATGTATAAAGGTGTTACGTATCTATACATTAGTCAACCAATAACTACTAACACATCAGACCGACAGGTAGGGCCAAACAGCCACACAAATGTACTCGTAAAAAGTACCCGCACTAAAAACCCTGTGTACACTACTGAAAACTTAGTGGAGGGAAAAGCGTTAATGCAAAACCTCGTGTACCACACTATAACAGGGAAAAGCGTCAACAAATTCAAAAACTTTGGGAACTACCTCTCTGTCTACAGTGTTTCACAGTGAATCCATACATAATGCACAACTTGATTTATTAGATAACAACTGGGTAACAACTGTTAACACAATATTAGGGAGGGAGGGTGGGATCAGAGTTCTGAAACGAAAATTCATATTATTCCTTATTCAAGTACATTATGAAGTCGTGTCTTGTTGAACACTTTTATCTATAACGAGGATTTGTTCAGAGTAAAACGTTGTAGCAGTGACATTACTATAAATATATAAGTCCTTAGTGAATAATCAAAGTTCCCTTGTAGTACGATTGGTACTAATTAAAGGTGATATTAACTAATAATTAATGAGCGTAATTGACTAATTCTATGTGAGAACAACTTGGCTAGATATGTTCAATTGCGTCCTTATTCACGACATACTCTAGTGCTAGGTAAATAATGTGTTTCACACACATACACACACGGAAGCACGCACACATTATATATTAAAAGTGCGAGAAATAGTTAGTCACAGAACATGTACCGTTCGATCTAGTTTTGCACGACTGTACGGTTTCCTTTGCTCTCTTCAATTTCTCGTTCAATAGGTGTAGTTGCTCTAAAACAATCAATGTGTTTACAATATATAAAACTAAGCATGGTGCGACTAACAACTTTCCATATGTTGCCAGCTCGTTTGATCAATTCGTTCTACATTGCTTTTTTATTCATTAAGAATCATCACAGTCTAATTGTAGCAGTCATTAAAGTGCGTAATCAACACGTTATCACAATTTGCGAAGCTTCAAAGGATAAGTATTCTTTGTCATCAGTGGGTTCTTGGACAATAATTAATCTGATATAAGTGGTGATAGTCAGCAATAATGTGATATAATTTATCATGGTTTGTCTTTATCTATGACAGATATTTGTCAACGGACTATTGTTGTACACTCACCACACCGAACGAACTCAACCATGTCCGCTCGTTTGATGTTCTGGAAGGCTCCACTGAGTTGATCAAACAATGCGGGGGAGTTGCTAACGTCCTTTCTTGAGTCGATCCATGTCTCTAGGAGGGTGTATGTATTGGTCACAGCATCCTCAGATGCACGCATTAATTCTTGGATTTTTGAAGTTTTCAAACTCAGGAACACCCCCATTTGAAACTGCTCCGTGGGGCTTACAGAGAGCTGTGAAAGTTTCATAAGAAACCCTCTGTCCATCAGTCCTGGAAAAACAAGCATATTGCATTTCGTAATAACGTTGTGTTTATTGTTTGAAATAATACTAAATAAGGAAATGCAGTAAAGAAAGCTGCTTCGCTGAATATTTGTTGTAAATGAAATTTATTCAGATGGATTTTTGTTTCTTTCAACGCTTGTGTCACGTGATAATGTTTAAATGCGGATAATGCGGTTGTACGTCAACTTCGAAATATCTTCCGCACAACCAATGCGAGTAATCGCATCCATTGTTTTCATGAGATTATCTGTGTTTCATGTTTGGGAAAGACACATTGCAAATCACATTTATTATTGTTGTGCATCAAAATGTGTACTACCTCTTGATGAGGAGTGATACTGGGCTCCCTCTGTCGATAACAGAGCGGTATATCGTAAACATAGCAGGATGGATGGATGCGACCTCCAGGAGGACAATGACGGGTCAACATGTACCATGCATTTAAGTCAAGTAATTCAAAAAAGTGCACCAAACACAAAGGTCAATTCAAAGGATCGCCTCCTTTCTTTTCATGTCATCATCTTTAGTTTAGAAAAAAAGTATTGCAAATTACATTTCTGAAACTTGCCTACATGAACATTTTTATTACCTTTGGCCTGGATGACGTCATCAACATCAGACGGAGCAGCGGCGGCGGCGGCGGCGGCGGCGGCGGGGATTTTCCGGGAATGAGCCATGTTTGAAATCTGCAATTTATTCACAATACATTAACCATTTTAATAGTTGATTTCTTAAAAACACGTTTAATACAAATGAACCTGTTCACTGTTGGTGTAAGTATACACACATGTACGCCTACGTTTACCATGTATTCAATTGTGCTTCATCATTACTGCGATAATAATCGCCATGTCTTTGAAAAAGAAAACTTAACTGGAACTACGACAGCTAATTTTGGTGACTAGATTATTCGTATACGAATAATCTAGCCACGTTTCGTCATGGATACGAATCACGAGGAGATAAATCGTCTATGCACGAATCATCAAACAAACAGTTGTTTTAGTCCCAATAGCTTCAGTTCGAATCGTGTGGTTTCTAGACATTTTCGTTCCAAATATTTTTGGGTATTAATCGGTTTGTTTGGAACATAATGTTTGGGTATCAAATTGAGTTCGTATCATTTGGGTATCAACAGTTTATCTTAATAATCAACCAAAACTTTGCGTGTCAATCGTTTGTGACCCGTGTACCTTGCAAACATTATGTTTCAGACGACGGAACAAGGAGTGTGTAGCCCTCTATATGACACAGGCCCCAATCCGTCGAAGTACGTGCGGTTAGATTAAAGAAATGCTATTGTGTCAACATTCTCGCCGATGTCCAAAATACGACTATATACGAATCCCATGTTTTGATTATTGTCAACATATACAACTGCTTTTATCGTGGATTAGAAATGAGTACCTTTGTTTACGTCACCAAGTAGCACCCCAGGAAGCTACTGAAATTAAGCAGACATACTTGGTCTTGGTTTGACCTAATATGCGGTAACGCAACCATTTAACAAATCAATATGACGAATCGTTTACCATTCGATTTGTGTTTCGTTGTCAACTGGAATCCTTGGTACGACGATTGGGTTCGTGGGTTGGCGTTGAATGGGGGCTGTCGATCAACACATTCACAATAGTCGTCTGTGACGTAAGCAACTTTACCTACAAAGGTAAAATGTCATGTCAATCACAAAGCACAATATCTAGTCATTTAATTTGAAATGGCTGGCTAAAAGCATTACTTGATTATTATAATTCCCATTAAATTCAATCTGGTGTTCTTACTTTTGACGGTGTAACGGGTATGGGATACATCATTATGTTGAATTGTACAAAAACATTGACCACAGAGTTTAATAGTGACTAGTACTCTTGTTGTTTTTCTCGACAAAACTACAACACTGGTTCCTTGTGAAATTATGACTTACTCGATTGAGTTTCCATTGCCAAAGCTGTTGGATATTAGCATTATTTTGGCAACGATTATTACGAAATTGCGCAACTATAATATATTAATATTAGGTCCAAATGAAGCAGGTTGAAACGTGCGGTGCTAAACAGTAATTTAATTTAGTGGACTCAGTTTCTTCTTATTTGGGAGATTTGCAAGAGCAATGAAAGTCGGAAATGTGACATAAAATGGCCACCTAATTCTTAACATAAAACTGTGGAAATTTGTTTCAGCTGTGTGCGACAACGGTCTTCAGTGGTGTGTCACAACTGCTGAAATATCGCTGTAAGATAACAACAATTAATCAGATCCAGATAACAAATGATCCCTCCTGTGTGGGGTGTTTTACTTCCCCTGGCATGAACAGTTCGGCCCTCCCACCGCCACGCTACTGCCACCCGCCACCCATGACGTGTGTTCACATCAATGAGCGGACTGTGATTTATAATGCACCACAGAGTCTATCATTCTCACAGTAGACAACAACGCCAATGATGCATACATCAAAACAAACGTAAACTGTGGCCTATATTATTAACCAGAAAACCAACGAGCTCCATCAAAATGGCGAGTATAGAGAGAGAAATGACGATAAATCAAACAGCTCGCAGGCATAAATACTTATTAATAGGCCAAGCGAAACGTCGTTGTGTGTCACCGCCTGTCCTCCGTGTGTCGTTATACAAAGAGCGGCCAGTACGCGCTGGTTTCGTACAGGTGAAATGGCGTCGCGTTGAGTGCGATGTTGTCGCTGCCGGTGTCGTCACTCGTTGCGTTCATAAAAGGCACGTCGTTACGGTTCGCTGCACACAACCCGTTCGCGTCGTTCAGCCGTGACCGCGTCCGTAGATTCAACGGGCGTGGCTGCCACATATATAAAACTAATATGTATGTGGACATCTAAGCTAATATGTTCTAATCACATAAGCACCAGTTATTTGAAATGTATAACGAATGAATCGTAGTAACAGTTACACAGTTATAATGTCGTACGCCGAGAGACGTGTGTAACTGACTAGTAAAGTCATTATTTTACGGAACACAGTCCCCTTGGATTGTCCTTAAACGACATACGTCTGATTCATTCAAGTCGAAATCCACACCCTTGTGAAATCTGTCAGTGCCAAGTGATACGTTTTGCTGAATGTGCGTAACTAATGAATGCAAGTAATATCATCGTCAAACTCGAATGTTTGCCTGTTCAAAACATGTTGGTGACGTATGTGCGCTTAAAATAGACACTTCGACAGGTAGAATACAGTACTGTACGCCAATAACGGGAACCGTGCCTATAATGTAGCCATTATGTGCTGGTTGTTGAAGTGTTAGCACAATACCACTTTCACACAAGTGTCTACCTACCGTTTATGACGATAACTTCAACGGAATTAACGGTGGATGTATTTGCTCTGGCGTAGCTTGATCAGCAGGTGTAGCTGTGTACAAGGCGACTGCTCAAGGTCGTAAGAGCGCATGCGTCAGGTGTCGTGCTATCTTTTTCTTACTCCTACGTTTAAGCTAAATATCACAATTCTAAAGAACCTCATTATTCCCAAATTACATACATACTAAGGGTATCATCGTCACATAATGTTCATATAAACAAACTTCCGATCAAACATTTCCTAGTAGTAGTTCGCTAAGTATATTTTGCATAACAACCACCTCAAGTTTCAAACAAAATGGCTGACTTGTAAACAATAATTAAAGCGCGCGGAACCCAAATCACCCCAAAATTAACTGAAAATACAAGCGCATTCTCACAAACTAAATACACATTTTTGTACAGTCTTTAAATATACATTTCCTTATCAGTCACTTTTATTATTAAATTGACTAGTAGTTTAGCAATATATATCCTCCTTTGTTTTCCCACCTCCTGAACTAACTAACAGGCCATTCTTCGGGTGTGTCATGATCACCTCTGTGTCTTGAAAATGCATTATGTCTTGAGCCGGCCCAGGACTAGAATCAACTAACATATATCCTATCATATAACCTCTGTGTTTGCACTGACCCAAACCCAGCATATGCACTTTTAATACAAGACTAGCCTTTAATATTAGGTTAATTGTTAGGTCAAGGATAACTTGTATACTTAGATAACAATGGCAACTGGTGGTACGCCAGTGGAAGTAAATACTTCAAGATCACTACGAGGTAGCTCATCTAGCTCGTTTGGAATCAAAGGACCATTAACCAAAAATAATTCCAAAAAACAACATAAAACAAACAAGAAACTGGAATTGGATTGAAATCAAGAGAAATGTCCTGACTGCAGCCTTGAAGTAAAGGACAATGCAGAAGCTAATGAATGTGACATCTGTAAAGGATGGTACCACAAAGGTTGTCAAAATGTGTCTGATGCGTTGTATGCAGTATTAATCAGTGACGAAATCAACAGATCAGTTGGTACTGCAAATCATGCCAAAGAGGGGCAAAGGCAATCATGTCGCACATATTAATCATGCATGAACGGCAAGATCATTTCGAAAAGAAATTGAATGGTATGGAAAATAAACATAAAGCATTACACAGCAGAGTCAATGAACTTCAGGAGACACTGTCCAAAGTATCAGATCTGCAATCACAAGCAACACATGAATCATTTGTTGCAAGCCATGTACAACCGGACATAAATAAAGAAGACGTAGTAGCCACTGTGTGCACCCAAAATAAACGACAGAATGACCAGATTGAAGAATATCATCGTTTATAATGTGCCAGAGGGGACCAGTACTCTGAAAGCAGACAACGCAATCCATGACACGAATCTAATGAAGGAACTACTGGGACACACTACAGGTGGTAAATATCAGCCAGAAGATCTACCAGTAAAGAGACTGGGGAGTAAGCACACAAAGGAGACAGAAACAGAGGAAACAAAAAATCGCCCTTTACTTGTAACATTTCCAGAAGAGGACAAAAAAGCCATAGTTATGAAAAACCTATACAAACTGAAAAACAAAGACGAGCCATTCAGTGGAATGATCATAAAGCATGACATGAGCAGGGAAGATAGAGAGAATGAGCGACTACTGCAGAAGGAGGCAAGATAAAGAACACAGCAGGAACAGACAAAAAAATGTGTCTACCTAGTAAGAGGACGCCCAGGAGAAAGGCAAATCATCAAGATAAAGAAAAGGGGAGAAATAACCAGTCAAACTCGAGCACTGCTAGTGCCAGAACTGGAGAAATAGTCATATGGTATACCAATGCTGACGTACTAACTAAGGAAAAATTAACTGAACTAAAATGCAGAATAAAAAACCATTCAACTCCTCCACATGTTGTAGCAATATCAGAAGTAAAGCCTAAAAGTATAAAAGAAAACTGACCATGCAGGAATACAACCTGGAAGGGCACTCTAATGAAGCAATGAACATTGATGAGGGCAAAGGTAGAGGGATGTTTTTATTTATTCACAAATCATTGCCGTTTCAAGTACACCAATTTGACGTTGACTTTAATGAAGCACAGTTTTGCACTTTGAAATTGAAAGGGCAAAACACCCTTCTCATAGGCTCCTTTTATAGAAGCCCCAGCAGCACCACTGAGAACAATGACAACCTTAACAAATTACTTGACAAAATAAATGAGAAAATTGTTTCCCATGTTCTGCTACTTGGAGACTTCAACTACCCTAGGATTAACTGGGAAACAAAATCAACTACAGCAACAAGTACTGAGGATAAGGAATAAATTTTTTTAGAAAAAATTCAAGACTGTTACTTGATGCAACACATTACAGAACCCACTAGAGGCAGAGGTACAAACGAACCATCGCCCCTGGACCGTGCCCTCACAAATGACGATACAGCGATCTCAACAACCGAGACAGCCTCAGGACTAGGTAAAAGTGACCACTCTGTTATCAATGTGGTTCTTAACTGCACTCCAACCTATGAACCAATCAGCAAAACTGTTTATAAATACGACAAAGGAGATTACACCAAAATGGAAGACTTACTAAACATAGACTGGGAGGCAGAATTTTCTAATCACCAGGGAGATGTCCAAGCCCAATGGGATATCCTTATGTCTAAACTTAGACAAGCAGAAGAGCAATGCATTCCAAAGAAGAGAATATCACAAAGAGCCAGAAAGTACCCAGTGCCACTGGATATGAAAACCCGAGCCAAAATCAAGAGGAAAAATAGATTGTGGAAAAAATTCCTTCTAACTAAAGATACCCAAAATTACCAGGAATTTTGCCGACTTCGAAATCAACTCAGGAGACTGACAAGAAAGGCACAAAAGCAATATGAAAAGGATATCATTAACCAAATAAAACAGAATCCCAAGAAGTTCTGGCAGTATGCCCAGGCGAAAATGATGACAAGAATGGGAATATCCAACTTGATAAAAAGCGAAGATGACAAAGATGACCTGACAAAGTCTGACTCGGAAAAAGCACAGGTGCTGGCTGACTACTTCTCCTTAGTATTTACAAGAGAACCAGAAGGAGAAACTCCAGAGGAACCAATAAGATGTTCCAAGACAATCGAACCCTGTACTATCAACCCATCGACAGTGGTATCGAAGTTAAAGAAACTAAATACATTCAAATCACCAGGACCAGATGGTCTCCATCCTCGTGTCCTACACGAATTGGCGAACAGTATCAGTACTCCCCTATCCATCATATTTAACACATCAATGACAACAAGCGTGTTACCCACAGACTGGAAAACAGCAAACGTTTCCGCAATTCACAAGAAAGGCAACAAAAATCAAGCGCAGAACTACAGGCCAGTCAGTCTAACCAGCATAGCAGGAAAAATATTAGAGCAAATAATCAGAGACACTGTCACTGAACACATAAAAGATAATGACCTGTTAAGTGACAAACAATTTGGTTTTATTAAGGGTCGCTCCACAGTTCTCCAACTACTAAAAGTACTTGACTCCTGGACCGACACACTAGAAAATGGTGGATGTATAGATGTAGTTTACTGTGACTTTATGAAAGCGTTTGACAAGGTTCCACATCGTCGACTTATAGGGAAACTCCAGAGCTATGGTATGAAGGGAAAAATTCTAGACTGGATTGCAGCTATGGTGTCCCACAGAAGTCAACGCGTTAGAATTAACAACTCATTCTCATCTTGGCAGGAGGTCACCAGTGGTATACCACAAGGATCAGTGATTGGCCCCCTGCTATTTGTGATCTTTATAAATGATTTACCAGAAGTTATTAAGAGCTCTGAGCTATTCCTATTTGCTGATGATATGAAGCTCTTCCATGCAATCTACACTGAAGAGGACTGCACAAGTTTGCAACAAGATCTAATCCTTGCCGAACAATGGACAAACACATCACTCTTAAAATTTCACCCAAATAAATGCAGCCATATGAGAATCGGACTATCAAGCATAAGAAACAATGGATACACACTGGGACCTGAACACATAACACTTACAAGCACAGACTAGGTGAAAGATATCGGAGTCACTTTCGATTCATCGCTTAACTTTGAGGCACATATGTCAGAAAAAAATAAATAAAGCCAATTCGCTTATGGGGATAATTCGCAGAACTTCCGATCACATGGATGAGCAGTGTTTTTCTACAATTTTTAAGTCTCTTATCCGCCCACATATCGAATATGCTAATCAAATATGGTCTCCACACCTAAATAAGCATGTCACATCTCTTGAAAATGTTCAACGTAGAGCAACCAAATTAATTCAGGGTTTCAAAGACATTGAATATAAAGAACGTTTACGGAAACTGAAATTACCAACTTTAGCATACCGTCGCCTCAGAGGAGACATGATTGAACTTTATAAAATCCTAACAGAGAAATATGATGCAGCTGTCTCATCCAATTTTGTGAAATTGTGGGACAATGATTCTGATACGAGAGGGCACCACCTAAAAATATTTAAAGAAAGATGTCGATTAAACATAAAAAAAACTCATTTATACACCTATGCACAGATGTATGGAACAGCCTCCCACAGTCTATTGTAGGAGTCCATCGGTACTATCCTTTGAGAGGAAAATAGACAAGTTGTGGCAAAATCATCCAATCAAACTAGATTACACTGCCCCACCCCTATCCTGGAAACCGTCAGACGCATGCGCACAATCTGAACTGACGGTAAATGCGAGAGCTGGCATAAGAGGCAGTACAGCCTAATTAGCCAGAAGAAGACCTGTAAGAACCTGTAAGAACCTGTAATACGACCTTGTTGCCTGGGCGGGTGAAACGAACCCGTTTAGCCAATTCACAATTGGGTAACACGTCATATCATGTGCCGCTATTTGGAAGACACCGGAGACAGTGACGCAGTTAACACGTGACCGTAGAACATTCGAGAAAACACCATTCCAGAAGCAGTCAGCCGTGTAATACAGGCTGCTCCCCAGTTGTGACTGCGTAGACCACCTATGAATCGGGCCCCCGTCGCCTCCGCCAGTGACATCAACGGTGTCGTTTCCTTGGGTCAGTGATTCTGTGTGCGCCTCCAGCACGACAACGCTCGGTGACTTGTACACCGTCTATGGCGCTCTCACTCCGGGTGTGACAGGGTGTTGGTGACACATCGACTTCTCACTGTCACAAATAAACTGAACGTAGGAACAATCAGGTCGAAATGTCAAATCGGCCGCAGCATGTAATGACTATACACTATTATGTGTCAAACTACACTAACAATATCGCATGTTTAGTTTGTCAGTAAAACCTACAACTGCGACCATCCCATACTGAACGGGTCGTATTTAATATACAGTGACGTCCAGTGTCGTATTGGGAGGGGTTTTGGGTCACACGCACGCACGCACGCACGCACGCACACACACATACGCACACACAAGCACGCACAAACACACGCACGCACGTACACACACGCACACACACACCCAAGCACACACGCACACACACGCTCCCACGCAATCACACGGACCCACGCACGCACGCACGCACAAACACACACACACACACACACACACACACACACACACACACACACTAAAAGACATATACAGAGACAGGCACGCACGCTCCCACGCAATCACACGGACCCACGCACGCACAAATACACACACACACACACACACACACACACACACACACACACACACACACACACACACACACACACACACACACACACACACACACACACACACACACACACACACACACACACACACACACACACACACACACACACACACACACACACACACACACTAAAAGACATATACAGAGACAGGCACGTACACGCACACGCACACGCACACGAACAATGAAGATGAGAAAGGAGGGACCACTTCGATTCGATTGACAAAGTTCTGTTACAGCGAATGTGTCGACATGCTTTTGACAAAGTTCTACAAGGCAGCGATTCTGTACGGCCGAAGCGGCGGTAACTGCGCGTACGCCTACGGCTGTCGCATCCGCTGTCGGTACAGCCCAGTGAAAGGGTTCTGCGCTGCGTCCAATTGCAAATAGACCGGCCAATCCACGCCACCTACGGTAGCCGGACAGTGGCGCTGCTGTAGCTTATGTTGTCAATATGTTTAGACAGATTTGATAGATATGTAACACATGTAACACAAACAAACTGTTGGTCTTTCAATAAATCAATGGCTTCCTTGTCCATTTATCTTAATGTCTTGGTGTTTATTAATTTGCATCTGGTTAAAAAGATTAATTATTGTGTCACTAAAACAAATATACTATTAAGTTTTAATAGAAAAATATAAATTTTGCCACTAGCTTGTTCAAAGACATTAGCATAGACTTCGTCACTATTTATTTAATTTAACAGTACGTATTGATATGTACGGATTATTTGATATCAAACCGTTCTAGGCGAACGTGAAATACTTATTACCGTTGTTCTCTTGTATTTAAATAAACATTTCCCATAAAGAACTTTCACTACTGACTGTCATCATTGATGCTGCCTGTCACCGTGGGACAAATCTACTGACTGTCATAATTGATGCTGCCTGTCACCTTGGGACAAACCAATTGACTGCCATCATTGATGCTCTCTGTCAACTTGGGGCAAACCTACTGACTGTCATCAATGATGCTGCCTGTCACCTTGGGACAAATCTACTGACTGTCATAATTGATGCTGCTGCCTGTCACCTTGGAACAAATCTACTGACTGCCATCAATGATGCTGCCTGTCACCTTGGGACAAATCTACTGACTGTCATCATTGATGCTGCCTGTCACCTTGGGACAAATCTACTGACTGCCATCAATGATGCTACCTGTCACCTTGGGACAAATCTACTGACAGCCATCAATGATGCTGCCTGTCATCGTGGGACAAACCTACTGACTGCCATCATTGATGCTCTCTGTCACCTTGGGGCAAACCTACTGACTGTCATCATTGATGCTGCCTGTCACCTTGGGACAAACCTACTAACTGCCATCAATGATGCTGTCTGTCATCTTGATACAAACCTACTGACTGCCATCATTGATGCTGCCTGTCACCGTGGGACAAATCTACTCACTGTCATCAATGATGCTGCCTTTCACATTGGGACAAATCTACTGACAGTCATCAATGATGCTGCCTGTCACATAGGGACAGACCTACAGACTGCTATCAGTGATGCTGTCTGTCACCTTGGACAAATCTACTGACTGTCATCATTGATGCTGCCTGTCACCTTGAGACAAACCTACTGACTGACATCATTGGTGCTGCCTGTCACCTTGGGACAAACCTACTGACAGCCATCAATGATGCTGTCTGTCACCTTGGGACAAACCTACTGACAGCCATCAGTGATGCTGTCTGTCACCTTGGGGCAAACCTACAGACTGCCATCATTGATGCTGCCTGTCAACTTGGGACAAACCTACAGACTGCTATCAGTGATGCTCTCTGTCACCTTGGGACAAATCTACTGACTGTCATTATTGGTGCTGCCTATCACCTTGAGAAAAACCTACTGACTGTCATCATTGATGCTGCCTGTCACCTTGGGACAAACCTACAGACTGCTATCAGTGATGCTGTCTGTCACCTTGGGACAAACCTACTGACAGCCATCATTGATGCTCTCTGTCACCTTAGGGCAAACCTACAGACTGCCATCATTGATGCTGCCTGTCACCTTGGGACAAACCTACAGACTACCATCAATGATGCTGCCTGTCACCTTGAGACAAATCTACTGACTGTCATCATTAATGCTGCCTGTCACCTTGGGACAAATCTACTGACTGCCATCAATGATGCTGCATGTCACCTTGGGACAAACCTACTGACTGTCATAATTGATGCTGCCTGTCACCTTGGGACAAACCTACTGACAGCCATCGTTGAGGCTGCCTGCCAAGTTGGGACATTGTGAATACCTTTGCCTTGTCTTAATTTTGTGTCTGGTGTGTTGCCTCCAAACCATTTTGTTTTCTCTTTTTCACGTAGCGTTATTAGGTTGACGAGTGATAATTGTAGAATACCTAATTTCATTGCCTCTTTTCTTACACTTTTTCGACCATTTAAGACACACTTGGTAGCTTTACATGTATCAGTAGAAGACGTTTGTAAACATTGCCTCGCTTCCTCTTGTACTTGAAAGCGCATTATCTTAACTTAATTAACTTCTCTAGTTGCCTAAGATCGTTTTGGAGAGCGGTATGATCACCGAATGTCTCGATTCTTCTGTATAGTAAGCAGTCATCGGCAAACAGGCGGACTTGGGATTTAACAGACGTTGGTAGATCGTTTATGCGGCACAGGAAGAGCAAAGGGCCTAGCACTGTGCCTTGTGGAACACCAGAGTCGACGGGTTCTTCTCTCGAATATTCCCCATCCAACACGACTCTCATTGTGCGTCCGATCAAGACGTTTTCTAGCTACTTGAGTGTGATCCCTACTATGCCGTAGTGTGATAGTTTGTGGAGGAGTTTCCTGTGGGGGCCTGAATCGAATGCCTTGCTGAAATCCAACTGCCACGTCTACTTGGGTTCCAGAGTCGAATGAAGAGAAGAGGTCGTGCATGGTGGTCAGGAGCTGTGTTTCACAAGAAAAGCCTGCTCTTAACCCATGATTGAGATGTGTCAGAATGCTGTGTTTTTCGAGGTAGGTCATGAGATGGCGATAGATGATGTACTCAAAGAGTATACATGGGACAGACGTCAGGGAGATGGGACGGCAATTTACGGGTAGATGTGTGTCTCGTTTTTTGAAGACAACTGACACATTTGCTGTACGCCCGTCTAATGGCAGGGTGCCTGTGTGTAGTGATCTTTGGAAACTGTCGCGGAGTGCTGGGGATAGGGTGTCAGCGCAATTCTTTAAGACGGCGTTGGGGATCTGGTCGGGGCCGCAAGCCTTAAATGGTTTGATTGACTTGTGCAATTTGCATACTCCCGCTGTGTCTACTGTAATGTCGCAAATGCTGTGGCGCTGCAGGGGACCGAGGTGCGACGGGGCAGATCCATCTTCACTCGTGATGACACTCTGGAACTGTTCCAAGAGGATCTCTTCCTTCTCCTTACTATCACCCACCAGCGATCCTTTCTTTTTACTCCAATGTTGTCTTGTTTCCTACTTTTGATGTAGCGCCAGTTTTGATTTGTTTGTTTTGTAAAGTCATTGCCTTCGTTACGCGGCTAATATAGATTAATACTGATAATAATTTTACTATTCAGAAAATCCAGGATGTTTATGTAGACATGTAGCCTAGCGTTGGGGGCAGAAGTTCAATTGTGAGTAATGGGTATTTTATCCGAACCAAGCTACAGGCGTGGGTCAAAAGTTGACGCTCTTCCCCTTGCCTAGAAGTTTATTAATGAGTTGTCATCCGGTTCCTCAAGATCTCACCCTTTCCTGACCCATAAGCAGGCGGGGGGAACGTTTGGCAAGATGTAGGACAGCCACCCACACCGTACACATATAGTAATTATGCGAAAATGCAAAATGGGTTTTCTTCAGGGAGATTGTGTGGCATCGGCCTGTTTACGCATGCGTGAGACGGTTTTGGATACTTTTGGTAGAATCAGGAGATGTTCACGCATGCGTACTTTGGTACTGGGAATTTCTGAGAAAGTTATTGACTTGCTTTAAAAGGGGGACTGATTTGCGCACTCGGGGAGTGCGGCAGACCATTTCACCGAAACACGACGTGTACGCTCCACGAGGGAAGCTACGAAAATGCTCCCAACATTCCGACCTTCAAAATTGTCCGCATAGACAAGCCAAGCCGGCTTGCACTAGAGTCACTTTCGATTTCTAAATCCCGAACTTTTTTTTTTCAACCAAAGAGGTTACCGATGGTACGTACGGTGTACTGATGTGGCGGGATGGTACGTACGGTGTACTGATGTGGCGGGATGGTACGTACGGTGTACTGATGTGGCGGGATGGTACGTACGGTGTACTGATGTGGCGGGATGGTACGTACGGTGTACTGATGTGGCGGGATGGTACGTACGGTGTACTGATGTGGCGGGATGGTACGTACGGTGTACTGATGTGGCGGGATGGTACGTACGGTGTACTGATGTGGCGGGATGGTACGTACGGTGTACTGATGTGGCGGGATGGTACGTACGGTGTACTGATGTGGCGGGATGGTACGTACGGTGTACTGATGTGGCGGGATGGCTATTTTATGTGATTGTGAAATGTACGTGAAGTGACTTGCTGTCGAATAAATCTCTAATCGAGACGATACCTGGACAACTGGTGTTACAACTGATTTCATTCTAGATGTGATTGAATCTGGCGAGCTAATAGCGAACTTTGTGAGAATCGACTCTCGCACACGCGCCCAAAAACGACGAGACAGGGGTCGAACTTTACAGTATGAAGTCCTTCTGAGATAGTATTGTTGATGTAGTCCCACTCAGCCTTGTGCAGACTTATCCTGCATGTTTTCTGCACAAGTTCATGGTTGCACTCCTTACTACAAATCTGTAATTTGTCCATTTGGTTGTTTTCTTGACTTTGTTGTACAATCGTTTCTTCCGCTTCAGTAGTCGTTGCAGTTTTCTACTTAGCCATGGGAGGTTGCACCGTCTAGAGCTGAGCTGAGAAGGGGTGTGTTTGTCACCAGATTTCATTAGTGAGTTCTTAAAGGTAGTCCAGAGTAATTCTGTATTTGTACCAGAAGCATACTGTGTCTTGCTTTCATCAGACATATTGCAAAAATCAGCATTGAGGCTATCCCAGTCAACACGAGCAAATTGGTAGATCTTCCTGCATCGTTTCTTTTGGTGTTCGACTCTTACATAAAAATCGGTAACAACAATATAATATTCCTGGCACAGAGGTGGAGTTTGTCACCCCTGTAGGATTTGTTGTGAAGACGAGATCCAATAACTTGCCTTCTCTAGTGGAGCACGTGTGGACTTGGGTGAGCTGGACACTTTCTGTTGCATATATGAGGGCTTGTTGAGTGGATCGCTCAGAGACGTATATGAGGGCTTGTTGAGTGGATCGCTCAGATACTTCTATGAGGGCTTGTTGAGTGGATCGCTCAGAGATGTTTACGAGGGTTTGTTGAGTGGATCGCTCAGAGACGTCTATGAGGGCTTGTTTAGTGGATCGCTCAGAGACGTCTATGAGGGCTTGTTGAGTGGATCGCTCAGAGACGTCTACGAGGGCTTGTTGAGTGGATCGCTCAGAGACGTCTACGAGGGCTAGTTTAAAAAGATTTAACAAGATTTGCCATCCAAGCCAAAGGCCCAGATGGCAAGTGGACAAGGAAGCCATTGGCTTATCGAGAGTCCAAAAATATTCATCTACTTATAACCCGCCCTCATGAGATATGTGTCTACCTTATTTTTAAACATATTCACGCTGCTAGCAGTTACACAATCTGTAGACAATTTGTTCCATTCATTTATTGTCCTCTGTGAGAACGAGTGCTTCCTGATGTCCAATCTACATTGATCCTTTATTAATTTTACCTCATGTCCTCTAGTTCTGCTATCCTTCTTGAGTGAGAAAAACATTCTATCAATATTTTCATACCCATTCAATATCTTAAAAACTTCAATCTAATCTCCTCTTAACCTCCTTGTCTCTAGAGTTGTTAAACCACATTCTTTCAGGCGTTCTTCATAACTAAGGTCTCTCAGTTCTGGAATCATTTTAGTTGCTCTCCTTTGTATGCGTTCAAGCGTATCTATATCCTTCTTACGATATGGTCTCCAAGCTTGTATACAGTATTCTAAATGAGGTCTAACTATTGCTTTGTAAAGAGCTATAATTAACTTTTTTCCCTTGTATGTTATGTTTCTTCTAATCAATCCAAGAATTTGATTATCCTTTGAAGCTGCAATACCATACTGCTCTGAAACTTTCATATCAGCGCTTATTGTAACTCCTAAGTCCTTTTCTTTTACAGTAGTACCTAGAACAGTATCTCCCATTTTATAGTTTACATTCAAGTTCCCATGTCCTGTATGTAGGCATTTACATTTCCCAAAATTGAACAACATCTGCCATTTCTCAGACCATTTCACTAATCTGTCTAGATCGTTTTGTAAATGTTGTTTATCACCATCAGTATTAACTTTTCTAAATAGTTTTGTGTCATCCGCAAATTTCAGTACGTTACTTGTTATACTGTCGTCCAAGTCATTGATATAAATTAAGAATAATATAGGTCCTAATACTGATCCTTGAGGTACCCCACTCAAAACCGATTTCCAATTTGAAACTTCTCCATCTACTACAACTCGTTGTCTTCTGCCAGTCAGCCATTGTTCTATCCAGTCAGTTATGCTATCCCCGATGCCATGGGCTTTTAATTTAAGTAGTAATCTTTGATGTGGCACTTTGTCAAAAGCTTTCTGAAAATCTAAGTAGATAATATCTACTGGCGATCCCACGTCTATCCACTTAGTGATTTCTTCAAAAAAACATAACATATTTGTTAAGCATGACCTCGCTTTAAGGAATCCATGTTGAGATGAATTTAATAATTTATGCTTAACGAGGAAGTCCACCATATGGTCTTTAATTAACCGTTCTAATAATTTACAAATCACTGACGTTAAACTCTCTGGTCTGTAATTCTCTGACTTATTTCTCGAACCCTTTTTAAATAATGGTATGATGGTTGCTTCTTTCCATTCAAACGGAACAACTCCCTCTTTTAATGACAAGTTGAATACTCTTGCAAGTGGTATACTGATTTGTTCTACTGTTTCCATTAGTAATTTTGGAGGAATCCCATCCACTCCCGGTGATTTGTTATCCTTCATTGCCTTTATTTTCTTAGCTACCAATTCTGGAGTTACAACTAACGGACCTAAATAGTAAGATTTATCCCCCTGAAATTTAGCATCAGCAACTGGTAATGAACTAATATCTTCTTTGGTAAACACTGAACTGAAGTAACCATTTAGGTCTTCCGCCATTAAAAACCCCTGTGATATTATATTTCCAGCACTGTCTTCTAGAGGTCCAACCTTGTCTTGTACGTTTTGTTTACTCCTGACATATGCGTAAAAACTCTTGCTGTCATTTTTTATGTTATATGCTAGTTTTTGCTCAAAGCTTTTTTTAGATTGTCTAATTTCAGTTGTAGCTGCATTAAGTGCCTCTTTGTATTTTGCATAGTCTTCTTCCTTTCTGGTACGCCTATAAACCCTCCACATAGTTTGTTTTAGCATTATTTTTCTAATAGCCTCTTTTGACAAGTGTTTCTTTCTACACCGTTTTCCTTGTTTTTGGAAGGGAACAAATTTATCGATGATACTCTCAATTTCATATTTTAGAATATTCCAACATTCAATTGCGGTCTTATTCATCAGCATGTTATTCCAATCTAGCTTTGCTAAATATTTTCTCATATCTTTGTAGTTACCTTTGTGGAAGTTTCTCTTGTACGTTTTCTTATTTTTACTTTCTGATTTTACATTGATGTCAAAATGTATTTGATTATGGTCACTATTACCCAATGGTTCAAATATTTTTACGTTGTCCACTAATTCTTTTTGTGATGACAAAACTATATCTAATACATTTTCTCCCCTGGTTGGTTCTAGTACGTGCTGAGTAAGAAAGCTATCCTGGATTAAAAATAGACATTGTTGGTCCTCAATCCCTGTACTCTCTAGAGAATTCCATTGTATGTGTCCATGGTTAAAATCTCCCATTATGATACATTCCCCTTTACTAACTTCCTTTATAGCGTTTTTATTTTTGTGTTGTCCTCTTCGTTTATGTTTGGACTTCGGTAAACTAATCCAACAGTTAATTTTGAATTTCCTGAAACAATTTTGCACCAAACAGCTTCATCGCAATCTGCTTCCCTTTCTAGTTTTATTTCATAAGCCTGAATAGATTATTTAACATATAAAATAACTCCCCCGCCCCTTCTTCCTATTCGATCTTTCCTAAACATTACATATCCTGTCAGTCCTAATTCAGCATCTGTTATATCTATGTTGGCCCATGATTCAGTTATACCAATTATGTGAGGGTCAATATCTTCTACCATAATGTTTAATTCGTTTTTCTTATTTACTATGCTCCTTGCATTTAAACATACGCATCTATAATCTTTTTCAGAGATTTTTTTCGGATGATTTGATATTGGTTTATCTGTGCTAGTGGCCTCTTATTCTGCTTGAGACACCTCTAGGTAACCCCCCTGCACTTCTAGTTTAAATAATGTTTACTTCCAAAAATATTTGTCATTGTACCCAAGTCACTATCTACTGCTTCTGAAAGTTTGTCCGCGAATACTGCCGCCCCCTTTCCACTTAAATGAAGCCCATCCTTCATGTACATGTCAGCCCTCCCAACAAAACTTCCCCATAAATCCACAAATCCAACTTCCTCTTCCATACATAACTTCTGGACTAACATGTTAATTGCCATCCCCCGACAATTTCGATATTTGTGACCCCTCCTGCCCATTACAGGTAAAATCCCTGACAGTATTACCTGCTCAACCCGCGTCTGTTTTAGTGTTCTGACCAACTGCCTATATTTCCTAACTATGGCAGTTGTACCCTCCCTCTCTACGTTATTTTTCCCTACGTGTACTAAAACAGATCCACCCTTACCCGAGCCTACGATGTTTTTTACCCTCTCAGTTATCGCCTCTATTTTGGCTCCAGGCAAGCAGACCACCACATCATCTCCCTTGTTTAAGACTCTGTCGGTCTTCCTAACTATCGAATCCCCCACAAACACCTTCGCTCTCTTCCTCACCCCCTCTATCACTGCTGCAGAATAACTCTTCCGTTCGATCCCCTCCATCACATTCTGTCCTGACCCCTGCCCTCCTGTCTCCTTCGCTCCTGTCACTTCCCACTCCTTTGCTCTTGTCTCTCCCACTCCCCTCTCCTTCACTCCGGTTGTTTTCCCTCCCGTCTCCCCCACTCCCTTATCCTTCCCTCCTGTCTCCCCTGCTCCCCTCTCCTTCACTCCGGTTGTCTTCCCTCCCGTCTCCCCCACTCCCTTCTCCTTCCCTCCCGTCTCCCCCACTCCCTTCTCCTTCCCTCCTGTCTCCCCTGCTCCCCTCTCCTTCACTCCGGTTGTCTTCCCTCCCGTTCCTTTCCTTCCCGTCTCCTTACGTCCTGTCTCCATACTACCTGTCACCTTCCCTCCTCTCAGCTTCCTCCCAGGCTGCGGTGAGCTCTCCCTAGCATCTCTTGTGTCTTTCCCCACTTTATCATTTACTGTTCCCCCACCGGAACTACTGGAACAACCCCCTGTTCCCTTCCCACCATTGCCACAACGAGCAGCCTCAGCTCTTCCAACTCCACCTCTTGTTGAGTGGATCGCTCAGAGACGTCTATGAGGGCTTGTTGAGTGGATCGCTCGATCGGAGACGTCTACGAGGGCTTGTTGAATGGATCGCTCAGAGACGTCTATGAGGGCTGCTTGTTGAGTGGATCGGTCAGAGACGCAGGTTTTCACAGTGCCTGTGTCCCATGATATATCAGAGCAGTTGAAGTCTCCGCAGAGGATTGTCTGTTTTTGCTATTTTGATATCTCGCCCTGACATTCAGTAATGATTAAATCCGAAGAACGATTAACATTAACTGCCAGGTGGAATCCTAGATGGACCGTCACGCGAGTCCGAGGCCTTGTTATTTATATCCACAATCAGCAGTCGGGAAAGTCAAAAAGTTCTCAATGCGGAGAAAGTCAGAATAGTAGACTCGATTCAAAACTGGGACACGTAAACACGTAAACAAGCCGGGCCGGCCCAACCACGCCGTACGAGGTCAGACACACCCCGTGACGCTGATTTGGTTGATCCCAACGGGGCGTCTAATTACCATCTGGGACAACGTGGCCACACTACACAACGCGGTACAGCGCCAGACACACCCCCCCATCTGGATGACCCAGATAGTCGCGACCAGCCGTCTCGTTATCGTCTGGGCCACAACGAGGACAGAAGCCGTCCTCTGAGACAATCGGGCACGGACCACTGTCAGAAACCATCCGCCATTACATAGATAAAGAGTCCCAAGGAAAAAGTTAATTGCGCAGTTAGGGTTTATTTGTGAGAGCAGAAATTGTGTGGATGAGTGAGTGGAAGTGATGTTTTGTGCACAGTAGCATCTAAGCTTTGAATTGATGCCATTTTGTACAAGCGATCGTGTCACGTCATGACATTATCCTTACTTCGTTCAGGACCGTCAGGACGAGACAACGAATAACTCACATTTTTTATCAGAAGATACCAGGTTCGACCACAATGTGGCTTTATTAGTATAAGTCCATACACAGTACAACATCTATACTACAACTACTCTACTACAGTTCTTCTACCACTCTCCTACTATTACTCCCACTGTTATCTCCCGTTCTCCCTCGTTCTCCCAGACATCTATGTTAATCTTCAAGTATCCAGTTCGACGGAAGTCAAATCCCTTCCGAGGACACAAGAACGTGACCTGACTGGAACGTCTCCCCCTTGCTGGACGCTGTCCACTAAGATAAAATAGACAACCATTTAATAATCATCCCACCAGAGAGATGGACATGTAGTGTGTCCACTGCGATAAATAACCAACTCCTTACTAGTTAAAGATTACAAGTTATAAAGTTGGTTACACTGCCTTGCGCTTTACAATTTGTCAGTTGGGAATTTCATGGCAGAAATGCAGGGGTATCATGCGTTGAAGCAATTTATGTGAAAAGGAGGTATGTAATGTTCACGAATTTCACACTCCAGGTGTCTTAGTGGGTCTGTCATTTGCTGTGAATAAAACATTGTAGGATACATTTTCAATGTTGCCGCAAGAACGTTATAATGGTCGTGTATGGGAAAAGTGACTGTATTCCGTGCCCAACCACGTGTGACAACACACACAACGCCACGTAAACATGGGACACGCACGCTAAGGAGCTTGTCCCGACGCGGGTAGCTGGCTGCAGACCAGTCTGACGATGAAGTCGAGGCGGACCTTGAAATTAAACAAGTCAGAAAACGGAAGAGCGACGCGCCCACATAGTTCTTGCAGAAACGAGCTAGGCAAGAATGCATTGGTTTATTCATATCCTTTACACAGTAATCACAAACACCTATAAATAAATTATTATATTATATTCTGCATGAAAGAAAAATAATCACACACACGTACACGTATATATATATATATATATATATATATATATATATATATATATATATATATATATATATATATATATATATATATATATATATATATATATTGTTTCTGAATATATATATATATATATATATATATATATATATATATATTCAGAAACAAACATTATACTGCTCCTCTTGTCTAACACTATACGTTTGCCCTCAAATCAGATATGATTACAAAAATTTATATTTATGCTAATGACTGAACCGACACGCACGTCAACCTACCCTGTGACACTACCCCACCACCCCGATGCTCCGCCTGATACCACCCTCACACTCAAATATCATTTACACACTGCTCCGCCCACGGTATTCTCATATGACTCACGACTAATGCACTTGCTCCACCATTACTGATTCAGTTCGGTTGGGAACTTTGACACTGAACGTTCGCGACGTAACATTTACGCGGGTGAATAGTGACGGTCTGGCAGTTGAATTTACGAAGCGCTCCGCCTTCCGCCGCTGAAACGTGCATTATGACAACGTCAGGGATGAACATTATCATCGTCGTGAACGTCTTGATTATATTAACCACGGTCGTGACTTGTGACGAATATGCCGAAACTGATTTACGGTACAACGCCCCACGTTTTCTCCCTGACGGTCTTATTGTACTCGGTGGATCGGCCACAAAGCGATTTGTAGCAAATTGGCAAGTACTCATAACGGTTGCGACACCTACTGTAATCCCAGGACTGCGTCAAAAACTAGCTCGTTTCAAAACGATTATAAACAATCTGCGCAGCGTACATGAAGTAGCGAACGCAACGTCAGATGATTCGAACTTACGAATAGCTGAAATCGAAGACAATAATTATTTACACTCCCCAATCTCCAGTGCGCCGGGAAAGGAGAGGACTACTTGACGTGTTCGGTGAGCTATCAAAAACTTTATTTGGAACAGCCACTGACTCTGACGTGCGGGAATGTAAACGTCAACTGAGATTATTTGGAAAAGTTAATCAACGTGTTGTACACTCAGTAAATTAAATGATCTGCATTGTAAAGTCCACCCACGATCAGGTATTGCAACACTATCAGCATATCTTTGCCTTACAACATTACACTGAACAAGTATCAGATCAGATCAATATTATTGAAGGGCTCATGAAAACACGAGCAAACCTTCCGCAGTTTCTTGACGCAAAGTTGAAAGAACAAGTGCTCAATGCAGTGACGGCAAGCCATACGCACTGGCTCCGTCGGGTAGCTAAGTTTGAGAGACAAAAAGCATTAGTAGAACTGGGATTTCTAACCGAAGATTTAAAGGCCAAACAGGAATTAATGCGTATCGTGACCTCCAGTAGGAAAATGGGCTACTACGCACCACGGCTAGAATGGTATTATGCCCATATTCGCGTGTCACCTATTACACGGACTGATACTTCACTTATCTTATCTTATAACAGGTATTATCTCTCCAACTGGCCAATCACGAGTAAATCCACTGATTTCAATGTCCAAATCCAAGTGCCCGCCGATATTGTCTTCATACGATCGATGGCGGACTTTTTTCAGCCAACCGCTTGCCAGGGAACTCACCCAATGATTTGCCGCGCAGATAAAAATGTCGTTGCCCGAGAGGAATCTTCACTGGCGACCCCTTATTGCGTAAACATTGTCGAGTCACTCTGTCAAAACCGGTAGCAACAGAAACAAGAGTGATCGAACTCGCTCCGGGAACCTTTGTTATCTTAACCAGAGGCGAATCCGTGTCATTACTTTGCTCTGACAATCCCGAGCGTCGTCTCACACTAAAACGTGATGCCAGTGCTCTGCGTTTGGAGCAGAATTGTCACATCAAAGCTTAAACCGGCCCATACCTACCTTACCATTCGAAAACTAAATTTATTGAAGACTTTGAATTTTTTAAGAGGTCACGTTTTGTTATTGTTATGATATATACTTGAGCTGCCACCCAGCGGACAAGAAGGATATAAAACACTTACACTACTCTTCAACCAACCTAGTTGTGTCATTCACATTCATGGTTTATCCTGATATATGTTAAATTACATATTATACAAAGTGTGAGTATACAACAAAAAACACGACATGGTGTCAGACGGGATCAAGACCATGCACACAGGTAACAGACAATATTATTAATGGTTGAAACGGAGAAAAACAAACTCCGAAGCCGATGACCTGACGAGGTCACGAGACAGTGTCACTGATTGGGGGGTAAAACAGTTGCGTTCCGTAGACAGTGTAAAAGCCCATACACTCGTATACAGGGCATGAACTATCAGTGTCATAAACACAAATATGACAATGCAAGGCGGTATATACTGTTCACACACCGTTGTGACGCTGATGTGTGTGTTATATGCCTACTCGTCACTGACAGTGACATATATAAAGTTGTAAGGCTGCGACACAGCCACAACACAGCGTTATAGTAGTAGTACTGCCGTGTTCGTAAACGTTGTCGGCTGACGCTACTGGCAACGATGGCGGAACTAACGGGCGTACCAATACCTTCAATTGACTGGCGGGCCACGAACTTACCTGAGGCCCTAAGGAAATTCAGGAGAACGTGCGAATACATTTTCGACGGTCCTCTTGCAGACAAAGACGAAACAGTTAAGGTGCAATACCTCATGCTATGGATCGGGGAGGACGGCAGAGACATTCGCGATGGATGGGTGGGGACTTGCCGTCGACGACAATACATTGTTGGCGCCACACTGGAAAGGTTTTGAAGATTACGTTAAACCTAAGTCGAGATTCCGCGTTTCTCGATTCTATCTCCGAGCACTAAAACAAGACTCGCACGAATCTGTTGACGCATTCATGACGCGAGCTCGCCTAATCGCCAATGAATGCGAGTACACGGACAAAAAAGTACAACTACTAGACACACTAATTGCCGGGCTACACAGCGATGACGTACGCCGCAAACTAATCGCCAAGGACAAGACAACAACATTGGATCAGGCATTGGCCATAGTACGAGCATATGAAGGTACAGAGAGGCAAATGGATGACATCCAGGGCACCCGGCAAGTACAGGCAGTAAACAGACAACGTCCCCAATACAGGAAGATGGAGAAGACAAGAGCCGATCTTCTTGGTTGCTATAATTGTGGAAAAACACACACTAAAAGTGACACATGTCCGGCGGCAGAATCTACCTGTCGATATTGCACTCTCAAGGGTCACTGGGCTTGCGTCTGTCTCAAGAAAAAACGAGACCAAAAGAGTGGCGCAAGACGCCAACAACAGCCCCAGAACCGGTCGAAAGGCAATCGAGGCTACTACGGAAAAAAGAAAGTGCATACTGTTAATGACAACGGTGAAAGCGACAAAGCGGATGACGACTTTATGTTCGATACAATCGAAACTACGCCGCTTGCAAAACTTGAATCCATATTCAAAGAAGGAAGCAAGTCCCAAGCCTTCGCGAACGTAAAGATGACGGGACAAGACAAAGACGTACTTGTGAAATGCAAAATTGACAGTGGAGCAGAGGTTAACGTAATGCCACTACGCATATTCAAACACCTATTCCCAGACAAACAAGACAAACATGGAAGGTCACTACGTTTACAGATGCCCAAAGTCGGCTTTAGTATTAGCTTTAGTATGGTTGTACAAAGGTAAAGCAGTATGGATGTTTCACGCTACGTTGCACACACAGCGACATCGAACTCGACATCGAGTTTCATGTCACTCAAGACAGCGGGTCAACAATGCTAGGACTGCAAGCATGTATGGACTTGAGACTGATTTCGCTGAACTGTGAACAGAAATCAGCATGCTATGACTGTCACGACACCCGTCAAGTCTCTTCAATGAAGAAAGAGGGAGACAACCCATCATCTAGTGGTAGGAAGGGTGATGCAAAAGGGGACTCAACAAATACCCGAAATGTTTTCGAGGTGTTGGTCTTTTTTTCTGGCGAGTACCACATTGACCTGAAGCAGGACTCAGAGCCTGTCATACACCCACCAAGACGCGTTCCTGAATAATTGAAGGAATCGGTGAAGAAGGAACTGAGTCGAATGATTCAACTAGACATCATCGAGAAGGTTAACCAGCCCACTGACTGGGTTAACAGTGTCGTGTATGTGACCAAACCATCAGGTGATATACGTATATGCCTGGATCCAAAGGACTTGAACACATGGATAAGAAGTCCTCATCACCCCTCCGTGATCGTATCAAGAAGGACAGTGTCTTTCTGAGGGGCCCTGCGCATCAGAAAGCGTTCAACAACGTGAAAGAAGCAATCACTGCAGCATCAACATTGGCTTACTTCGACTCCAGCAAGCCAGTCACCATACAGACAGATGCGAGTAAAAGGGGAATTGGCGCGACACTTCTACAAAATGGACGACCAGTTGCGTATGCAAGTAAGAGTCTGACAGAAACTGAAAGCAACTATTGCAACATTGAGCGTGAAATGCTTGGTATCGTGTTCGGTCTCGAGCGATTCCATCATTACGCCTATGGACGCCATGTCACCGTCGAAACGGACCATAAACCCCTGGAATCCATCACACACAAAAATCTGACAAACGCCCCACCGAGATTGATGAGAATGCTGCTACGTATACAGAAGTATGACTTCACTGTCAAGTATGTGCCTGGAAAGGACATACCCATAGCAGATGGACTCTCACGTCTACCCATTCACGGGGAAGAAATGCCAGACATCAACGCGACTATTCACGACATCACTGGTGTTTCCGAATCAAGACTCGAAAAAATCAAGGAAGTGACAAAATGCGATGAAACACTTCAAGTTCTAACCAGAACTGTAACCAATGGATGGCCGCAATACAGGAACCAGTGGATGGCCGCAATACAGGAACCAATGTCCGGAAGACATTACGCCCTTCTGGAACTTCAGATATGAGATTGTGATGTACAATGGAGTACTTCTGATCCCTATCGAAGCAACCCATCCATGGGAGATCGTTGGTTCAGACATGTTCCACTGGAGAGGAGATGAATACCTGCTCGTTATTGATTACTACAGCTCGTATCCCATCATCAGAAAGCTAAGCTCCACAACATCCAGTGCGATCGTAAGTAAGCTGAAGCTAATATTCTCAGAATTTGGCATCCCAAATATCTTCATCTGTGACAATGCCAAGCAGTATGATTCAGAAAACTTCCGCAAATTTGAATCCGACTACGACTTCAAGCTTCAGACTAGCAGTCCTCGATACCCCCAATGCAATGGAAAGGCGGAACGATTCGTTGGCACAGTAAAGAAAACCCTGCAGAAAGCATACGAAGCCAGAGAGGATCCAGCCATCGCTCTTCTGCGCCTTCGTACAACACCTATCGAACCAGGAGTTCCATCACCTGCTGAGCTGTTGCTTGACCGCAAAATTCAGTCAAACTTGCCCATCGTCAACACCATGAAAACAGGGAAAGCAAATTTCCACAAGAAAGCAAATTTCCACAAGAGAGAAAAGTGGCAACTGCAGTATAACCAACATACACGTTCACTGAAGGAAATGCACCGAGGTCAAAGTGTGAGAGTGCAGGATCATGTGACAAAGAAATGGGAACCAGCCATAGTGAAACAGAAGGTTGGCGAACCGAGGTCATACCTAGTCACCACCAGATCTGGAGCTGAGTATCGTAGGAATCGGCAACACATAAGAACGACTGGAGAAACCTTCAAACTCCCAGATAGACGCCACGATGACGAGAACACAGACGGAGAGCACGAAGCAGTTAATCCAGCTGAGCCGGTTACTTGTGAAGAACAGAACAAGGGAAACGAATCAAGCCATGTGGCTGGACAAGCATGTGCTTACATCGGAGACGTACCATACAAGACAAGAGCGGGGAGATCTGTGCACCCACCAAACCGTCTTGATGTCTAAAGTGTGCCATGACATTATGAGCCAGTGAGATATGAACTATATTATCTTAAGTTTTGACTAGTGTCTTAATCAAACGTACTTATATGTGACATTATATTCTAAATCATATCGTAGTTTAGTTCCTCGGTGTTACAGGTTCATTTTACGTTCATGTTAATTGACATTAGCAGAGAACAGATTAAGAAGACTTGTTATAATTATGGACGATACACGTTAGCAGAGAATGGATCAAGAAATGTGTTTTCTTAACCCATTAGGCCCCAGGATTTTATTAAAACATGCCACCATGTTCCCAGGATTTCTGGCAAATTTCGAGCGATTTTACCTCCTTGTGTTAAAAAATCTGTAGGAAAAAAGCTTTTCAATATTGTTGTGTTTATTTTGAAGAGTAGTAATTTCTCTACATGTATGTATACATAGAAATAGGATATATTAATAAAATGTTGACATTTGATCACAATTTGCAAAGACAAAATAGTACATTTGGGATATGTTATGATATATATATACTTGTGCTGCCACCTAGCGGACAAGAAGGATATAAAACACACACTACTCTTCAACCAACCTAGTTGTGTCATTCACATTCATGGTTTATCCTGATATATGTTAAATTACATATTATACAAAGTGTGAGTATACAACAAATAACACGACAGTTATAATCAGACAAATCGGTAACATGGCCACTGCAACCGTCAGTCTTCCTTACGCGTGGCGATTAGCCCCAGTTGATAAGAGCTAAACAGGTTTAGCACGTGCTCAGATTCGCGAATTGTAGGCATTTTTTTAGACGAAGTGCTGTGCTTTGACACACTCATTGCGCATTTTCTCTTAAATCTAGGTGGCCACAGTAGTAATTATATACCCTTTTCTTATGTAGTTTGTTTAGCATCCTTTTTGAGGTTGCTATGTTTGACTAGGTCGCATAACAGACATAACAGGCGGGGCGGGGCGGGGCGGGGCGGGGCGGGGCGGGGCGGGGCGGGGCGGGGCGGGGCGGGGTTCTTCTGAAATCTCTGGTATAACTATGCCAGATTAGATTCAGATTAGATTAATAAAACAACGGGTGCGCGCGCCCTAACTTGTCACGTAACTCGTTCAATTTGGACTTTAAATTATCTGCAAGTGTGGGCCACGCCGGCCCATACCTACCTTATCATTTGAAAACTAAATTTATTGAAGACTTTGAATTTTTGAAGGTCACGTTTTGTTATAATCAGACAAATCGTTAACATGGCCACCAATGCAATTTTGTTATGTAGTCTGCCCCCTGCAACGCGGACAGCTATTTCGGGACCGTGAGGGAAGCACGTCGCGACCGTTGACCAATCCCATGTGCGCTTCACTGACATGGATGGCGCTTCATACATAATTTCCGTCACAGTGGAAACCCAGGCGAAAACGTGTGCGACAAACGGCGCGGAGCCTGGATAATCGAAGCTAGACGTTAGGTTGCGCCACCTGTAGGTAATAACTGACAAGAACATACACCCAAACAATAGGTAATTGAATGGCTTAGCGGTAGAACGTTCGCTTTCCATGCGGCGGCGCGAGTTCGATTACCGGCAACGATAGCTTTTAGTTAGACAATTATTTTACCTTTCAAATGAACATATATATTTATTATAATATTATAAAAAACATACATATTTTTTTACAAAATCATCGTACTACCACAATATAAATTGCCTGATATATATATATATATATATATATATATATATATATATATATATATATATATATATATATATATATATATATATATTTGTGTTAGGCATAAACGCACACACGGACTTTATGAACAATTTAATTAGAATGACATATCGGACCTTGAGAATTCCGCCCACTTTTCTTTACCTGAAAGTGACCAATTAACGTAGAATGGCCGCAATTCTTTCGACGATTAAAAGTACGCTCTCTTCTTCAGTCTTCAGTTTCTATGCTCCACGCAGCGCCATCTGGGGCTAACATAGGAATTTAAGCTAACATAGGAGTTTGGGCGAATTACGCATAATTATTACTGAATTATTTATCTACTACTGATTTTAATATTAATAAACCAGATTCGCAGTGGGCTAAATGGATTGAGGATGGAGCTTTAAACATTGTTATTAATAGCAAAATTGCCCATCAGCCGGTCGGGACAATTTGGCATAGTTCGTGACTGTCACGATAATAATATTAAAAAACGTTATCAACGAAATATCCATCTATGCCTTGGAACTTGGTGCTGCCAGTCAATATCTCTCGAAATTGCGACGTACGTAATAGTGGCAGTTATGTATCAATTAAGTAACTTCGGACAATGAAGAAAAGACGCACGACGTTGTAAACAATTGCACGTAATTGATCGACTAACGTTGGTGACAGTTGTACGTAATTGATCGACTAACGTTGCAGACAGTTGTACGTAACTGATCGACTAACGTTGCGGTCAGTTGTACGTAATAACTACAAAGGGTAATTCGGTTGTTCATAGCAAGGGTAAAAGCGGGGTGAATTTCGAAAAAATTAAACTGAGACGACCCGACCGTGGGTCGTAGTTTGGTGCCCAAGATTCAATCTAAAGCGTCTACTAGGGGTAGCATAACATATAAACAGGCAAACACGCAAACACACAAACATACTCTTGCTCGATATATAGTTAGGTACTGCACCGATACCTTTTACGTTTTCCGAGTTCGTGTTTTATCTTTCACCGCTACCACTGAGCTGTCGACGAAGTGAACCGACGATAGAAATAAGTTTACCTTGTCAACTTGCTTGCTTGCATTTGGTACTGTATTTTGTCATTACAAAACGTTAAGGGTGTACATAAATACACTGGATACAATGTTAAGACAATTGTTAATATATTGTAAAAGTGTTGACACGAACGGTGTGATGGAGTGAGCCATCTTTATGCACAAGAATCTAATCTTCGAAGTGATACCATCTTATGCACAAGAATCTAATCGAGTGAGTGACCGGGCCGAGAGTTTGTGACGGATGATCTCAAGCGCGAAAATGTACGAAGTGAAGCTGTACGTGTTGTACGAGAATTCGGCACTGACGCAAGATGTTCTGTGTAAAGAAAATGCCGACTATGTAAGAAAAACGTTATCGACTGTCATGACCTTCCATCGGGTGGGCAGAGGAGAAAAGTTGAAGGGACTCGAGGTTTTACCCTGGTGGGATAGGAGAACGTTTCATGGACTTTGGCATTTTACTATCCTTGTGAACACTTAACATTTCATTATGGCTACAAAAATCCTTGTAGCATATGCATTCAAAATGTAAAATCAAGCTATTTTTGTGACCAATTGAATGTAAACTTTGGGTACATCGTAAGGGTGCAAACCTTACAAATGAAAAGTTTACTTTCTTCCTAGTGCTAGTGAAGACTGGTTCTGCAATACTTGTGTTTAACGAAATGTTCCCTTCTGTATCGTGATGTCGATGATGATACTAAATTTGAATGTATCGGAAACGAATGTTATAACTTACTACTTATGAACAATGTTCAGCACCTGTAGCTATTGCTCCAGTTTACTTGACTCAGACAAAAATGTAGACATAGTTAATGATGATAGTGTTCTATTTTACAGGATGCAATTTATTTAAATGCTGTTAGTGTTTATTTTCAGAGGGGTTTATCCAAATTTCTCAATAAGTACAATTTCAATTTAATTAATGTCAGAAGTATGTCTGCTAACTTCAGCAAACTAAAAGCATGTATTTCTTTATTAGATTGTATGTTTGATGTCAGTGCAATTTCTGAAACCAGGATGAATGAAAATGATGAATTCCATTTAGAAAATTAATTTTTTTTTACACTTCTAGAAACCAACGGATTGGAGGTGGAGTTGCTTTATATATAAATAAGTCTCCAAAGCACAAACCCCTAACTACTATATCAAAGTGCATAGAAAACTGTGCAGAAATTATTTGTGCAGAAATCACTACTAATAATGGCAAAAACATAGTAGTTGCAGTGGTCTATCGTGCACCAAATACTAATCTAGCATTATTAAACTGCAATGGTAAAACTGTGTACTTGTGTGGAGATTTTAATGTAGACCTATTGCAACATGAAAACCAAGCTACAAACAATTTCATTGATCACTTATGTAGTTATGGTTTACACCCTTTAATAACAAAGCATAGTGCAACACTTATAGATACATTTTTTACAACAGAACTCCACAAGTCCACAGTTAGTGACTTCCTTATAAATGATCTAAGTGACCACTTACCTATTTTCCAAATTTGTGATTATGCTGATAACTTTCATCAAATTGTAAACCGGTCTTTTAGAATAAGGTCAATCGATGGAGAACAATTACAGGCATTTATCAATACATTAGCAATTATGAAATGGGATGAAATATTGAACAATGATGATGTTAATTCAAGCTATAAGAAGTTCATAGAAATGTAAAAAAATATTTATGAGGTTAGTTTTCCTGTTAGAACTATTTCTCGAAAGGATAAAAGGCAACATAAACCTTGGATGACTTCTGGATAAAAAAATGCATGTAAGAAAAAGAATATACTGTACAAACCTTTCCTAAAAACAAGAAGCGATGTTGCTGAAGTTAGATATAAATCATTTAAGAATAAACTCACATCTATCTTGAGACAATGTGAGGAGTATTGCTCTAACCTGTTAGAAGAAAGTAAACAAAATATTAAGGAAACATGGAAAATCATTAACAAATTATTCAATAAAAAATCTAAAACAAAACATCTTATCCATCTGAATTTAAAAACAATGGGTCAACTATTTCAGGGAATAATAATATTGCAGAACATTTCAACCAGTTCTTTGTTAACATAGGGCCAACATTAGCTAAAAGTATACCGAAATGTAATTCAAATTATAAGTCTTTCTTAGGTGACAGACTGGAAGAAACAATATTTTTTAATCCAGTCACTGATGATGAATTATTAACTATTGTGCATAAATGTAAAAGTAAAGCATCTAAAGCTTATGATGGCATTGATATGAATTTAGTAAAAAAAAATATTCCTTTATATTAGTTCCATTAAAGCATATATGTAACTGTTCATTAGAACAAGGTGTGTTTCCAGATGATATGAAAATTGCCCGAGTGATTACTTTATTCAAATCGGGGGACGTCCAAACTGTCTCCAATTATAGGCCTATATCTCTACTACCTATATTTTCTAAGATTCTAGAAAACATATTCAACAGCAGGATAATGAATTTTCTAAATCAAAACAAGTATTGTATTTCCACCAGTATGGTTTTAGGAAACATATGTCCACTTCCATGGCAATTATGGACTTGATCATTATGGTGTTAGGGGTGTAGCCACACAATGGCTCAGTAGTTATTCAGGTAACGGGAAACGGTATGTATGTTTCAATGGTATGAATTCACGTTATTCTACTGTTACTTGTGGTGTACCACAAGGGTCAATTCTAGGGCTAACTCTTTATTATGTATGTTAATGACTTATGTAATGTTTCTTCACACTTAAAGTCCATACTATTTGCTGATGACACCAGTTTTTTTGTTGAAGGAAGTGATTTATTGGAAATGTGTACAAATGTATCAACTGAAATGAACAAACTATATACATGGTTTAAAGAAAACAAGCTCTCACTTAATTGATTAAAAACAAATTTCATGGTTTTCGGACACACAAATGCCCCATGTGAATATAATATCCCCATAGACAGTATTAAAATTGAACAAGTAAATTGTATTCAGTTCCTTGGAATATATATTGATTATAAACTCGCATGGTCTCAACATGTGAATACTATACATACTAAAATTGCAAAGAATTTTTCAGTAATGCGTCGTGTTAAATGGCTGTTGAATGGGACTGCTCTGTACACTTTATATTGTTTACTTGTACTACCTTATATAGGCTACTGTTGTGAAATATGGGGGAACACTTACAAAAATAGAATTCAGCCATTGTATACATTACAGAAACATGCAATCAGAATGTGTGGTCAATTGGAATACAGAGCTCACTCTAAGCCAGCTTTCGCTAAATTTAATGCACTTACCATTTTTTACCTGATTTATTTTAAATCCATGGTCATAATGTTAAAAATATATAACAAATGAATGCCAAATAAATTTCTTTCTCATTTTAAAATGGTACATACCACTCATTGTCACAATACACGCCAAGAAAATAACTTTGAAACTAAGTATTGCAGAACAACATTGAAATCTATGTGTATCAGTGTGAAAGGTGCAAATATATGGAATTGTTTAAATAAGAATATTAAACATTGCACTAATGTATTTGCCTTTAAGAAAAGGTACAGATCATTATTGGTCAGTAAATACAATTTATAGTCTTTTATTTTACATTACTTTTTGGTGACTACTTTCTAATCTTGATCGTGTGTCAAATGTATTTAGATTAATGATATTTATTTCATTTGTCAAATTATCTATAAATTCATGTCTGTGTTATGAAATGGGAAATGCTGTTTATAAGTATTACACTTCTTGCATTTCCCTTCAACATTTCAATGTAGGTTTTCAGTATGTATTACAGGGTATAGCAGCTTAATGCTGCTGTCATATAAATCTTTACTGCATTCACTGTGTTGTATGTTTGTATATATGTTGTTGAAATGTTGAATAAAATTCAATTCAATCTTAACAATAGGAGTAATTTATCATAGTCCTAACATAGGACAAGAGGAAGATGTAAAATTGCAAAAGGCGATGAGGGAGGTGAGCAAGGGTGAATGTGTTATAATGGGTGATTTTAACCATGGCCATATACAATGGGAATCATTAGAGAGTGCTGGAGGTGACGACCATCAGTTTCTACTTCTAACACATGATTGTTTCCTTACTCGACATGTCTTGGAACCAACCAGAGGTGGGAATGTGTTAGATTTAATTTTGTCTTCTCAAAATGAATTAGTTGACAATGTTAAAGTACACGAACTTTTGGGTTCAAGTGACCATAACCAAATCCATTTTAATATAAAAGTAAAAACAGTGAACACATAAAAAACAATGGCGGAGGAACTTCAACAAAGGCAAATATAAAGAGATGAGAACATATCTAGCCAATATAGATTGGAATAACTTGCTGAAGAACAAGACACCAATAGAATGCTGGACTTGTTTAAAATATGATATTGAGGGCATTGTTGCGAAATTTGTTCCATTAAGAAAACAAGGGAAAAGGTCCAGGAAGAAAGAGGCTATTAGAAATTTTTTTCACAAACAGATGCTGTGGAGGGTATATAAACACACTGGAAATGCAGAAGACTACACAAACTACAAAGATGCACTTAACCTAGCTAAAACTGAAATTAGAAAATGTAAAAGAACCTTTGAAAAAAAATTGGCAGGTAATATAAAAAATGACAGCAAGAGTTTCTATGCTTATGTAAGGAGTAAACAGAAAGTTCGAGATAAGGTCGGACCATTGGAAAACAGCAGTGAAAATATAATTTCAGATGGCAGAGGTCCTGAATGAGTAGTTCAGCTCAGTTTTTACCTGTAACCACCGAAGATATCAGCTAACTACCAGTTCCATTTACTAAATTTGAGGGAAATAAATCAGAACAGTTTGAGCAGTACCTCCTGAAATGATAGCAAAGAAAATTAAGAAGATGAAAGATAATAAATCACATGGAGTTGGTGGGATACCACCAAAACTGCTTAAGGAAATTGTTGAGAAAATTAGTACACCACTAGCAAAAGTGTTTAACTTGTCACTAGAAGAAGGAATAGTTCCTTCAGAATGGAAAGAGGCAAACATTACACCGCTCTTTAAGAAAGGATCGAGGAACAAACCAAAAAATTACAGACCAGTGAGATTAACATCTGTTGTATGTAAATTACTCGAAACAATAATTAGAGACCACATGGTGGAATTCCTTGTAAAACATCAATTAATAAATACATCTCAACATGGGTTCCTAAAAGCAAGGTCATGTCTAACCAATCTCTTATGTGGATGTTGTCTATTTAGATTTTCAGAAAGCTTTCGATAAAGTGCCACATCAAAGATTGTTACTTAAACTAAAAGCCCATGGTATAGGCAATGATGTAATGAACTGGATAGAAAAGTGGCTTACACACAGAAGACAGAGAGTAATAGTAGATGGTGAGATTTCAAACTATAAATCTGTTCTGAGTGGGATCAGTATTAGGCCCTATACTGTTTTTAATATATATAAATGATTTGGAAGATGACATATCTAGCAAAGTACTGAAATTTGCAGATGACACAAAAGTATTCAGAAATTAAAGGTTACTAATTATACAAATAAACATATAAATTAGTTAAATGGTCAGAAAAATGGCAAATGTTATTCAATTTTGGGAAGTGTAAATGCATACACATAGGACATTGAAACATGGACGAAGAATATAAAATGGGGGATGCTGTACTAGGTAGAACCACACAAGAAAAGACTATAGGTGTAACATTTAGTGCTGACATGAAAGTTTCAGAGCAATGTGGGATTGCTGCTTCGAAAGGAAATCAAATTCTAGGGCTAATTAGGAGAACTATCACGTATAAGGAGAAACAGCTAATTGTACCCTGTACAAAGCAATAGTTAGACCACATTTGGAATATTGTATACAAGCATGGAGGCCGTATCGTAATAAGGACATAGACAAGATAGAAAGAATACAACGATCGGAGAAGAGCAACTAAAATGATTACATAATTGATCGAGAGACCTTATATAGTTACGAAAATCGCTTATTACAATGTGGTTTGACAACACTATAGAGCAGGAGACTAAGAGGAGGCCAAATAGAAGTGTTTAAAATAGTGAACGGTTATGAGGATGTTGATAGGAATATGTTCTTCAAACTTAAAATTAATAAGGCAGTAGAACCAGAGGACACAAAGCAGCATTAGTTAAGGAACAGTGTAGGTTGGACATGAGAAAGTACTCTTTCTCTAAATGAATGGAACAAACTGCCAAATGATTCTGTCAATGCTATTAGTATGAATATGTTTAAAAATAGAATTGACAGATATATGATAAGGGCGGGCTACACATAGTCATAGATGATAACATTGTTGGACTCTCGATAAGCCAATGGCTTCCTTGTCCACTTGCCATCTGGAACTTGTTGTTTGGGATGGCAATCTTGTTAAAATCTTTGCCTTTAGGTAGGCACTTCAACAAAAACCGCTGAGCGGTTCGCGCGGCGTGCCGAAAAATCGTGTCAGTTTATCTGCGCCGATTATCGGCACCCGGGTTCTCCTTTTGTTTTACACCCTGTATTGTCGGCTGTTTCCGTTCCTTTCTGTGGACGTTACGTCCCTATTCGGAATCGTCCGATTCCGGTAGCGGATTTGCTGCCGTGCCCGATTCCGGAATTGCGTGCCAAAAATCGGAATGCTGCGCGGACAGCCGAGATCGATATATTTGTGCGCGCCACTTTTAAACACTGCAGCATTTTGGTGTACAGAAGGGTGATCAAAGAAGCTCATTTTATGAGCATGTGCATAATTTAATTTCTGGAGAACAGTACACCTCCAAGCTGATAACGCAATCCAAAGTGCATCGAGAGGATTAATAATCTTTGCGATGGCTTACCATGTGAAGTTACGGATAAGCCTTCGGGTCCAAGAAACGCTATATAATATGTTCTAAGTACTTCGACAGGAAAATGACAAATTCCAATTTGGGACAGCGCAAAATCGGAATTCTATTATACATATTCTGATTTCGGGTTCCCGTCTTCGAATTCAGATTTTGTCAGCGACCCGCCATCCAATTCCGGTATCGGACATACCCATACCGGAATCGGACGGATTCCGATTCGGGCCGTAACAACTTACTGCGGCAGATTGGGCAATAGTAAGTTCCTTTTCATAATCGTCTGTCTGTGATTAAAATTGAACCAAAATTAAGGTGACATACATCGATTAGACGACATAGATATATTTCTGGTGTAAGTTTAGCAGACAAAGCTATTTATGACTCCATCCATATGTTCGTGACTTCTTCTAGAGTAGAGGTCTTAGTTAGGGGCCTGTATATTAGCCGGAACGAGGCCGGAATGAGCCCGGAACAAGATTGAATTGCTAATAGCGTGGATTGCGTGATCAATATAATGATTTCACTGGAAAGTGTAGTTAGATAACGTAATAATGCAACTTTCCACCAAGTGGGAAATAATGACACGTACAATAAGATATGTTTTGGGCTCCCGGAACGATGACTTATTGACGATCGGCGGCCGTGTTTTGGCTGTTCCGTCTATTGAACATCACCTAGTGGGCGGCCTTACATTAGTAGGTTACTGTTCATACACCATCTACTGCAGTAATACTGGTATTCACTGTTTGGGATGTGTATGGTATATGAAATAATTTATATCTAAATAAAATGGAGTAAATATGAAATGATACAGTTTAACTACACCCTTCTATACAACATCATTTTGTATATTATGTCTATGTATTATAATTTACTTTCTTACTTATTGTTTAATGGACCCCTTGTTTATTCAGGGTTCAGTACCTACTGCAATTACAACTCAGGCAATCAACAGCATTGTATCTCACTCTGCAATGAGCTGCCTTATTTAGTGAATAGGGGTGTGAATATAAAAGTAGTTGCAATTATACTTTACTATGGAATCACTACCGAGCAAACACATAACATTTTTATAACATTTGATAAAGGTTATGTACATGTTATAACGAAAAAAAATTCAATAACATTTTGTAGATGTAACTAAAATATGTAAAATTTCAGAAACATACAGATATTTTTATGATAACGTAATTTTACATTTTCAGTGATGCTTTTAAAACATCATTAAAACATTCCCAGCAAACACAATAATGTTTTAAAAACATCAGAAAAATGTTTCCTCAAATGTCATAATAATGTTTTTGAAAATGCTATAATGATATAAAAATGTGCCATCTTTGAAAAACCCACTAGGTGATGTTCAATAGACGGAACAGCCAAAACACGGCCGCCGATCGTCAATAAGTCATCGTTCCGGGAGCCAAAAACATATCTTATTGTACGTGTCATTATTTCCCACTTGGTGGAAAGTTGCATTATTACGTTATCTAACTACACAATCCAGTGAAATCAGTATATAGATCTCGCAATCCACGCTATTAGCAATTCAATCTCATTCTGGGCTCATTCCGGCTGGGCACGGACCACAGTCACTTTTCCCATAGACGACCATTATAACATTCTTGCGCCTACATTGAAAATTTATCCTACAATTTTTTTTTTAAATTCACAGAAAATGACAGACCCACTAAGACACCTGGTGTGTAAAATTCGTGAAAATGACATACCTTCTTTTCGCACAAATTGCTTCAAAGCATGATGCCCCTGCATTTCTGCCATGAAATTCCCCAGTTTCCAAAATATGAGTACATCCTGCCTAACAGCCACTGTGTCCTTACGCAACTGGTATACCTAATGAAAAATGGCATCATTTCAAAGCTTAGATGCTACTGTGCACAAGAACATCACTTCACTCCCTCATCCACACAATTTCTGCTCTCACAAATAAACCCTATCTGCACAATGAATTTTTTCCTTGGGATTCTTTATGTATGTAATGGCGGATGGATTCTGACTGTGGTCCGTGCCCGGCTAATATACAGGCCCCTTACCTTAGACTTAGTTAGTCGGTGTACGAAATATTTTCCCGCTATCCGAATGCACATGGGTGTTTTTGAGCTTCCCTAATTTGTGAAATTTCACCCGATTTTGATTCTTGGAGTTGGAGAGCGATATCGATTCAACCAAAATCATGACTTTTATTTACATTTCTATGATTTTAATTCATTACAAATAATACAAAGCCAATATTTGTTTTGCAAAACAAATTTTATTAATGATTATTAATAATGGTACATTTTTATTTATTTTTAATTTAATTTTGTATATCTATATTACTATAATATCAAGTAGTATATTTACATAATGCATATTGCATGTATTCTTTTGTCTAAAATAAAAGATTGATTGATATTGATTAAACTTGTTGGGCCTGGCTGTGCTAAGTTAGTAGAATAATGAAATTATTATGTAATTTTTCAATGATTGAAAAAAAACTGCACAAGAGATATTCTAAATCACTAGTTAATTATTAATTAATTGCAGTACTGAACCTGCAGTAAACTGTACATGCAGGAAATTACAAAGTGTCAGAATATATAATAAATTGTGTTATATTTATGCAATGACATTGTTTTTTTGCACAAAAAAACATATAGCACTCTATATGGAACACCAACTAGTATATATTTCTCCAATAATTATTTTACCATAGTCACCATGCAAGACTATTTTCGTGTTCTTTGGCAGGGAAAGAAAGCCCAGCCTCTGCTAAAATTACACGAATATCTTCGTAAGCATGGCAGTTGTGGCTTTTTATTTAAATGTATTGGTCTGTTGAGATAGCATGCTGATTAGCCATTGCTGGTGTATTATTTCAGTTATTATTAATGATAAATGACTAATGTATATTTATGACCCTACTTAATGTGTTTTGAAATTATACAAATATCTTCATAATGATGGAAGTTTGGCATAAAAAATGGTGTTGACCTGTTGCATTTGCACATTAATTAGCCAATATTTACTTACTAATTACATCAATAGGGTTATGAAATGACTGTGTGGTGTACATTTTATGACCCTGTTTAATGAATTTGTAAACCGTGAACAAATTATACAGATGTCTTAACAATCATGGAAGTTATGGCCTTTTATCAAAAGGTGTTGGCCTGTTGAGTTTACACATTAATTAGCCAATATTGACTTATTAATTGTATCAATTGAGTTATAAATGAGTGTGTGATGTGTATTTTTAACCCTGGTTAATGAATTTGTAAACCCTGAACAAGTTATACAAATATCTTTATAATCATGGAAGATATGGCGTTTTATAAAAAGGTGTTGGCTTGTTGAGTTTGCGCATTAATTAGCCACCATTGACTTATTAATTGCATCAATTGAGTTATGAATTGGAATGAGTGTGTGATGTATATTTATGACCCTGGTTAATGAGTTTGCAAACCCTGCACAAATTATACAAACATCATCATAATCATGTTAAGTTATGGACATATATGTGTCAGTCAGTTGACTTCACGCATTAATTAGCCAATATTGACTTATTGATTGCATTAACTGAGTTACTCTTAATGATTACATGACTGGCTTATGCATATTTATGACCCTAAATGTGTTTGCAACTCCTGAAAAAAATATTAAAATACAGTCGCGCCTCGTTATAACGCGTCCCGTTATTACGCGGATTCGGATATAACGCGGTCGGTCGTGGACCCCAATTTTCTGCCACCAGGGGTGAAATGGTTGGGCTGCCATCAATCGTGTTTCGCCGGCGTTGGCTTCGGCCGGGCGACTTATTAATTGCAATGGTGATTCACACAAATGCGTTGCATGTGAATAAAACGTTCACACATTCAGTGGTAATTTAGACATCAGAGACACACCAGCCAATTCGCTCCTGCACCTTTCAACTGATTAAAAACATTGAAGTTTAACCCGTTTATTCTACATAACAAGCAGCAAGAGCGAGTCGATTTCAGGCAGCAAGATTAAACAATTCTTACTGAATGCATGAAAATAACTCACAGTGCATTGAAATAAAAGTTGAGTAAAATCGTGTTAAACGTAATTGAGCAGGCAACAGCAATATAAATCTCCGGTGAAACAGCAACGAAGTATCATTAGCCTTCCGTTAGTCTGTTACACACATCACAAATATCGTTCTGGAATCTTCGCTATGCCAAAACGCGAAAAGTTAGATTTGGTCATCCGAATACGAAAGGGTAAATCGCAATGCAAAGTGTCTCAGGAGATGCGCGTTCCCGAATCGACGCTTCGGGGATGGCTAAAGGATGAAGTGAAGCTACGAGAATTTTTAATCAATGTTTGCGCTGCAAGCATACTCATACTCATACGCACATGTTCCGCTGCTCGTCTCCAGGTTATTGTTTTCGATGAGCATTACTCACAGTGACGCGTCATACAGTCAGCCAATCGTAACAGATTATTGTCGATTTGTATTCCACACACGTGTAATTTATTCAGTTCAACATTTTGACATTTTAAAATCGATACAGCACACATTGACGTTAATATTCTAATCTTAATAAGCTTTATATACCGTGCGGCACAACAGGGCTTCTTCGCAGTGCCAGGGCAGTGGCGGCGATCAGTCAGTCCATCGGCATCGTAACAGATTATTTGTATTCCATATTCCACACACACGTATTTCATTCAGTTCAACATTCGATAAAGTATGACATTTTAAAATTGATACAACACGCATTAACGTTAATATTCTACTCTAAATAAGCTTTATAAACCATGCGGGACAACAGGGTTTCATCACAGCGGCAGTGATCAATGGCGGCGTGGCGTGTTAATTGCTGTTCGTGGTACCCCTGGTGGCAGATACGGGAACACCTAACGCGCCTCGCTTACAACGCGGTCCAATATCGTGTACCCTGACCACAGCGTTATAACGAGGCGCGACAAAAATAAAAAAGTTATGCAATTTTAATCATACATTGATTGAAAGAAAACACAAAAATTAGTCTTTCCTGTATAAAAAATTTCAAATTTTTACCTAATTAAAATCGCAATATATTTGGGTCTAACAAAGATATATTTATAAAATAAGCAGTTTTGGGTTCCTTTACATTTCACCTTTCATTTAAATCAATTGCCAATGTTCTATCCCGATATCTAATTTTTCTTTGAAGTGCCTACTTTAGGCAACGCTTAGGCGGCGTCGATCGCCCCACTCTTGAGCAGCAACAGCCAAATAGAAAAAATCTATCTTTGCCTTTGCTTTGGCTTGTCTGTTTTTGGTTTGGCCTTTCGGCTTCACACTTGCGTTTTTCGTGAGTTTTACTTTTGTTTTGGGCTTTACAACGTTGGCAGGGATTCACCAAATGTCTTGTGTATTTTTGATTCATGTTAAACCTTATAATGGCCATACATAAATAATACAGGAGCCTCTTCAATTTGATTATTTTACTTGTTTTGTTGCAAAAAAAGTCTCATTGTTTCAATGTTTGTAGGGGAGACTAGTGTTAGTTGTAACAAAAACAGCATATTTCAGGATTGCGACTCGAACTGTTAACAGATCGAAACTTTTTTAATGCCAGTGAAATCACAAATATGTCCAGCAAGTAACAAGTGTATAAATAAATGCTTAGTACAATGCACATTTGCGTGCGTAATATTACATCTCCTAACAGCAGCGGATCCGTGAGGGTCATGGGGGCCTTAAGACACCCTAGGCCTTGGAGGCCCACCTCTATATGTGACAAATATTATGATGAAGGACAAAATAGGGTGTACTCTCAAGTGCCAAATAAACGTATAGGCCAAATAAGAGTATAGGGTGGCAAATCGGTTGACTTTAATAATAGTATAGTGCAGAATAACAGTATAGGGGGCAAATTGTTTGTTCAAAACAAGTAATAGTACAGTGCGAAACTGGTAAGACATGTCATGAATTATGACATTCATGAGGAATTCATGGAATTTGTACTGTGCCATGCAACAACAGGTGAGGCATTGGCTGACATAATTGTAGACAAAATAAAAAATGACTGGAAACTGCCATTGTCACAATGTCGAGGGCAAACGTATGATGTACTACAAGTATTCCCCCAAACGACAACACAATTTGGAGAAGTGGATCGACGAGATCAATACAGATGAGACAGCTAGGAAAAAGCTGAAAGAACTATGTAGAACCCGATGGGTGGCTCGCCACGATGCTTATAATGTATGCTTGGAGCTGCATGAAGCGATAGTCCACTCACTGGGAGACATATCAATACATGCAAACGAATGGAATCAACCAAGTGTAAATGTTGGCCGTGCTCTGTTGTTGGCAATAACGCAGTTCGTGACATTATCGCATACGTGCAACCCATAAGTTTCAGCCTTCAGTCCAAGACGATGGGTGTCATCAAAACTGCCAATCAAGTCAAGTATGCCCTTGAAGAAGTCAGGAATGATGTTGATATTTTTCATCATAACCTCTTTTTTAAGACTACTACGATGGCACAAGCTGTTGAAACGGAACCAGCACGACCTCGCATTTGTGGACGACAGCAGCATAGAGCTAATGCCCCAGCTGACGATGCAGAGACCTACTATCGAATGAACCTGACCATCCCAGTAATTGACCAGCTGTTGATGGGTCTACACGACCGGTTTTGTGCTCCTCAGTTGTTGATCACGAATGCGTTGCATCTGGTTCCCACTGTAACCGAGGTTGATCCAAGGGTGCAAGTCACTGACAATGTGCAAGCATTTGCTGCCAGATACAAAGACGACCTACCCATTCCACAGAATTTGCAAGCCAAATTACACTGTTGGTTGACTCGATGGGAAGCGGAAGCAGACTGTGATGTTCCCAGATGCAGCAGCGTCACTCAAGGCTGCAGATAACGCATTCTTCCTGAATATACACACCTGTCTGAAATTGGTGTGTACATTCGGTGTCACCAGCGCAGAATGTGAGAGAACAATCAGTGCCCTTCGTCGTCTTGAGACCTACAAGCACAGCACCATGACAGAGGACCACATAAATGGACTTGCATCCACGCCGCATGGAGTTCATAAACATTGTCCAGTGAGAATCATTGTTCACACGTCCGTTTTCCTTCAACGGACGCTCAGCGGAAGTCAAACATAAGAGGGATGCTGTTCCATATTTAGAACTAGTACATACAAGGTTAAGTGTCTTAAATCAATGTTATGTTAAACGTCACAACATCCTACATAATATAATGTAACATTACAGTTTTTTAATAAATCTACCGATCGAGACCCCCCCGCCTAAATGCTAGATCAACCCCTGCCGGATGCGGGGCAAGTTGTAACATCCAGCGGGCAAATTGTAACATGTTTTACCATTGACATTGTGGCAAAATGTAATATATCGGTATAGGAAATTAATGGCTTTGAATTGCTTTAATACATATCTAGGATGTATGATTAACTTATACTATACTTAGTTGGCCCTATACTGAAAATACTTATATATATATATAACAAATAATGAGTAGATCTCGGTTTGAACACTGTGCAAACACTACAGTGAACAGAATCACATTAATCGCCGTAAGATTCACAATGGATGGGACTTTCCCAACACTGCCTCTCCGAGTGACATTTTTTGCTTGATACTGCAATGTTACAATTTGTCCGAGGGAATGTTACAGCAATATCTCATTAACAATACCTACAGGTGATTACGTTAAGACATACTTAAAACATTGCTTAACGGCCTGTGTAATAGCCAGAGCATAGATTCATGACTGTAACTACTAAGTACCAAAGACAAACAGCATAAGACAAGCCATGTTCACTCAAATCCTTAACAAGTAGACTAGCGCAAATTTAACAAATTACTGGTTTTTCTTTGAAATGGTTCCGTGTTTTACCTTTTCAACAGATCCATGTGACATCTCACGTGACATGTTTAAAGCTATTGATGAACATACTGTTATCTTGCAAAATAGTAGTTTTGTCTGTTGTTCGTCTGTTACAACATAACCGTGTTACAACTAACCCTGGTGTTCGTCTGTTACAACATAACCGTGTTACAACTCTCCCCACTGTGCATTATCCGGATGCTTTACCCATTATCCTATGAAGGGATATTTTGTACCTAGTATTTAGTTTCGAAAAATATATGCTAAAGCCTAGAATCAGCTAGATCATTTGTGCCAATGTGTTATTTAAATGATGAATTCAACCGTCATTATTTAATCGGACAAGCAAATCAATTATTTTCGACTGGGCCAGTCAAAATTCGGTGACAAGTGGCAAAGGTGGCTCCACCTGTATATATTCTCTATTCACACTTGCCATTTAATTTACCCAATCTGACCCTCAAAGTAAATTTTACTTCAATGATTTTAACGCTTATTCAACCAACTACGCATATTAATTTAAAATTATTCACATACTGGTACTACAGATTTGAACATGTACAAATTTTATTTGCAGTGGGCAAGATGAGTCTAGTAGAGGGTTTTTACATAAATTAATTGCAAATTATTTTTAGGAAAGAATACTATTTTATTTGTAGTGTTCTTATTCATTCTTTTTGGAGATGTGTTCTAGCAGACATTGTATCCTCTTTCAGATATGTAATTTACGTAATGTGTGTTTTGCAGAGGTACAAAGATGCAATACAAATCGCCAGTCCAAACACACACGGCCAAGTTGAAGGATGTCAAAGGTAAAGTGTCCATTTATTCCAAGCCAACAAACATTTAATGCATTATTTAATTTCATTTTATGATTACACAAAACATGGTTATTGCTACAATGTAATATGTTCACAATTTTTTTATTTCAGAGACCAAGTGGCTTGAGTGTAACATTTTCATTCAAATTCAGCTCACACACTAATTGTTATTGTTCTCTTCATTATTTATTTAGTTATTTAATTGGGTGACTCACTGAACATAAAATTCACAAAATAAATTTATTGTAAGAAGAAATTGTCTATCATACATTTCAATTAGGTCATCAGACATGGGGTCATTTACGATATCATTTCCAATTAAAAATACCTATTCCAGTTCCTCCTCCAAAATACCAATTCCAAAAATATCAGTTACTTCTAAAAAAATACCAATTCCAGTTATCAATTCTATATCGAAATAAAAGCATTTTAACAGAGCAACCATAGATATACTCAACGCCAACAAATAACATCTATCTTTGAACGGCTTTATTTAGCTTTTCTGCACATTACGGTACATAATCGCAAAAAATATGATATAAGCAACATATTGTTTTCTATTAATTATCTGTAGCAAATAGTTTTGAAAAGTAATTGAAAATACCACCATTTACTTTTAAAAACAAAACAATCCCAATTACAGTGTACCGGTAATTGACCCCCAAGACTGTAGGTCATCATAGTTTGTTCGCCATCAAATACTAAACAACTTTTGCTGATCCCCTGATTCACCTGAGTTGAACTATAAGTATCTGACTTGTTGCAGTTTGGAATGACCGCTTCTACTGGAATTTTCAAGTTGGGCCAGAGGGTGCCAAACTTGAGGTGAAGAATGTCTTGCAGACATTTCCGCAGGATGCACCAGAGATAGAAAGGGATTCCCTATTTGGGCCAGAGGGTTCCAATGTTCAAGTGAAGAATGTCTCACTGACAATTCCGCCTGATGCGCTCGAGAAAGAACTCACCATCACCATAGCTATCAGTTGGAACAGGTCAGACTTACCCAAGTTGGACGATGGTCAGTTCCTGGTTGGGCCAGTGGTACACTGTCTGCCTCATGGTCTTTACTTCAAACGGCCTGTCAAACTGTCATTTCAGTGTGAACAGAAAGTAATGGATATGCAGGTGTTATCCAGGTATGTGATTTTATTTATCTGCGCTCACTCATATATTTATTTTTCCAAACCGAATTGGCTAAATATATTCCTTTTTTAGCTAAACTTAACATTTTTGGCCTTTGGTGAATGGTTAGCATGACCGTAGTTTATTTACTTCATTCATATTAGTGAGACAACATTGCACCACAGCAAATGTGAATACCATATAGTTCCCAATACACGTGCAGTGCATGAGTACGAACGCTTGGGTACACGTCTGTTAATTTCTCATAACTTAAGTGGCACAAGCTGTCGCGGGTGGGTGGACATTTAGCAGAAACAGTTTCAGCACATCTACCAAAACAAACGACACTCGATCGACACACGACAAGAATGCACAAGACAGACACTGTAAAAGCATGTTCAATTGTGGTTTTTGTAATTCCAGATAAACAACATCAGCCAGCCACCACTCGGTTCTTTGAGCGTCATTAAATAGACATTTCAAACTCACATGCTTTCCTAAAGACGAGCTAGCGATAAAATAAACAAATGCTAGCCTCACTACTTCCACTGACATCTAGCGAAAGCCGCCAGTACTCAGTAGTGATGGCAATGTGGTGTCACCTTGTAGGTAAAAGCACACACTATGAATTATTTCTAAGAATTCTGCAAGCCACCGCAGCAGTATTGCTGTTATTTGTCATTTAGCATGCCTTCACTCCTGAAAATGTTTTTGCGCATCGTTTTACCTTTCAAAAAAGTGGGTGCGAATCTGTTTCATAGTGAGCTTCTGTTGGAATCTATACAGTAGATTTGCAGTAGGAATCCAGATAAACGACTTCAGTAATCAGTGGCCAAATTCCTCACCAACGACCATGCCTAAAACACATTAAAACAGCTATGTTTATTTTTTAATGATGTATGTATCCAGACATACGCCAAAAAGCTTGTAATGTACAAAGTAAATGAAACATGATTACCTGATGACTCCATCTATTTTGAAAGAAATAGGAATAGACGATATTGGTTTTATTCGCGACGCATGGGCATTAGCACTGTATTTTTTAAGTCACACAACCATGGTTTCATTCTTAGCTGACAAATAAATAACGTTTCTATTGTACGACAGCAAAAATAAAACTGATTACATATGCATTTATCTAAGTAAAATAACCGCTTTCGGAAATAAAAAAATATATATGTAGAATATGTGTATGACCCATGTCGAATTCTACCAGTTTTAGGGACTGCGTTGACATCACAGTCATTTCGCAATGACGTCACAAACATGTATCGCATTGGCGTCACAAACGTATGAGTACCGTCAACACCTGAACTCAGAGTGCTGTGTTGCAACTTCATGTGTCAAATTTTAAATGAATTTGTTTTGGATGATCATGATGAGTTTGCAGATAAATGTAAATGGTACCCCCACAAAAGAATACAACTTACTTTCTCATTTCAGTTGGTGTTATGATTTTATTATTTTTAATTACTAATCAGTCTCGAACCAAGGCCTCTTCCAATTATTGTTGTAGCACTCATTGCTAGTGAAACATACCACAAACACAAAATAAATTGATTCCAAGAAGAAAAGGTCCATAATTTTAGGTCATGAGACATGGGGTCATTTACAATTCCAATTGAAAATACCTATTCCAGTTCTTCCTCAAAAATGCCAATTCCAATTACAAAAAAATCAGTTACTTTTAAAAATACAAATTCCAATTATAAATGCCAATTCCAAGGCCTCTTCCAATTATTGTTGTAGCACTCATTGTTAGTGAAACACACCATGTTGGTTTTCAGTTAACTCTGTAGTCACAGTAGTGTAGATGACAATGGACCGTAAATCATTTGTTTGACTTGCAGTGACAGTGACGTGGATGAAGCTGTCCAGTGGCTGGAGCAGAAATCATTCACAAGCAACTGTTGGATGACCACATGTTTGACTGACCACTTTGCAGTCACTGTCAGAAGTACAACGACCATGTCCTGGGCTAGACCCTTCATTCCTAGAATGTTAATCACTCGTAGAGGAATATCTGTATTCAGTGTTATGTTGCGGATGGCTGTTTGTTTGGTCTTGGTCTATTCATTACCATCCATTATTTGGTCAGTATCATCTGTGCTGTCGACTACTGCTGAGCTGGTCACTTTGATGTCAGAATTAGCTACCAAGTGGTCCAAGGTGGTAGCATCAGCTGTCATGTCGAATGTCTGGATCCAGCTTGTTCTCATATGGTTAATTTATGATGCAGCAGTGTATGTTTTGCAGTCACAATTCCAACCAGAATCCATAGTACTCAATGCATTAAGCTTACCTGGTCCAATAAAATATTTGTGTTTGGTGTTAACAGCAGCAGAACTATTGTTAGGTATTTGGTTGCTCAGTATTGCTATGGGTATGATGCTGGTCTATATAGTGTTAATATTTGTCCTTGCTGTCATGGTTTATAGAATACTAAGAACAGTACGAAGGAATGGGTCTTTTAATTGTTGGGTCATATGGGATCAAGTTAGATCAGACACACGTTTGTTGCTCTTAATATTAGTCCTTGTCATATTAGCAACTGCTGAGTGCAACGAGTGTGCATTGTTTCATCTGTGGTCAGAACTAAATGCAAACAACTTAGACTTCATACCTGGTCCAATAAAATATTTGTGTTTGGTGTTAACAGCAGCAGAACTATGGTTAGGTATTTGGTTGCTCAGTATTGCTATGGGTATGATGCTGGTCTATATAGTGTTAACATTTGTCCTTGCTGTCATGGTTTATAGAATACTAAGAACAGTACGAAGGAATGGGTCTTTTACTTGTTGGGTCATATGGGATCAAGTTAGATCAGGCACCTACTTGTTGCTTGAGCTATTAGAACTTGTGGTGGCTGTAACTGCCATGTTGAATATACTCGTATTGTTTCTCCTGTGGTCAGCAACAAAGTGGTTAGTAGTTATATGGTCAGCAACTATATGGTCAGCAACTAAGCGGTCAGCAACTGCAGCCTGTAGGTGGTCAGCAACTATATGGTCCACTGTTAAGTGGTTATCAGCTCCTCGGTCAGCATCTTCACCTGTGCCACTGGTTAGTTCTTGGCCGTAAAAAATTTGTTTATACTAGTTGATTATTGTCATCTTGTCAGTATATGTTTTGGATGTGAATGTAAGACGTTCACAAGTATAAATTGATGTATATTTAATACATCCTCATGTAATAATTGGATGTTATGAATTATGAATGTACGTTCAGTTGTGGGCGTTTGTGAATAAATTTAAGCCTAAAATATAAATCAACAATATTTTGTTGAATTACAGGGATGTGATAAAAGCAACAAGTTTCATTTAGTTAAACTGTTTGGTTTACAACAATTAATTATTTGTGAATATTTATAGTCCAGACCATTTATGAATTAATGATGGCTATAATAGCCATCACTATAGTAAAGTATACCCAGAATCTGCCCGAGTAATAGTTGGAAAAGTAACAAGACTTTGAGATTTTGTGTTGCATTATTTCCAATAGGAATGGGTTGAATGCAGTGGGCGATGGAAGCATGCACTTGCCACCCTGCAAAAGATACCAAGAAAAGAGTTGGTCAGAGGACTTAGCAAGATCAATGTCTGCACTGCTGCCTACTTCACCATTGGCACAGGGTAAGTAATGACTTGGAAACATGGTCATTTAAAAGGTAGCATTCTAAAATGTTTGTACTCGGAAAGAATAACAATTTGCTCACATTTTACTGCAGTTTGCCATGGAACATATAGTTCTTGCTAATTTTGCAAATGGCACTTAGCATAATTAGAAAACCCATGGAAACTGTATGTTGCAATTTTATGACGCTTGAAGTTTTGTTTAATATTTATTGTGTATTATATATTATTTGGCAAATTTTTGATGGATTCTGCTGATGTGAATGTCATCGTAACTGGGCATTGTAATGGTAGTATATATGATTTAGATTCTAGGGTTGATCCTGTAAGGGCCTGTCTCAAAACAAGCAAAGCAAAGCAAAATTGCTCCTGTGTGCCAGCAGGAGTTTTGTTTTGGCGTCAAACGTAAAGTATTCGACCTATTAAGCGTACATGCCCTAATTAGAATACATCCCCTTTTTAATCAGCAGGATCCATAATTATTGTAAGTTGACTACAACTGAAAAGTGGTGCCATCTGGTGTTGAACAGATGGCACCACTTTTCAGTTGTTCTACACTAGTCACCATATGATACCACTAGTGTTAAACAATTATATTATTGTCTAGAGAACCAAATTTTGGTGTACGCTTATAAGAACAGATTCCTTGACGTTTTCTATGGACCCATTTTTTTTTAAGCTTAGGTCGAATATAGTAGATGTATTTTCAAACAAAACATTGACATTTTCATGGGTATCCGGTGGTCAGAGAAATTAAAAGTTTCGTGTAGGCGGATGGGGTGTCTGAAGTTAGTTAGAATTTCATGTAGTAGCAACTATGTCATGTTTCTGTGTTTTGAGACCCCAACATAAACTGACAATTTTGTGTGTGCAAATTTGTAATAAAATATGAACTCTTTATTAGCAATTTCCCATGATACAGTCTGGACTACGACTGAAATAATAGCTTACCGGTATGCTTACTAGTGTTTTGGTTGCTTGACAACAAGCAATAACTTTAAGAATTACTGTTGTGTACGTTTCTTGTGTTATGTGTTGTTGATGTTATGATAGGAACAGCAGAACGGATGTTTATTTGGGTTTACTCGATGATGGACGAGAGATGGCTGTCAAAAGAGTGCACATGAGTCAAAACGCAGAAAGAACCAATGAAACAAAAATTCTGGTGATGTTGGATCACAGAAACATTGTGTCGTTCATGGTAAGAACATTTTCCTGGAATGGAATACACAATTATTAGCTGTGCTGGTGGTAGGGAATGCACGTTTTACGGTACAGTTATGTTACCTAACTCCATGTTCAGTCTGTGGTAGAGATAGCGAAGTCATCGATAATTGCATAAGGAATGGTGATAAGTGATATTTTAATGTCTTGAAAAATTAACCTAACATAAATAGTACTTCCTGAGTTTATGTTGGCACCGTTCTGACATATTGCATTGCATTTGCTCCATGCCTTCATAATGGTACATACAACTAAGCCTGTTAACATAACAATTTAGGCATTCGAAATGTTTGGTAAATTCTCAAGCCATCGTACCATTGTAGACAGGATTGATCATATAACCAGGATGTTTGCTGTGTGATTTCGACAGGATTGACCATATATGTTCACTGTGTGTTTTAGACTCAAGAGAATACCAGAGGATGTATGTATGTGGCCTTGAAACTGTGTGAGTACAGTCTTGATGAATGGCTCAGAGCGGTGATGCACCAACCAGATTGGAACAGCATGGTGTCAGATATGGTCAAACAACTTCTACAGGCAGTGCAATATCTTCATCAGAATAGAGTTCTACACCGTGATCTAACTGTAAGCTGCATTGATTGAAGTCCATTTCTATGGATAGACTCCCAGTGAGAAAGCTTTTATAATTTTCATAATTGCTGTATTTTGCTATGTTGAGTGGGTTTTGTTGAGTAAAAAAATGTAGTGAACTTTTTCCGATCATATTACCGTTTTCGTCAAACATAGGCAAATTTATAACAATTGCTTTCTTTATTAAATAAAAAAGTTATTAATATGTTTCAGTTATTTTATTCAGTGTGCTTCATTCCACATATTTACAAAAGGATTTTCAACATTTATGCATATTTATATTTTTCATTAATTTTAAGTAACCTCCTCATTTATCTCAAGAACATACTTAGCACTCGTTCTGTTTTTTTTTTACTTATAGATACAATGACCTTGGCTAGGTCAAATTTGGTCAAAATGGGATTGTTAATATTTGGTATCAAAGGTCCAGTGACCATTGCAGCACATTAGGACCATTAGAGTTTGTAGAGATATTGTTAATATTCTTATGGTGACAACTGTGTTGTAGCCAGATAACATATTGGTGAATGACGATGCGGAACGGTGTTTGAAGTTGGGTGACTTTGGTCTCAGTCATAAACTGCGATCTGGTCAGCCAAGTTACTGCACAGATCCAACAGGTTTGTTGAACTTGTTTTATCTCTCATTTTAACCCATTCGAGTCCAGGCTTGAGGTCAATTACGTTATATCAATTCCAATTACACACCAATTACAAATACCAATTTTAATTACACCTCAAAAATACCAATTGCAATTGTCAATTCCATATTGAAATAAAATATGTGAATAAAACTACCATAGACAAACTATTTTAGAGCAGCTTTATTTTATTGCTGCATATTATGGTACATAATGGTAAACAAATTACATGATGTAATCGAAAATACCAGATACATTTTCATCAATTCCACTTGCTTACCATTTGTAGTAGTTGTAGTTGAAGTAAAACCATTTCAAATTCTGAAATTGTCTGAACATATGTAATGAACTGCCTTTGTGTCAACCTGCACCGTCTTCATAACTAACAAATACAGACTGTTTGACTTAACTTTCTCTTTAGCTGCACGTAGGGGCTGGAATGAACTACCACTTTGAAACGTTAGCTATCTTCCGAAAAAACTCAAAGACATTTATTCCAAATTGCTTTTCCGCCATACATCTTTTCCCTTGCTCTGATAATGACTTTTGTGCATCCCTATTCATGATTATGCTTAATGATTTGTTGCACCAGCTTCCTGAGGACATAGGCGCTGTAGAAGTTCATTATTATTATTACTAATACTAGCAAAAATGCCCAACCTCCGGACGGGTTAATTTGGTAGTTTGTGCTTACCAAATTTCAGGATACACAACATTATTACATAAATGCCTTAGTACTTGGTGCTGTCAATATCTTGATTGTTTCTTTCCAACTCTCGAAAATTTGTGATGTAAAATGCATGACGTTGTCAACAATTGTCTGTAATTGTTCACATAGCGGGGTGAATTTCGGGAAACTAAAACCAAGACGACCGTAGATGAACCCCTGAAAGTTTGGTGCCCGATATATAAAACATTTAAGAGTAGTAACATCACACACAAACATACAGTGGATTATATTAAGATGATAGCAGCCCACAGCTACAAACTCCACATATGTGTGACACACAGGATTGTCTTAAAGCTGCACCTCTTTAAGAAAAATTTACTTTGAATAACATCCCATAGGACCCATACCATAAAAATTCCGGCCACTTTTTTACCTAAATGTGGCCAGTTAACTGTTACAGTGCTATTTCTATGAAGGGACTCAGTGTTGGAAAGCAAGAGAGGTCCTTCAATGTGGGCCAGGGCAACAGGTCCACTACAGAGATGCCACCGACATCCAGGTTGGTAATTAACATTACATCTGCTACATGTTGTGAATATTTTGTAAGAAATGATGCTTCTTATATATGAAGCATTATATATTTTTCAGTTCGTTACAAATGCAGTGCAACCTTATAGTAGGACAAGTTGGTGTAATGTAGATTCAATTGAAATGTGCAGCTTGAATTTCTACCAGAAGCAGTGATCTACATGTGGTTTTTAACATTGACAGTTGTTAAGCCTTTTCATATGGCAAATTGTCCAATTTTTTTCCACCCGTGTGAGATTTATTATGTAATATTTACTGAGTAAGATAAAATGTAAAGAAAAGGTTTTGTCTGTGTGACTTTCTGCACTTCCCATATGAGCTGAACCTTAAAACAACTGGCCACTCATTAGATGTTTAGTATCTTAAAGAGCATAGATTAAGACATCAGCAGTATCTAAATAAGCATTGAGAAATGAAGACTATTCAAATGTTGCTAAAATATTTGCAAGAGTCACTCCTTGGACATGTTTTAAACTGTTATTTGCACATCATCCTCGTTAGCCAGGAGTATATATATATATATATATATATATATATATATATATATATATATATATATATATATATACACATATAGTACTACCACCACTCCTGGCAGGTAAACCTGTTGAAACATGGAACTTTCAGTTTTCCCACGCCATGTAGGCTGAATCATGAGCACTGTCCCACGTCTTGGTCGACGTCATATGATATTCTGCTCTCATAGTGGAATTTGTGTTATGACAACTATTATGTCAGCATATCCTTCACTGTGTCTTGCAGGGTGCTGGAATGGTTTCCTTTTACATGATGTCTGGGAGAACACATCCGTATGATGCTGCTCGTCACTCGGACATAGAAAGGAACATTGTTAATGACAACCCAGACTTGTCAACTGTGCACGACCCTGTTGCAGTAGACTTTGTGCAGACAATGCTGGCTGCCAACCCAGCTGACAGGCCATCCGCTGATGTTCTGCTCAAGTAAGGACATAGGTCTTGTTGTCATTTACTCATGTAGTTGACAGGCCGTCCACTGATGTTCTGCTCAAGGAAGGACATAGGTCTTGTTGTTATTAACCCATGTAGTTGACAGACCGTCCGCTGATGTTCTGCTGAAGTAAGGACATAGGTCTTGTTGTCATTAACTCATGTAGTTGACAGACCGTCCACTGATGTTCTGCTCAAGTAAGGACATAGGTCTTGTCATTAACTCATGTAGTTGACAGACCGTCCACTGATGTTCTGCTCAAGTAAGGATATAGGTCTTGTTGTCATTTACTCATGTAGTTGACAGGCCGTCCACTGATGTTCTGCTCAAGTAAGGACATAGGTCTTGTTGTTATTAACTCATGTAGTTGACAGACCGTCCACTGATGTTTTGCTCAAGTAAGGACACATGTCTTGTTGTCATTAACCCATGTAGTTGACAGGCCATCGACTGATGTTCTGCTCAAGTAAGGACATAGGCCTTGAAGTAAGGACATTGGTCTTGTTGTCATTAACTCATGTAGTTGATATACCAACAACTGATGTTCTGCAGAAGTAATGACATAGGTATTGTTGTCACTAACTCATGTAGTTGACAGGCCATCTGCTGATGTTCTGCTGAAGGAAGTTGTTGTGGTCATATAAAAGGTTTTATTTATGACATTGGGAAAGTTGATTTATTGACATTAGTTCCTATAAAAGGTTGTTGATTTAACACACATCTGTCATCGTTATTTGTAAAAAATGTTGCTGTTTTGGCACTACAGTCAATGTGAAGTAATGTGAAATTAAATAAAAATTTCCAATTTCTTAATGATATTAAAATATCAATAGAAATGTGTGTAATGTTTCAAATGTTTATTATTCTCTGTGGTATTTTGATTATTTTTACATGATTCAATTGCCATTTCTAACTGTTACAATATACCTTTTTAGAGGGAAGAAGGGGAGGTGGAGTTATTTTATATGTTAAAGAATCTATTCAGGCTTATATAATTACATTAGAAAGAGAAACAAATTGCGATGAAGCTGTTTGGTGCAAAATAGTTTCATGAAATTCAAAATTAACTATTGGATTTTTTACCGAAGTCCAAACATAAAAAGGATAACACAAAAATACAAAATGTTGTAAAGGAAGTGAATAATGGGAATGTATCATATTGGGAGGTTTTAACCATGGACACATACAATGGAAATATCTAGAGAGTACAGGGCGTGAGGTCCAACAATTTCTATTTTTTATTCAGGATAGCTTCCTTACTCAGCATGTGCTATAACCAACCAGGGCAGATAATGTATTAGATATAGTTTTGTCATCACAAAAAGAATTAGTGGACAGTTAGGTAACAGTAACCACAATCAAATACATGTTGACATCAATGTAAAATCAGAAAGTCAAAATAAAAAAACATACAGGAGAAACTTCCATAAAGGTAATTATAAAGATATGAGAAAATACTTAGCAAAGCTAGATTGGAATAACATACTGATGAATAAGACTGCAATTGAATGTTGGAATATTCTAAAGTATGAAATTGAGAGTATCATCGATAAATTTGTTCCCTTGAAAAACAAGGAAAACGTTCTAGAAAGAAACACTTGTAAAAAGAAGCTATTAGAAAAACAGTGCTCAAGCAAACTATGTGGAGGGTTTATAGGCGTACCAGAAAGGCTGAAGACTATGCAAATTACAAGGAGGCACTTAATGCAGCTACAACTGAAATTAGATAATCTAAAAGAAGCTATGAGCAAAAACTAGCATGTAACATAACAAATGACAGCACGTATTTGTATGCACATGTCAGGAGTAAACACAATGTACAAGACAAGGTCGGGCCTCTAGAAGACAGTGCAGGAAATATAATATCACAGTCACAGGGGTTTTTAATGGCGGAAAACCTAAATGGTTACTTCAGTTCAGTGTTTACCAGAGACGATATTACTAATTATTAGTTGATTACCAGTTCCAGATGCAAACTTTCAGGAGGCTAAATCTGAATATTTAGGACTGTTAATTGTAAATCCAGAAATGGCAGCTAAGAAAATAAAGGCAATGAAGGATAATAAAACACCGGGAGTGGATGGAATTCCTCCAAAACTACTAATGGAAACAGTAGAACAAATCAGTATACCACTTGCAAGAGTGTTCAACTTGTCATTAAAAGAGGGAGTTGTTCCGTTTGAATGGAAAGAAGCCAACATCATACCATTATTTAAAAGGGTTCGAGAAATAAGTCAGAGAATTACAGACCAGTGAGTTTAACATCAGTGATTTGTAAATTATTAGAAAGGTTAATTAAAAACCACATGGTGGACTTCCTTGTTAGGCATAAATTATTAAAAGCGAGATCAGGCTTAACAAATATGTTATGTTTTTTGGAAGAAATCACTAAGTAGATATTATCTACTTAGATTTTCAGAAGGCTTTTGACAAAGTGCCACATCAAAGATTACTACTTAAATTAAAAGCCCATGGTATCGGGGATGGCATAATTGACTGGATAGAACAATGGCTGAATGACAGAAGACATCAGTTTTGAGTGGGGTACCACAAGGATCAGTATTAGGACCTTTATTATTCTTAATATATATCAGTGATTTGGACAACAATATAACAAGTAACGTACTGAAATTTGCAGATGACACAAAAGTGTTTAGAAAGGTTAACACTGATGGTGATAAACAACATTTACAAAATGATCTAAACAGATTAGTGAAATGGTCTGAGAAATGGCAGATGTTATTCAATTTTGGAAAATATAAATACTTACATACAGGACATGGGAACTTGGATGTAAATTATAAAATGGGAGCTACTGTTCTGGGTACTATTATAAAAGAAAAGGACTTAGGAGTTACAATAAGCGCTGATATGAAAGTTTCAGAGCAGTGTGGTATTGCAGCTTCAAAGGGTAATCAAACTCTTGGGTTGATTAGGAGAAACATAACATACAAAGAAAAAGGCTAATAATACCTCTGTATAAAGCAGTAGTTAGACCTCATTTAAAATACTGTATGCAAGCGTGGAGACCACATCGTAAGAAGGTAATAGGTACGCTTGAACGCATACAGAGGAGAGCAACTAAAATTATTTCAGAACTGAGAGACCTTAGTTATGAAGAACGCCTGAAAGAATGTGGTTTAACAAATCTAGAGACAAGAAGGCACTTAATGCAGCTACGACTGAAATTAAACAATCTAAAATAAGCTATAAGCTAAAACTATATGTAGATATAAAAAAATTTGTCATCCAAGCCAAAAGCCCAGTTGCCATCTGGGCCTTTGGCTGGGATGGCAAATCTTGTTAAAGTTGAACCTTTCATTGTCCCTACTATGAATTCCCAATTCAAAATTAAATGTGTTTTTCCAGACATCCGTATGTGTGGGATGATAAAAGACGATACGAGTTTTTGGCCACTGTTGGTGATGAACCTGAAGTTGCAACATGGTGAGTAATGTCCTACTGATGGAAATGAAAGTTGTGAAAAAATTTTTTAAAAAACATTGTTGCAATTTATACCTTTCCAACTGTTATTTCTAACCTACTTGTCACTTGTATTGTGCCTCATTTTGGTGCAAGGAGCAACCTATTTATATTTTATTAGTACAGTATGTTTTTTGGTAATCAAGTTATTTAAATTTTTATATCAATGATACTGTTACTGTTACTTTTTTATAATTTATAGTCTTTAATTAATAGTTTAATTTTTATTCTTATTTAACTTTTTATTATATTTGTTATTGCGCACATATTTATGCTATTTTTTACATTTTTATATGTAATTAGATTATATGCAATTAGTTTTTATATGTATTAGTTTTACATGTAATTTGTTTATATTATAATGTAATTACATTGCTGTACAGCGTTTTAAGCATTTTATTGGAAATTGCACTTAATAAAAATAAATATTATCATTATTATTACACTACTGTTTGTTCAGAAATTATGTGATGTATTAATTAAAATTGTCAAAATGTTCTTTGTGCTAACATATTCCTGTGTCTGTTACATCAGTTGCTATATGTAACTTTTAAACTTCTTTCCATATAGTGACATGACCAATGCAACAAGTGTCGCGATTGAAAGCACTAGCACTACAGTGCTTCCAATGCTGGCAGGGAGAAGAGATTGGGTGCGTATAAGAGTTATGGAAGGGTTGAATACAAATCCACACCTTATCGTAACACAAATTAAAGGTCCCTCCTCAATTTGTTTGCTTTGATCCTTGTTTCAGATTAATTTCGCAAAACAAATTACCTATGCAATATCAAGTGTCACTCTTGTTCAGGGAGGTCTGCTGCAGGGAGATCTGAGTGTCCTTCTTGTTCGTTGCAGGGAGGTTTGAGTGTCCTTGTTCGTTGCAGGGAGGTCTGTGTGTCACTCTTGTTCATTGTAAGGAGGTCTGAATGTCACTTTTGTTCATTGTAGGGAGGTCTGAGTATCATTCTTGTTTATTGCGGGAAGTCAGAATGTCACTCTTGTTCATTGTAGGAAGGTCTGAGTGTCACTAGTTTATTGCAGGGAAGTCTGAGTGTTACCCTTGTTCATTGCAGAGAAGTCATAATGTCACTCTTGTTCATTGTAGGAAGGTCTGGGTGTCACTCTAGTTCATTGTAGGGAGGTCTGAGTGTTACCTTTGTTCATTGTAGGGAGAGCTGAGTGTCATTCTTCTTCATTGTAAGGAGGTCTGAGTGTCACTCTTGTTCATTGCAGGGAGGTCTGAGTATCATCCCAGAGCTGAATGTACAGAGACAGTTCCAGCGTCCTGGGTACACTGAGTCTGTGTGTCGCCTCCTCCGCACTCTGAGGAACATCATGTCCCACTACGGCGAGCAGTGAGTATCCTCCAGTGCCGGGACAAGTACTGTAGCATAGTAACTAAGTCAAAGTAGTCCACATCAAAGTACTTACATAAAAGTAAAAGTATCCCACTAAATGTACTTCTTAAAGCGAAACAAAAGTCATGGTTTTGGGGCTATGCACCTAAAATAGATAATAAAAACTAACCACATGCAATTAAAATCAAGAATATCACATCAGTGGTTCACACAGAATGTTTTCTAAAAGTGGGAGATTCCGGTAATTTCTCCAAATGACGTAATCAATAAGTGCGTGCACAGTTCAATGAAATCGGGGTAACTTGACTACTAAGGCAGGCCGACTTACACAGAACCAACGCAAAGTATCAAACAAATGTCTTATTTTGCCAGAAACAGGACTAGTTTAGTAAACAAAGGCCAAAATATGTTAAATAAGTTGAATTTGGATACAAATATGGCAGGTATACATCACAATTCTCACAATCAATTCACATATCACTTAATCTCACAAAGGTGCAAAGCTGGTTGAAATGTTATTGCAAAATGCTTGTTGTTTTGGAATGGTTTTCAGTTTCTTTTACTGTTACTTTTACTCTACTGTTGTATTCTATCTTTGGCTGGCTGGTGACTGGAGCCTACGTCTGCCTGTCTTTAAAAACAGCGGTGAACCGGTAAACTGTGTGTACAAATAACCCCAAATGTACTTTAATTATACTATTGCACTTAACTATGTTTGCAGGTCAATGACAGCAAAGGGGATACTTGGACATACTCGTACCCCATTCACATACTTCGACACAGAGCTTCCTGCATTGTTCCTGACAATCTACTCGATTGTCAAAAACACGAAGTCAAGTCCGGACGACTGGACACAGAGGGAACTTCTCAGAGAGTTTTTCTAGAGCAGAAATTGTTCTGTTGGGTTGCTACTGTAGCTGGCTATCATGGGGATAGCACCAATATGTCACTTGTACATATCGTGTGACTATGTCACTTGTACATGACATGTGGGACTATGTCACTTGTACATGATATGTGGGACTATGTCACTTGTACATAGCATTGTGTGACTGTAACTTGTACATAACCTGTGTGACTATGTCACTTATACAAGACATGTGTGACTATGTCACTTGTACATACCCTGTGTGACTATGTCACATGTACAAGACATGTGTGACTATGTCACTTGTACAAGCTGTGTGACTATGTCACATATACAAGACGTGTGACTATGTCACTTGTACAATACGTGTGATTATGTCATTTATACAAGACATGTGTGACTGTGTCACTTGTACAAGGCATGTGACTGTCACTTTTACAAGGCATGTATGACTATCCCACTTGTAAACAACGTGTGTGAATATGTCACTTATACAAGACTATGTCACTTGTACAAGACGTGTGACTATGTCATTTATAAAAGACATGCATGACTATGTCACGTGTATGTAATTTGTGTCAATGTGTATCTTGTACACGACTTGTGTGAATATGTCAATTGTACATAATAATGTGTGACTATATCACTTGTACACGACGTGTGACCATGTCACTTGTACGTAACAATGTGTGACTATGCCACTTGTACATAATAATGTGTGATTAAAATAACGTGTTTCAAGTGTACTTGAAGTCGTATGAAGGAAATGTAGGTCATTGCTTCTTATACGCATTTCAAATGACCAACTTGTGTATGAGCAACAGTGAAAATGATATCCTAAAATAAAAAATGGCTACCAATTACAATGTAAAAAAAATTTACCAAAACAATCTAAGAATCATAACTGCGAAGTTTCACTTCTTTGCCACGATCACCGACGATCACCGACGCATGATAATGGACCTGGGGTCGATACTGCCTGGGCGGCCATGGCAAAACAGACTTTGCCTGTAGACCAATATGTATTCGCCACGTTGTCTAAACTAATGAACTGCCCCAAGGCAACGCAGACTCTTAGCATTTTCGATGGTAAACAATATTGACACTGGGCCCCGCTCACAGTTGCCCAAGGAGACCATTGCTGTTCTTTTCTCAGTAAAGGAACCGTCGCAGGAAGTCTTATGGAAATAAAAAAATTCCACCATCGACTACAACCGTTGGCACTAGCGTCCAACGCATCGATTATTTTTTCTGTATCAAATACTTTTTACTCACTGCCGTATGTCATAAAGTGCCATTGTTGGATTAGGTGTGTATTGGTGGGGCCTGCTGCGCATTACTAAGTTTATGTAGCAAGAGAAAACAAAACAAATATGGTTGGTAAACTGGCAATGCCCTTTAATAACATTTAGTAAAACAGTGATATGCATGACAATGGGCATTGCCGACGACCTAACTAGATATACAAAGCAATTCCCCTATCTTAGTAACAAAGAGTTGAACATATCTGTCGATGGGATTGCCAAAAATTAAATAGCTAAGCGTAATAAATGGGGCCCAGAAACCACACGCACAAAGCGCAGCAGACTCCAACGATAGCAGTGGTTCCTCGGCAGGGCAGCAACTCACTGCCTCCTGTGAGGAGTTCGGGCCAACCTCGTATTAAAAACCTCAAACGTCATATATGGAACAAGAGAGGACAAAAGATGAGGATGTTGCACTACTAATTGTGTGCGCCGTTGTGCGTTGATTCAATGATAGATCCACACAAAGCCGTAAGAAAAATATAAAATTGGACAGCTGCGGCCCAAGCGAAAAATACAAATCACAAATAAAATTCTAGCTGGTGCGAGCTAGTAGCCAGATATAAGTTGGCAGAAGAATTAGACACAATAGAGAAAAACAATTTGTGAACTCCCTTGAAAACCCGTGAACCCTGTTTGGAAGACTCCACGCCAGATAATGCTGGCGGAAGAACTAGACACAATTTGTGAACTCCCTGGAAAAAACCGTGAAGCCCGTTTGGAAGACGCCGCACACCAGCTCGGATGCCGTAACCCCGTCACTGTCTCACAGGGAAAACCAAGTAAAGTAGAAACATAAGCAGAATCCATCATGTAAACATGCAGTAGCGACGACTGGCGAGTCGGCCTACGATTGAGGAAAGTATGACAGCGTGCCGCGAGAGAGATATCCCCGCATCCCGCTCCCGGCCCAAAGCCGAAAAGCAGGACACAGGGACACGCTCACTCTACCGCCTCAACCAAAATGAAGAAAGGCTGGTCACGCCCCAGAGCAACCACATGCTCATATCGCTAATAGCATAAACAGAAAGTATAGACGTACCCGCCAGCAACTAGAATCACTGCACGTATACACATATTATGTCATAAAACATACATACTTATCTACATATGCAACTCACAAAAAGTGACTAAAATGTTAGTTAATACATCGATAGTGGGAATACTAGAGTATCTAGAAAAAATACCTACGAACAGTGGGTGTGCAACAAGGAGATTGTCCGGTATTGTATCCCAACCCCCGGCCAAAAGCTGAAGAGCTGGGCAAACACCAGAGCCCGCAAATAACTTGAAACCCCCCACCGAAAAGGAAGAAAAGGAAAGCTGCACGCCTCCCAACGCCAGGCTGAAAATATATGGCAATGGAAGCTCACAGTGTTTCGAAAGAGGTGATACGAATATATTTTTTGAAAGCGGAAGATTTCCTACGGCCCATAAGTTGGATCTGTGCGTCAGAATATCCCTGAGCTGAGGCGTGCGTAGCTGCCCCGATACGGAAGCTGTGTGCCTTTATATTGAGTTGATGGAGAGAGGCCCAAGATAAGGAGCCAGAGAGCCAAGAATTTAGCTGTGAAGGGGTGATGGGGGATAAATCCGGTTTACAGAACAAAGAGCCTTCGCTGCGGCCCCTCCTGGCAGTGAACAGAGAGAGCGCCGCCACTGGGCAGTAGGCGTTCTGTGAGCTGGGAATGGAAATAGAGATGTGCGAACCAAAGTAGTGTTTGGCTTGTTGGAAAACTATGATGAGGGTGTCCGAAAGTACCGAGAGTTGTGACAATTTGATGTTATTGCGGGAAGAAGTGACTTCCCCGATGCGAAGGAAAGCATGAAACATAAGTACGTAGATAGCTCGGAGTCACATGACCCGTGGAGTCGCACAGTGCGTGTTATATGGGTATAGTAATGGGGAGCCTAGAGTCAACATGGGAAAATTCCTTGTGAGCCCCAAGGAGGATGCGCCGGACTAGAAAGTCACCTGTCGGATCCGGAAGGTGGAATAATTTGTGAAAAAAGGCGATGGCCGACATACGTGAAGTAACAGAGGCCGGCGATGAGCCGTTACGGAGGAAATGGCCGACATACGTGAAGTAAGAGAGACCGGCGATGAGCCGTTACTGAGGAGATGCGCAATAAACGTACACAATAAGGGAACGGAGGAAGGAAACCATGGCTTCCCAGGGAAATAGATCACAGCAAAGTCATGTAACTGGGTTGCCCATCGCGAATACATCGCCCTGGTAGAAGGAGCCAAAGATGCTGCAATGAAGGCGCCTGCACTGTTCACCAAGGTAGGAATTCCGGCGGCAAATGGTCTGTGTCGCGATCGAGCCAAGGAGCCCTCTGGTGCGCGGCCTCGGTCTGGAAACGAGACAGGACTTCGGCGATAACATTAGTTTTACCGGGAACATGTTTGGATGCAAAAAGGATGTTGTGTCTCATAGAAACTACAACAAGTTCTCTAATCAGGTTCATGATCGTGACACTCAAATTGTCACACATAAACAGTAAACACGAGTTAGCCAGACGAGTCGCCCATAAACGGACAGCTAACACTATAGGTACAAGTTCCTTGATCGCGATATTGCTGACAGACCAAGCACTGGGGAAGGATCCTTGGAACCGCCGACTGCCTAAAACTGCAGCAAACCCAGACCCACTGGCATCCGAAAACAATCGAATACAGTTCGACTATGTCCACGTATTGGGAAGGCAGAGAGATACTCCGTTGAAAGAGTCGAGAATTAGTTTTTAGGCGGCCAAATCCTTTCGAGCTTCCCGGTTTAAGCGTATAAAATGTGATTTACCCCGCACCCCTCGTGTAAGATCGATAAGCCTCCGCAAAAAAGCCCTCCCGGGCACCACCACTCGACACGCGAAATTGAGAGTGTCGATAAGTGACTGTAAGGCGAGCAATGTTGCCTTCTTCCGGCGAAAGAGTGCGTTGATCTTCAATTGTGCATCAACTAACTTATCTTGCGGCAGACGCAACTGCATGGCAGTCGTGTCTACCTCAATGCCGTGTAATGTAGCTAATGACGTAGAGAGCACGGTTTTATTGGAGTTTACGGGAATGTGAAGAGCTGTAGCTAAAGCCATGAAGGACTGCAGGCCAACCAAGTTCTGATTAGACGCAGAGGGTCCGAAAAAGATAAAAAAAAGATTGAAGTCTGCTGGCTGGGTCACTCTAGCAGTGATGTGATGTCGCCTCGCTGCTTTGTGCTGTGACACCAAATAAGGAGATGTGTTCTGTGTACCGTTAGCGTCCCTTTACCTGACACCGCTCCGATGCATTCCAGACTAGTGACAAGGGTGGGCCGTCTAGCCCCTGTACATAGGCAGGAGCATTGCGTAAAAGGTATTATAATTCATGCTGTATTAAATACAAATTTTTAAAACTTTTTGTGTGTGCAAAATTTCTTCTATAGTTATTAAAAATGTTTTAGTGCTTTGAAATTTAATTGATGGGGTAACAGCAAACATATAGTTTATCTATAGCTTAAAGTTGACATTGTAATGTCTTCATATTGTGTTTTGTTGCATTAATATAGCTTACATTTAAATTTTAAGTCAGCACAGTTTTTTCAGTCTAGTCTTATTTTTTGTCATTGATTGATTCACTCGCATCATGATTTTGAGCAAGCCACTCACTCCTCACCTTAAGGCTGGTGCTAGCCATGAATGTCAATCACCAGGAGATGCTTTGTTTTCAGTTAGCATTCCATACCAAGTGTGCAAAGATTGGGTTGAAGCTGCTGTATCCTCTGTGTCCATTTATCATGACTTGTAAAACTTGTTTCTCTCCGAAAAGAAACTACCTCTGAATTCCAATTCTCATCGAGTGGCAGAAAGGCTTAGGAGAGAGTGTCCTTCCATATAAAAAAAACTGAAAAAGCATGGGAACTCACTGTACTCGCAAAAAAAGTTCTCCGCGTAAATCGTTTTAGTAGTGATTTGCAAAATTCGATTGAACTACAAGCACAAAATGACGAGCTGGCTAATGAATTAGCCAGTGCTAATAAAATTATAGAAAAGAAAGATGAGGAGATTATGCGCGAGGACCTGATTTCCTTAAATGATCACTGCTCTAGTCAAACTTTGGAAATTGCTGCTAAAAATCAGAAATAGATAATGTAATGGAGACTAACAAAGAACTCCAGGGATATGTTGAAAATATAATTGGTATTTCTATTACATCTGGTCCCAAGGCTGGTTTCGAACAGACTGATTGCTCATATCAGCGGAAACTTCTGAAACAGATCAAGTCAAGAGCGGAGTGTGCCCTCTGGTTTATGAAGACATTTGGGCTCGTGATAGAGAGTATTCGGGTTTTCGATGGCAAGGGGCCAAAAAGTTCTTCACCTTCTTGACATGTTTTATATTTCCGATGCCTTTTACCATGAACTGACTCTTATATCTGGTAATTTGCCCAAGTCATATTTGATAAAACAACTGAAGTCTGACATGAATACCTTGTGTCATATCCAGCGGACACCAGGGAAATTAGAGGGTGTTGAAATAGATGTAGTTCAAGAGTTGAAGTTTGCAATTAAGTCCCTCTAGTTGAAAAATCCTGATTGTAAGAATGTCACTGTTAAATTTTGTGGTGATGACTCAAGTGTTGCTAGGAATACTGGTATATGTTTGATGAGCTTTTCCATTTGGTCTACTGATTCCAACGTGTCTACATAAGCGGGTCATCACATTGTTGCTGTTGTAAAGTGTCAAAAAAGGTATGAGCTTTACAGAACTTCATTTAAGAATGTCTTCATGTCCATAAATTAACTTTTTTCATCCAAGTCTGTTGAAGTAAATGGTGAAGAAATTCAGGTAAATGTATGTATGGGAGGAGACTACAATTTTTTCCTTATGACACTTGGCATGGCGGGTGCAACTTCCAACCATGCCTGCATATACTGCAAGATTCACACCGATGACCGTAGGGATATGTCTAAAGCACATGATTTATACTGCCAATAAAATTAGGCAAGACCAATCGAAGAAATGTCGCAAAATGTAGTGAGCAATTGCCATGGTTGCAGGCATGAACCTCTTCTTAGAATCCCACTTAGTCACGTTGTTGTTGATAAACTGTATATCATGCTTCGAATCACTGACAGACTTGTAATTAATTTGATCGAGGATGCAACTGATTATGATGCTAAAGAAAAAAATGGGAGTATTCCAAAATCAGATGTATCCCATATTGATGAACGAGTTAAGTGCATTACTCGTTGTGGGGTAAGTTTCAGAATATGGGAGACCAGGATGGCAGCCGGTAAAGGAACTGGAAGACTTGAATTCACCAGTTTGATGGGTGAAGAGAAAAAAACTTATGAAATGTATAGCAGAGCAGCTTGTTGTTAGGGATGCGATACATCCTAATACAAAAGACAGAGTTGTAGAAGTCTGGTAGAGATTCGGTGCATTATATGCAGTTGTCAATCATGATTATCGTGATCAGAATGGTGTCACTTCTGCAAATATATATTTGGTCTAGCCAATGATTGGGTGAAACTTTTCATTAGCCTTGAAGGGAAGCGGAAAGGATATGAAAAGAAAAGGGTCACCCCCTACATGCCCTGCCTTGTGTATTATATGCCATTTTTATCTAGCTTGCACCTTGGACTGAACACATTTAGTGGTCAAGGCATGGAGAACGCAAATTATATTGCCAAATCAATTCATCACCAGCATTCCAATAAAATAGGTGCATGTGCTAACATTTTGAAAGGTTCAATGAGGCGGCTGCAGCTGAAGCATATGCAAAGAGAAAGCAGGGAATATTCAAAGAGAAACCATGTTTATTGTCATGAAGACATCTTCAAAAAGAGACAAATAATTGAGCATTATTCTGAGCTTGAACACTCTAGGGAGGAAAATCCAGCCGAGGAGTTGTGTGTTTCAGATATGAAGGATAAATTAAAATAAAAAAAAAATCGAAGAAACACATTGAAAAAAGTGAGGGCTCTAATTAGTTCTTATGTTCACTTGATTGCTGATTTACATGTATGTGATTTATGAAAAAAAACTGTACAAGTATGAACAAATATTTTCTAGCCTTGAAAATTAAGTGATAAGGTGTTTTAAAATATTTATTTTGAAACCTGCCTTCTTGTTAGAGTTACGAGCTGTTTAAGAAACGCTCTATTCTTAATTCCTGTTATATAAAGGTGATGGGGTATTTAAAAATATTTCTGGCCTTGAAAATTCCTGTCGAGCAATGTTACGAATAAATTTATTTTAGTACGATTTTCATGATTTTCTCTCGCTAAACACCCTCAGTCCTTAATGGATTAAAAAGTTGTTATTAAAACAATATTTTGAATAATAGAAGGCATTTGTGAGAGAAGTGCTTGGAAAATTTTTTTTACAAATGTATAATATAAGTAATAGATTTGTATTTCCCTGAGCTTGGCGAACAAGCAGCCACTTTGGGGGTGAGGGGCTGTTTCTGAAGTATAATTTTAATTTTCAATTATAAATATTCTCAGGAATACATTTAATATAGAATAAAATGATTGCGTTTAAGGGTTATTTTTTAAATTAATCCTCCCAAACCATTTTCCTGATTTGGCAGTCATGGTGAAATAAAACTGGCCTAACGGTCAAGGTGCCTATTTAATCAACGTGTGAGCCCACCATGTACACGGAAAATGTGTCTCTGAAGTCCATGAAACTGCATTATATCATATCTATCGTAGATGACGGCAACGAATCTGGGTACTTCGGTTTTTTGAGCTAACAGCCCTTCATTTCACTTATATTTAGCAGTTAGACTTGATGTTCTTGTAATGCTCGTGAAAAGGCCGTGGATTTTAATTTATAACATGGAACTAGAAACATTTTGACCGATTTAGCTAGAATTTTTTACAGGAACTGCCTTAATTTGTCTTAGAATATGTTTCAACTCGCAATTAAGATGTCAGCAAATTCGTAAGACTTTAAGGTAAACTGCACTGGTATCTATATATCAGTACTGTAGTCGCACTGTCTCCGTTAGATCCGCTAGGTGGAGCAACTATTTTGACTCGCTGAGAATCCTCAGGGTGGTCTGAGGAAATTGGTTGGTACAATTTGTCGACATGCGTCTTTATATATGATGAAACATTCTGACATATTCAATTACAAAACAGTTCAAATTATTTTCTTAATTATTTCTTGATCACGCAATTATGCTATCTGATGTTGCAATGCTGTCCGTGTTATCTTGGTATGGCCTAACCGCCTAAGACGTCCCATAATTCAACATTATTGAAACTAGCAAAAACGCCCATCCTCTGGACGGGATAACGTGACTGGAAAATGTCAAAATACACAACATTATAGCACAAATATCCATCAGTGCCTTGTTACATGGTGTTGCCAGTCAATATTGTTATGGCTTGCTGAATTTACGACGTAGTGACGCGGTGCCTTGTATGACGTAACTTTGGATAATCAAAGAAAAAACGCATGACGTTGTGAACTATTGTACGTAATTTTTCGCGTAGCGTGTAGTGCCCTGCGCGGGCCGGGCTTTTGGTCCAAGCCCGGCCCGGCCCGCAGCCCGCGGGCCGGGCCGGGCCGGGCCTCTACATAATTTTGCGGGCCGGGCCGGGCCGGGCCTGGGCCTACATACTGCGGGCCCGGGCCGGGCCTGGGCTGGAAACAATTTAAACACATCGGGCTTGGGCCGGGCCTGGGCCTAGTGTGAGCGGGCCGGGCCGGGCCGGGCCTGAGCTGGGCCTGAACATAATAAAATATTCATACAAAACACCGATTATTACTTTATTTTTTTAAATAAAAACTGATAATAAATTGTAATTCCGTTTAATGAAGGCTTAAAATTATTTCTTTAGTATTATATAGTTGCAAATTGAGACCTTGCATGGAATCTAATGACCCCATAAGTTCACTTGGCTGGAAGTAGCCAGCCCCAAATGTTTACTTTAGAAATATTTGCAGAGGCAATCAAGCCATGATTAACCATCAACTTATCACCCTTTGACCCTACCAGTGGACATTCTATTGTCTAGGTCTTCCCTCCAAACATTGCCCACCTGAATGACCTGCCCACTGCCAAGTGCCCACTAGGCTACTAGCCCACTACCCAGTACCCAACCCAGTTGGTAATTGGTATTTCTCCCCAGTCCTAATTCATTCACATTTGTACTAATTCACACATGTCTGAACATGTCTGTCTCAGGCTAGTGACTGCAGGCCTGCTGGAAATGCCACTGGGTGTCAGTGCTAGTGGGTGACATTTAATGGAAATATCATATTAAATTATGTTAACTTAGTTGAGCTAATTCAATTAACAATATAAATTGTGATTATGGCTTACATATGGGTTAAGTCAGGGTTAGATAAGCAAATATCCTACCGTAACAATAAACCAATACATTAAAGCCAAATATAACAAATGTTATCATATTTAATAGTAATGACACTAAGAAGTTTTTCTTTATTTTTCTTCAGGATATTCGTAAGTTTGAAGAAGTTGGTGGTGCTGAATTTTTAGAACTCATCCAGCACATTATGGACCTTTTTTATTTAATAAAACAATAAGTCTGTTTTACAGTTTATTTGTTTTTCGTCTTTGTTATAAGATTATAGGTTTATCTTCTCTAAACTTAGCGGGCCGCGGGCTTGCGGGCCGCGGGCTTACCCATCTTTGGCCCGCGGGTATGGGCCGGGCCTGGGCCTGAAACTTGCGGGCCGGGCCGGGCCGGGCCTGGGCCAAACATTCACGGTCTGGATCGGGCCTGGGCCGGGCCTGGGCCTAAATTCTAGTTTATGGGCCTGGGCCGGGCCGGGCTTGAACAATTATTGCGGGCCTGGACCGGGCCTGGACTCTAACTGCTAATTGCGGGCCGGGCTTGGGATCAAATTCTAGACCCGCGCAGGGCACTAGTAGCGTGGTCGGCAGCTGTACGCAATGAATACAAAGGGTAATTCGATTGTTCGTAGAAAGGGTAATAGCGGGTGAATTTCGAAAAACATTTAAACAGACAACCCGACCGTGCGGTCGCAGAGTAACTGAATTTATAAGCTGATAGTTATAATATGTGTGTCATCAAGTGCAAGCCTGTTGCAGGGGTTCTTGGTATTCTGGTGGTTAAAACATAATGCGAAAATACAAATAGTATGACCCTTTTTCCATGCTGATGTCATATATATCCTTTATTCAAAATTCCCCTTCCTTTTGCAAACTCGAACATACGCCTGGATGAAATGTTCAGAAGAAGCAGATGTTAGATATCACCTAGAATATGCCGTAGCACTATGGTATCCATATAAGATAAAACATAAAATAGCAATAGAAAACGTCCAGAGAAGGGCCACAAAAGAACTTCCTGGTATGAGGGATTTATCATATATAGAAAGACTAAAATTACTGGAGCTACCCACATTGGCATACCGAAGGCTAAGAGGAGACATGATAGAAGTCTATAAAATAATGCACGAATTGTACGATAATGAATCTGCACCACACCTCCTGAAATGGGAGGATGTCACACTTAGATCAGGAAATAGAGGACACTCCCTTAAAATATTTACCCAAAGACCAAGATTAATTTAAGAAAAAATGCATTCCCTCTTAGAGTGGCTGAACCATGGAATAGTCTCCCAAACTCTGTAGTACAAGCTAGATCAATTAACTCATTTAAAAACAAATTAGACAAATTCTGGTCTACCCAGGCAGTAATATACGACTATGAATCTCCTTTAACAATTACTAATGGAACCGGAAATTATGATTTAAAAATATTTGATTCTGAAGATCTGATCATGGAGGAACCAACTGGATCCTGCGATCAGAATCGTCATAAGGTAAGGTAAGGTAAGGTAAGGTATGTTCAGCACGTTCAATGTTTGCTATTACTAGTATGTGCCTGACTGCACGATCATGTAATGTTTTAGGCTGTCTTAAGCATGCACTTTGTTGGTTCAAATGTCAATGGGCGGTCCATTGCCAGCTGGCCAGACAGTACGCCAACGAGGCGCGGGTAGACCGCCCGTCACACACGCCAACAATACTCATACATTACTACGATCACCATGACATGAATACATAGGGGGCTGTTACGCGTGCTGTCATATGTGAATCCATATGTGGCGTCTACGCGCGACGTCATGGACGATGAAAACAACAACCTTGAGGATCCACTGGACGTTATGCGCAATCAGCACGTGCAGGGAAATAATGATTGAATGCCGTCCACCAATAAGACAAACTGAACTAGATAACCGCAATAATTGTAGTTACAACTGAGAGCCGAATATTTATTTACATATAGCTGCGTGAGAGCGTGAGAGTGAAAAGTATTGAAAAACGTATTGGAAAAGTATTCTTTGTAATACTTTTAGAAATAATTGCAATATTTCAAGGACGAATCAATACTTCGTTGCAAGTGTTTTCAAATTATTAAAGTTTAAACGTTTTGGAAATATTGCAATGTTAAAACTATTGTGCCCATCTAAGCTGCTATGCACCTCGTTTTCACCGACTGCTGAATGACCATTTGGAGCACGACCCAATAGGCAGAGAGCTAACTTTTAATATATGTCTTTTAAAGATCGGTCCATCAATTTAGGAGTACGAATGCTGTGAAAAAGTACTTTGGTGTTAAGTGGCCAATGTCGCAGATCAAGACGAAACTGAAAAACTTCATACAAGACGTCAGACATTGCATGCCACAGTAAAATATACAACTATGAAACGATGAGATTAATGAATCTCTTTAGAAAGTGTTATAGACGTTTTGAAGTGGTTTTCAGAAGAAAATGTTTATTAGTGAGCAACACTATGTGTAACAATGTAATCTGTGTTGTGTTGTGCACTAAGAGAACACGGCTAGTTGAACACATACAAAAATATGAATATTTACCAGTACTAGTATTACTTTTAGACAAAATTAACTAACCATATGTAACTAATAAAACTAACAACATAACTAACTAACTAAATAAAGATATAGCTAACTAAGTAATTAACTAACAATTAGCAAAACGTCGTTGTGACATAAGGTGCGTGTCTCAATATCTAAAGTGCGCTTCTTCCATGGTGCCCATTCATGACGTAGGGTGCATTCGATTGAACTATCCCCTTGTAGTTGTGTCAACTTTATCAAAAAGCATTAATGGCCTACTCTGGTTTTTCGTTCTGATAAAACGAGCAAGTAGAAAAATATATATTCTACCGCTGCTCCGTGTTCCTGTGTATGCGTGTTCCCTCGTATTGCCAGTGGATACTCTTGGCACTAGCAGTATACTGACATCGCGTTTGATAAGAAAAATGCAACTCGGGTGTCCAGCTACAAGAAACATCGAAATAGGCAGATGATACGATTATATGTCTTCCCACTAATCAGTCGTTGATTTCTCGAATGATTTCTGAAAAGGGTAACCCTCGAAACCCCCGCCCCGGGGACGGGTATGAGACAATATCGGTTGGGCGCAACTAAGTGATATTGACACTAAGTGATATTGTCCATATAAATTATGTCAATCCTCAATGAGTTGCGTATTCACGAAAAAACCCACCACGATTATGGGTCATTCCATATTTGCGGAACAACAGCTGGCAATTTCTGGCCCAGCTCTTTTGGTGCACCTCAACTCACTTTCAAATAGTCCTCTGACGAACTGTGTATTTACTAGGATGGAAAAATACACAAAGCAACATATTTCTGTTGATAAAAGATGCTTGCTGGTTGATGTTAAATATTCAGTAACCCAACTCCTGGGATGATAAGAACACCAAAATATATCATTACATTACAGCTATGTTGCAAAGTATATATACATACTACTACTCCCACTTGTTTGAAGTACCTTGTTAAGACTGTATATACATGGTTTAGTGATATTTATGCCTTGCGTCATTCAATGTTCGGATTATTTAGGCAAGTATGCTGAAGAAAGCACTGCTGTTCTTGGGTTCTACGAGGATGGTATTTGTCACAGCTCTTGTGAGGTTTTGTATAATTAGCTTGTTTACTTTAGTCACCTAGCAATTAAAATTTTGGTGAGTATGCCGGCTTTACACTAGGCAACGCGGTTGCAATCAACGAGGCAATGTTGATGTCATGCGTCGCTAGCAACAGGGTCGCATGTATACACTATGAAACGTTGTTTCATGCAACACGAAAAGTCAAGTGACCGCAGTGAGTAAATTGGCTATACGTATCGATCAATGCAGTTGGTATGGACGCCATGTGCGACAGTTGGTATGGAAACCATGTGCGACAGTTGGTATGGACGCCACGTGCGACAGTTGGTATGGACGCCATGTGCGACAGCGACGAAGGACGTTTTGCTGTCGCCGCTGCGTGTGCGGTGATTGAGAAAAAGAAGATGCTGGACACGGCCATGGTGAGTCTGTCTGCATCAGGGCAGATTACAATGGGGTGGTCTCAAATCACAGATGTTCGACAACAACAAAAATTGGTGTCTTGGCAAAACAACTACTTCGTTGAGCGAATGTGAATGTTTCGTCATGAATAACTTGTGTACAACGTATGTGGAATGACCAGCTCGATATTTATAAACATATAACGTATGTGGAATGACCAGCTCGATATTTATAAACATATAACATATGTGGAATGACCAGATCGATATTTATAAACATATAACGATGAAACACATTCCGGAGGTAGGTCCGTCAACGGGGTTTTGTGAAGGGTTCGTTCGGGGGGGGGGGGTGCCTGTCCTCAGGGTTTGTAAAGGGGGTTCGGGCGTACACAATCAGCCGTGGATTTGTGGGAAGATTTCTGATATATGTAACAATTAAAAGACATTCTCTCAAAAAGGGGAATTCGTTCGGGGGTTCCGTCCTCAAGGGGGAGGGTTCGATGGAACACCCATGAGGACGTGCATGGGTGGTCAAGATGTTTGTCTAGATATATAGCTACTCAGTACACTATATAACATATTTTTATGACAAATTAGCCGAGTTGCCCGGCGACACAAGGGAGGAAAGACCGTCACTGCAAGAATTTATTTCACTAAAAAATAAATAACTGTTATGCCTTTTCTAATAATCTGGGTGTCAAAACATGTATAAATATATCTGACAATCCATGGAAATAATTTATACTCTGTCACGGTGAATTCAATTGTGTATGAATCCTTGCACTACACAGTAAAGTTTTGGTATTTCAAAGCCTACTTCGTGTCCTAAAATGATTTACAACTGCCGGTTTCACGAAGCGTTCATACCATTTGACGTAGATTACGGAATTCGACAGAATCCTAGAAAATGTAATAATAATAACTAACTCCCATGGCGCCTATTCCCTCAGGAATCTGAGCCGAGAGGCGCAACAAAGCATAATCCTTAAGCATAATCGTGAACAGGACGCGCAAAAGTCATTGTCAGAATTAGGGGCAACCGAAGATTTATGGTTGAAATGCAATTTGGAAATAAATATGTCTTGATTTTTGTTTCGGAAGAAAGCTATAGTTTGATATATATATATATATATATATATATTATTTGAATCACCGAAGAGCTGTGCCATAAATACCAAAATGTCTATGAAGGCGTTGTAAAATAATTAAATGATCAATTGTTTCGAAAGCAGCTGAGAGATATAGTAAAGTGAGTGCTGTAACTTTGAAAGATGCAGGAGGCTGGCCATGTAGGATGGCTGTTATGCAGATACAGCACGATATGTAAGATTGGACAGTTTAAGATTAATTCGACATGGAAGCCAGTGTAACTGCTTAAGTAGTGGTAGTGATAGTGAAAACCGATGCGTCCTGAGTACTACACGTGCCAGACAATTTTGTACTCGTTGTAGTCTTGCCAAGTCTCTTTTAGCAATGCTATTTAGTAGTAAATTACAATAGTTAAAGCGGCTACTAATGCCGTTAATATTGTTTTAGCAGTAGATATAGATATGTGACGCCGAATTCGACTGAGATCACGTATATGATAGAAACTGGATTTACATACTTGAGAAATATGATAGCGAAAGTTGAAGTCACTATGAAAGACTTATATTACGAACAGTATCTGATGGGAATGTATCACGACCAAGCAGTTTAACTGGAAAATGGATGATGACCCTATTTCGCTTTTGCTTAGTGTCAGTAATAATAAGGTCTGTTTTATTTGGATTAAGCGTTAGCTTACTTGATTCCATCCAAAACTAGATATCAGTCGAAACAGATTATTGTGCATTTGATTGTGAAAGTGATATGCAAACATGTATGTCATCAGCATGCAGGTGATGTCTGAGATTATGATTAGTAATAACTTGGCTTAGAGACGTAGTAAATAAGCTAAAGAGAACAGGGCCAAGGACGGATACTTGTGACACTCTGAATGGAAGGTGTTGTGGGTAAGATAGTGTGCCAGATATGTTAATGCTTTGGTGTCTGTCTGAAAAATATTATTTGAATCACCTAAGAGCTGTGCCAGAAATACCAAAATGTCTATGAAGGCGTTGTAAAATAATTAAATGATCAATTGTTTCGAAAGCAGCTGAGAGATATAGTAAAGTGAATGCTGTAAATTTGACATTGTCCATGTTGTCAACTATATCATTGTTATCTTGATAAGAGCTATTTCGGTAGAGTGGAACCGTTTAGATACAGACTGGAGATCATTTGATAAGTGGTGTTTATAAATATGTTCACGAAGGCGATTAGCAACTACTTTTTCCAATACTTTTGACAGAAAACTGAGACTGGAAATAGGAAGATAATTCTTTAGGTAACGTTTACACAGAGTTTATGTTTTAATAAGAGGATTTTCAAGAGCTTGTTCGAAATCCAGTGGAACCACTATTTTCAGAAAGTGATGGTTGAGGGGAAATTGTAGCCATTATCATTAATGAAAAAATTCGATCGATCTTATCTGTGAAGTATTTTCATTACACATCCAATGAAGAATGTTCAGAAAGTGCTTTTAATTTCTGCAAATGCATACCTTTGTTTACGGATTTCCACATCTGGCGAGGGTTTTCAGAATTTGCTGAGATAAAATTTGTTGGCAAAAAGTGTACGTAACTATGAACTCATATTGTACCGAATTACGTAATCTATGTCAAATGTCCACATACGTAATATTTCTACACCGGGCCAATTTAGAATTTACTTAGTAAGCCAATCAATATATTACGCCCACCATCATGTCACAAATCTACGAATCTTTGGGTGGAAATGAGCGGCGGTCTGGGGTGATCCTGCCCCTTGCCCCTCGACCATCGTCGAGGTCTCGACTGTCAAACGGATCGTTTCTTCTGTCCATCACTGAAAACCATAAATTTAGTTCACATGAACAGAACAATGGTGATCAAAACCAAGAAATATAGATGGACGCGGCATCTCATTGGGAAACATTACAACAGATGGACCAACAGGCTAATAGACTGGAAACATTACAACAGATGGACCAACAGGCTAATAGACTGGAAACAAAGTGGGTAAAGAGAGGAGGATTCGTCCATCTGTTGACAACTCCGCAGCTGTTTTAGCCCATCGCGAACCCAATTCGCTGATGTCCAAATATGTTGTATGTAAATAATTTAAGTAGTACCCGCAGTCAATTTAATAAAGACAAGTGCGCCCTTTTGTTCAAATCGTCGACACAAATTGACTGTGGTCATTATATCTGGTAACTTGCAAAGTCAGTACGGAGCCGACCTTTAGCCTTAAAACCATTAAACTTGACGGACTCTTGTCTTTCGCGAGAGCAATTAATCCTAAAATGACAGCAAGGAGTCGGCTGGCGACAACGACACTGGTGTCTCTGAAGAAACAATAGTTTGTCCAATTTCACGACAATGACACGTGGCACCATGACGCATTGCATTCTAGGCAAGTTAGCATTTTCGCAAAATGAGTCTGAAAGACGAGCAAAAAAATAACTGAAGAGTAACTTCTGAATCTTGCATGTTGATAATGTCGATAATTAACCACATGATATTATTACTTATTTACACAAAATTAAAAGTTACACACGATCATGACATAACCAAACTTTAGATCAATTAAATAATATTGAATCCAATTCTAAGCCAATTACAAAATATCAATTCCAATTGCACATTGGAAAATCAAATTCCAAAATACAAATTCCAATTATCAAATAAATATCGAAATAACATTATGAGAATAGAACAACCATGTACACATTCAACGCAAACAAATAACATTTATTTTTTAGCAGTTTCGTTTGATTTCTGCATATTATGGAACTGGAGAACGTAAGTAGAACTTAGTCAGCGCTACCATTTTAATGGCAGTACATGTACAAGACGCGTAAACATCTGCTTAGCTTCATACTGCAGACCCTGGGCTCGACTCGGCGTGTCTTAGCTTCATACTTCAGACCCTGGACTCGACTCGGCGTATCTTAGCTTTATACTGCAGACCCTGGGCTCGACTCGGCGTGTCTTAGCTTCATACTGCATACCCTGGGCTCGACTCGACGTGTCTTAGCTTCATACTGCAGACCCTGGGCTCGACTCGGCGTGTCTTAGCTTCATACTGCAGACGACCATGGGCTCGACTCGGCGTGTCTTACCTTCATACTGCAGACGACCCTGGGCTCGACTCGGCGTGTCTTAGCTTCATACTGCAGACCCTGGGCTCGACTCGGCGTGTCTTAGCTTCATACTGCAGTCCCTGGGCTCGACTCGGCGTGCCTTAGCTTCATACTGCAGTCCCTGGGCTCGACTCGGCGTGTCTTAGCTTCATACTGCAGACCCTGGGCTCGACTCGACGTGTCTTAGCTTCATACTGCAGACCCTGGGTTCGACTCGGCGTGTCTTAGCTTCATACGGCAGACCCTGGGCTTTCCTAAAGCTGCACTCTCTGGAGCCAATTGTGTTAACACCTACAATATTACACGTGTACCGTTGGTGTCATCATCATCATCTGCTCAACGTGAACCTGGCATATAAGTATGTTATATAAATGCACACTGCTGCCAGAGTAAGACACTTGCAATCTCCGATCACATTCTTGAAAACGATTTAGATATAATGGCGCTGTGTGAGACTTGGTTGAAGACATCGACCGACGCTTTTGTGAGAAACGATCTTACACCCACTAGATATGCTATAAAGCACACGCCCCGTCCGACTGGTAAAGGTGGTCGTGTGGCTATTATCCATAAATCTGGACTAAACATACGCAAATGGACCATTGAAGTGTTTCGCACATTTGAACACATCAAATGTACGCTGAAGACCTGCAAGTCATCTATGCGCATTGTGGTCATGTACCGCCCACCGCCAACTGTGAAATGCGGTTTAACAACATCTGCTTTCTTTGGAGAATGGGGTCGCTTCATTGACCAACACGTATTACAACCTGGTCCACTCATTGTCATTGGAGACCAAAGTTTGGGGTCGCTTCATTGACCAACACGTATTACAACCTGGTCCACTCATTGTCATTGGAGACCAAAGTTTGGGGTCGCTTCATTGACCAACACGTATTACAACCTGGTCCACTCATTGTCATTGGAGACCAAAGTTTGGGGTCGCTTCATTGACCAACACGTATTACAACCTGGTCCACTCATTGTCATTGGAGACCAAAGTTTGGGGTCGCTTCATTGACCAACACGTATTACAACCTGGTCCACTCATTGTCATTGGAGACCAAAGTTTGGGGTCGCTTCATTGACCAACACGTATTACAACCTGGTCCACTCATTGTCATTGGAGACCAAAGTTTGGGGTCGCTTCATTGACCAACACGTATTACAACCTGGTCCATTCATTGTCATTGGAGACCAAAGTTTGGGGTCGCTTCATTGACCAACACGTATTACAACCTGGTCCACTCATTGTCATTGGAGACCAAAGTTTGGGGTCGCTTCATTGACCAACACGTATTACAACCTGGTCCACTCATTGTCATTGGAGACCAAAGTTTGGGGTCGCTTCATTGACCAACACGTATTACAACCTGGTCCACTCATTGTCATTGGAGACCAAAGTTTGGGGTCGCTTCATTGACCAACACGTATTACAACCTGGTCCACTCATTGTCATTGGAGACCCAAACTTCCACCTCGATGACAAAGCTGATTCAGACGCAAGACGGCTCACAAGTTCTCTGGACTCGACAGGTATGGCGATGCACGTACACGGATCCACCCGCAGAAAGGGACATACGCTGGACGTGCTGTTGATCCGTTGCATGGACGAATATCTCGTTCGTAATGTCGCGAGCACAGACATCGGAATATCTGACCATTCTGCCATGAAGTTCACCATGCTCGATGTCGCGCTGCTCTGACGAAAGTAAAGTATCGAAAGTTACGCGCATTAAATGCCGACATTCTTCGACAAGATATCCCTGTGCTTCGCCTTGAAGATCTCGAATCATAAAGTGTAGATGAACTGGTCAACAATTACGATGCTACTCTCGTGAATCTTGTTGAAACCCACGCTCCTTTGCTCGAAAAGAACGTTCGTGTAGCGGTTCCATCGACTACAATTGTGCGTTCTGTTTAGTGGACTATCGTGTAGCGGATTCAAATACTACAACAACTGTGCGATATGTGTAGTGGATTATAGGAGAGCGATTTCAACGACTACTTCTATGCGGTCTCTATAGTGGACTAACGTGTAGCGGTTTCAAAGACTACAACTGTGCGTTCTATGTAGTGGACTATCGTGTAATGTTTTCAAAGACTACAACACTGCGTTGTGTGAAGTGGACTATCGTGTAACGTTTTCAAATATGCAGTGTTCAATATTTTACTCTTTGTCTTCTGTGCGTAAGCCACTTTTCTATACAGTTGATTACATCATTACCTATGTCATTGGCTTTTAATTGAAGTAACAATCTTGGATGCGGCATTTTGTTGAAATCTTTCAGAAAATCTAAGTAGACAACATCCACTGGTGACAAGACATCTACCCACTTTGTAATTTCTTCTAAAAAACATAAGATAGTGCTTTTAGGAAACCATGTTTAGATGTATTTATTAATTTATGTTTTACAAAGAATTCCACCATGTGGTCTCTAATTAAAGTTTCGAGAAATTTACATAAACTGATGTTAAACTCACTGGTCTGTAATTTTCTGGCTTGTTCGCGATCCCTTCTAAAATATCGGCGTAATGTTTGTTTCTTTCCATTATGAAGGAACTATTCCTTCTTATCGTGAAACAATAAACACTTTTGCAAGTCTTGTACTAATTTGCTCAACAAATTCCTTAAGCAGTTTTGGTGGTATCCCATCAACTCCATGTGATTTATTATCTTTCATCTTCTTAATTTTCTTTGTTATCATTTCAAGAGTTACAAATAACTGCCCTAAATGTTCTGATTTATCGCCATCAAATTTAGTAACTGGAACTGGACGTGAGCTGATATCTTCTGTGGCAAAACCTGAGCTGAAATACTCATTCAGGACCTCTGCCATTTGAAACCTGTCTGAAATTATGTTTCCACTGTTCTTTTCCAGTGGTCCGACTTTATCTCGAACTTTCTATTTACCTAGGAACTCTTGCTGTATTTTTTTATATTACCTAAACAATTTTTTTCAAAGGTTCTTTTGGATTTTCTAGTTTCAGTTGTAGCTAGGTTAAGTGCATCTTTATAGTTTGTGTAGTCTTCTACATTTCCAGTGTGTTTATATACCCCCCACAGCATCTGTTTGTGAGCAATTTTTCTGGTAGCCTTTTTTGACAGGTGTTTCTTCCTGGACCTTTTCCCTATTTTCTTAATGGAACAATTTGTTCAGTAATGTCATCAATCTCATCTTTTAAACAAATCCAGCATTCTGTTGCTCACTTGATCTTCAGCAACCTATTCCAATCTATATGTGCTAGATATGTTCTCATCTCTTTATATTTGCCTTTGTAGAAGTTCCTCCTCCATTGTTTTTAAATGTATTCCCTGATTTTACTTTTATATTAAAATGGATTTGGTTATTACTTGAACCCAAAGGTTCGTGTACTTTATCATTGTCAAATAATTCAGTTTGAGAAGACAACATTAAATCTAACACATTCCCACTCTGGTTGGTTCCAAGACATGTTGAGTAAGGAAACAATCCTGTGTTAGAAGTAGGATAATTGAATGCACTTTCTGTTACGACGAGTATGATTGGTTACCCGGAATCTATGTAACCAATGTACATGAACATGTAGTTTAGTTAACATGTACATGTAGTCTAGTTAACATGTGTATGTAGTATACTTAACATATACATGTAGTCTAGTTAACATGTACAAGCAGGCTTGCTAAATTCTACTTTTATTGTGCTCTTGAGTAAAGGTAATTCACTTTTAAACTACTTGAGTAAAAGTAGCTTGTAAAATAAACTACTTGGGTAAAAAGTAAAAGTACTTTTCAAAAGTACTTGATGTAAAAGTAAAACGTAAATTTATTTTCAAACAAGTATTGAACAGTTTTATTTAAGAATGAAAAGCATACAACAAAATATTCATAACTAAACGTCTAACACCTAAATTCCCTGTACCACATATTTAGTAATCTCCAATGTCCATAAATTATATTGTATTATAACTTAAGAAAAACAGGTGACAGGTTAGAAAACAACTGCTTTAAAATGGTCTAACACCTACATTCCTTCATGGAATGTCCATGTACTCCACACATATCCAATAACACCCAGTTAACTCCGACATCTCGCCAGCCAGTAGTGACGCAGTCACTTAACAAATGGCCTGTTCAACTTCAGCAACAACTGATTTTGAAAAGGTGTGTCTCCAATGCGAGACCTTACTGGCGTAGAAATACGCCCAGCGGCACTGAACAGGCGCTAACATTCCACGCTAGCTGCCAGCGCAGTGTTTGTTTTTATGAACAAACCCTTCAGGTGTAGCCAAGCAACAATTCATGCTTACTCGGTCGAGTGGATGGATGTGTATTGCTCCAGCTGGAGCTCGCCAGATGACTGCCACTTTCTTCGCACGAAGAATTCGTCGTCTTCGTCCGTTGATGTTGCTGCAAGAATTCCAAGAATCGGTTTGCAACGAATGTCTTAACGAAAATATAACAAAAACATAATTAAAAGTAACAAAGTAAAACGTAGCGTTACTTTGAACAAAACTACTTCGTTACAAGTAAAATTAGTTTGTGGAAATTGTACTCATTACAAGTAAATTACTTGGAAAAACTACTCATCGCAAGTATCGAAGTACTTTTACTTTGTTACATGCCAATCCTGTGCACATATAGTATAGTTAACATGTACATGTAATATAGTTAACATGTACATGTAGTATAGTTAACATGTACATATAATCTAGTTAACATGTACATGTACTACAGTTAACTATTGTCATTGAAAGCTCCCTCCTAGTTGTTTGTCACTTGGCAATTGCTGCGTGTTCGACAGGGAGTGTTTGGAATATGACCACTGCGCTGAAAAACGTAATAGTTATACTCATCGTATCTTCGGAACCCGTCATGCGGGACTTATGTCCACCATTTCCAATGTGGAATCTTTGGAATGTCTTGTCAAACAGAACCGATAGTATAGTGAACAGTGTTTGGAAAATAATATATTATGTTTAGCTGCTAATCACCACAAATTATTTCAAAACACGTGTTGCAGAACCGCACACAAAATTTATATAACTTTTTCATTCATCCATTTATATATGTGACTTTCCCAAAAAATTATATTCGTGGCCGCATTCGACATGAAAATGTCAAGCTTCCACAATTAATTGTATGCACAACTATTAACAGTTAAAAAGAACCCTGGATAAGATTAAAATAGGTAAATTCGTATTTAATACAGTACTCGTATAATGTCATAATGACGCCAGTCTTGCATAATTATATATACATTAACTGCAAACCGTTAGGAGGAACATTAGAATACATTTCCATTGCACTACTATAGTCTTCATATAGGTGTTGGTAAAATGGACAACTATCAATCCTTACCATGTGCACGTCCGTATTTTCAAACTTAATTACACAAGTTGCATCTAACCACCAAGATTATTAAACAGAAAACAGCAATTCCCATCTGGCAAATAACTGAATTTAACTTTCTATTATGTAGGCTTTATAAAAACATTGTGTCATAAATTCTCTTCATTCATATATGATGCATAATGACATCATCCATACATAGATTAACACCATTAGGAAGAGTATTCAAATATATTTCAGTTGATACCTTATTTGCTGTAGTCTGCATATACGTGTTGATAAAATCGGCTACTGTCAATCCTTACCCCTGATATTACATTCAAGCTTTGCTGTGGACATTGCATGGTTGCTTTTAGCCACCACAATTATATAGACAAAACATAAATTCCCAGGTGACAAACAACTGAATGTCACATTGGTGTGCTGGAGGCTTCTTGAAAATATATGGTGGCATAAATTCCCTAGGTGGGATTCCGTCCTACGGGTTCCCCTATCTGGCTAGTGGACTAAAATATGGAGTCGTCTCTATAAGATCAAGCGCGGATCCAGGGGCTTCTTGCATATATATATATATATGTATATATATATATATATATATATATATATATATATATATATATATATATATATATATATATATATATATATATATATATATATATATGTATATATGTATAAATATATATATATATATATATATATATATATATACATATACAAATCATGATTATACGCGTCAGACTATATATATATATATATATATATATATATATATATATATATAATTTATATATATATATATATATATATATATATATATATATGTATAAATAAATATATATATATATATATATATATACATATACAAATCATGATTATACGCGTCAGACTATATATATATATATATATATATATATATATATATTCCCAACAGAGAACACGTTTGTTATCAGCTAATGTTCTTCGTATGATGCATAGTGGTGTAACAACACAGTAGAACCACATTATAAAAAATTATTATAATGAATGTTCGCCTTCAATTATTATGAAACCACAAACGTAAAGAAAAAAAAAACTTACTGCATAGACATAGCAGTTTCCTCGTTATGTATATTCTACGCAGCTTGGCACGCGCAAATCGCGAACACGTTTACGAATCACGGAGGACAATACGATTTACGGCCTGGTAGTTTACACGCGGTAGTCAGGATCGCAATACACTCGTATACACAAACACCGCATGACGTGGACTTGCACTGAGTGAACGCAAAACCATCACAGGCACAGGTTATCATTTGCAGTATCGTAGATGTCATTTTAATTGAAAAACGTCCGTGGACGTCCAAACATGTATACTTATTTTATTTTAATATCTCGTCAAAATATAAAACAAAGTAAATGTTACATATGTCCTATAATAGTACCGTATATAGTTGTATCACATTTATACATTGTCTCTTAAGCAAACCGTGTATAAAATGCCAAACTATATCGTAATATTATTATCTATACGTTCTCTCTTAAGCAAACCGTGCACAAAATGCCAAACTATGTTTTGATTTAAGCGAAATAAAATTAACCCATTATATAATACACAAACACATTATATAACACGACATCAACCGAGTAATGCTTGTATTTGTGCAGGAACTATTCTCTGTGTGGTGTTTGGCGCCTGTAAGGGTAATTAATGATGTATCTCTGTGGGATAAACACACACACGGTGTCGCATTTCTGTTTTACTGTGTGAGGCGCAGAGAGGAACTTAAAACTCCCATAGTGAATCAGGTGAGTTGATGTTCAATTATTGTGTAGTGTGTAAATATTTTAAGTAATATTCACCGTCGGGTTAACAAAGGAGTGTGCAGCTGTGATGAAATCATCGAACAAATTGAAATTGATCGTTAGATTGGGTAAATTACGAAAATGTGGATAGCATTAAAGAATTTTTGCCGACTTTGACCGGATCCGGTAAACAATAATTTAATTGTCTATCCGATGACGTCACCTAAGCTAAGAAGCACATTTGTATCAACCAGCTAGCATGTCGTAATGGATGATAGATAGATTATTTTTTCGCGAAATAGTCTGAAACGAGACGAGCAAATACAATTGCATCGAGGAGGGATCTTTAAACACCAGTTCGAATAAAATCATTCCCAGTCAGTGTCAGAAGGTCAACACGCCGCGTTGACCTTCTACCAATGACCACCCCAGCCACGATGACCACCCTAGACGCCACGGTATCCATCCCATCCCCAACCGTCGTGG